>CM041779.1:283486327-283836330 GCA_023374045.1 Limonium bicolor
GTCCGACTCACTCGACTGGGTCGGACCATTCCAGAACATTTTCCCTCCTTTGAATTATGACCGTCCGACCCATGTCCGACCCACCCTTCTGGGTCGGACCATTCCAGAACAATTTCCTGACGTCTAACAGAGGCTGTCCGACCCAAACTTGGGTCGGACGTCCTCTAAACTTACCCAAATTTTGTCAAATCTTCACCAAACTTCTTCTAAAGCCTCTTAATGCTTCCTAACAACATTTGGTACCCTTATATCCACATACAACATCCATGAAACTCATTTTCTAATTCCTTAAGCCTTTACTTATTTCCTTGTAAAATTCCTTAACACTTATGTTATTTCCTCCTTTGTTTTTTCCCAATGGTATTTCATACCTATGATAACTACTATCCCAAATGCTTTCTCCTTATTTTAACATCATCTCCCAAGCATTATTTCTCACAACTAGCTCCTTATGTCACTCTTGAAGTTCTTTTCCAAGTTTACACTTTCTCCTTATTTACCAAAGTTTGCCTAAGTCTTTACCTAAGTCCAAAATGACTTTGGTACATACTAAAACCTCAAGCTCATGCCTAAGTCCTTGTTACATCCTAAATCACCTTAATGCGTGTTTCTTACACCAGAACAACACTTAACCAATCTAAACACCTCTTAACTTATCAAACTCATTTTAACTCTTAGAATTTCTCGTTTATTACCTAAATTTCGACATAGGTTCTCCTAGAACATTTCTAAACCAAAACACATTGTTTTTACCCACAAACAACCAAGAACACTAAAAATCCATCAAGCACTTATTATACACAAACTCCACTCACAAAGCACTACATCACAATATAGTGCATAATTTAAATTGCATGGCACTTAGGCCCTTAAATGACATGGCTCTTAGGCCCTTAAGATGCATAAATCATAAACACTGAATTTCCACAATATATATTTGCCTTTGACCTGCAAATACACTCAACAACACATATGCCTTTTACTAAGCTCTTGAGAACACTTTACTAAGTCATTCACCATTTGCTCTTTAGGTAGTTTTAACAAGCATTATAAGCACATTTCTCCTAAGGCATTAAACAACATTAGGTTAGTAGATTTACCTCTTTTCCAAACAACTTCTTTCTTGTTTCCTTTAAAAACCGGTAAGGTATTTGATTCTTTGACAAGTTCTAAACAATATACAAACATTATAATGAGTATTCAAGCTATAAGCTTCATCTCATTGTAAACCCTAATTTTACATTGTTTCAAAAACATTAATATAGCTGTTTTACCTTGATCTTTGAAGAGAGTTTGAATATCTAACAAGAGAGGACTCCACCTAGTCCATGAAGAGTTGGAATGAAGCTAGAACAAAGTCACACAAAGAGCTCCTTCAATATGTATTTTCGGTCACAACAAAAACATGAAGGAAATGAAGTTTTTATTTGAGATTCCTTACCTAGAAGCAAAGGAGAGTAACAATATGTAAAAATACAAGCTCAAGCTCCTTCAATGGTGGAACTCCATGGCACCGAAATGGTGGTCTTGGAATTTTAAGAAGATAGAAATGAAGAGCTTGATGAGAGGAAGAGATTGGTGGTGTTGTTTTTGATTTGGACAAGTGAGCTAGATTTTACAAGAGATCAAAGAAGAGGTTTAATGGAGGTGGTGTGGTATTACCGTGGAAGAGAAGGAAGAAGAGAGGTTGAAGAGAGTGTGGAGCCGTGTGAACAAGGAAGGAAATGAGAGAATGAGATAGAATTACTTTTTGAAGATATTTATAGTAATAAAGTAAAAGTAAGTTTAATTAGTTTTCCTTATTCACTTAATATGTTTACAAGAGAGTGGTGAGTCACCACACTTAAGAAAACCGGCCCCCATTAGTATTAAGGGGTAATATAGTCTTTATTTGTCAATTTAATTACTTATACAAACATATGTTACAAAATAGCTTATAAAAATCACTATTCATGAAAAACAAGGCACATAGAAGTGAAATTTTTGATTTCCCATTAATATAGACATCCAAATGTGATATTATATAGTACACATATATATTTAAGAGTAATGATGGCCATCTAGCCACTCAAAACTCATTTACAAGACAATTTTTTTCAAAAATGTGCTTTAAGACTCCTTAAAGCACATTTTGTGTTTAAACTCGTTTCCAAGCTTGGTTTTCTTTGGTAATTGGTTTAATATGTTCATTAGTGTATAAATGAGGTCTTGGTAAGTTCATTAGGTCTTAACCAAGTTTATCCCAAGCTTAGAGCACATTTTTGGCTCTTATTGACTTTAAAGCACATTTTGTGTTTTCTTTTTGTTTAAATTTGTTTACTAATGTTTCTAAGACTCTTTTTAGTCTTAATATACCATATTTAGGTGTTTAAACAATATATTAAGGTTTGGGGTATTTCACCTAATTATCTTATACTATCATTACCATTCTCTTCCTTACCTTATTACCCATTTAATACACTTATTTTCACACTTTTAGGTTGGTCCGGGACCTTGTCCAGGTCTTAAGTCCCGGACCACCTCATTATCAAACTCTCGGACGTTTTTAATACCCTGGTCCGGGTCCTTGTACATTGGGTAAGTCCCGGACCATATGGGTTGTCAAGTCTCGAATGAAATTTTGATGCGGTCTGGGAGCTTATACGGGGACCAAGTCCCGGACCCAAGTTGCAGGGAAGTCTCGAACAAAAGTCAGACGTGGTCCGGGACTTCTTACAAAAAGTAGGTCCCGGACCCTGCTACGAATTTGACAGATTTTCCAGTTTTCTTTGTCTGTTTCAATCCAAACTTTGCCCAATTAATTCCCCATTGTTCCTACACTTAATCCCACATATTTTAGCACCTAAATAGTCACCTAAACATGTTTAAATCCATTACCAATCTGTTACACCCTTTTATACTAATTCACTCACCTATTTTCTTAAGTTTTCGTTTCAGCACTTACAATGTTCTTCTAAGTTGCATTTTGCTACAGGTTTTAACTCTCACCTTCTACATCTTTAGCTCCCTCTTATAATGTCATTTCTAGAGTTTACAATACACTAGTTATCTCTCCAAACCTACCAACCAAACAGCTCTAACAAAAATCTGTTACAAGTACATGGTTCCACCTAGTTTCTAGTTTTCTTAAGTGTTCTAATTCTAGATAAATTTTGACATAACCTCCCCTAAAATCTTACATTCTCACCACATCATGTATTCACACTTTGTTACCCATTTCACCTGTTTCAAAACAGCAATAATATACAAGCTCTCACACACCAATACCAACTACTAAACACTCTTAAAAATTCCTGCACATAACCTCTCATTCCCAAATCTATTTTGGCAAGTTTTCAATGTCTTTTAAGGGTTTAAAAGCTTGTTTCCTCCTACACATTACACTACCACTATACTAACATTTTACAATACATATTTTCATTTCTAAAAATCTGTTACATAACCATTTGCAAAGCTATACCAAGATGAGCTTAATTACCTTGTTTCCTTCTTCTAGATTTTCTTTCTCCTTCTTTCTTGCCTCTTCCTTCTCTCTTTCTTCTCCCTTTCCACCGGTTTTAGTAATCAAATTCCCCAATACTACAACCATTCATATACACCATTTTAATACTAACTAACCCTAAACATTATATAAGCTCTAATGTAAATTCTAGGGTTTAGGAATCTCATTACCTTTCAAGGGTTTATGAAGTACTTGGAGCAGCTCAAGAATAATCTTTCCACCCTTTCAAGAATGCCAAAATCGGCTGGGTACAAAAGAGCAAGCAAGGGTTTAGTTTTTGAATTTCGTTTTGCCCTTAAAGGCTAAAAAAAGATGGAGTTTCAAGAAGATTTTTACCTTAAAAGAACAAGGAGAAGATGGTGGTGCTAATGGTGGTCTTGAAGCTCCAAATGGGGCATACCCATAAAATCGAAAGTGCTCCTTTCCGGATTTTGAAAAGAGAGAATCGTTGCTCTTGATGAGACGATTCCAATGGTGTAGTTTTTGTAATTTTTGGAAGAGATTTGAGGGGGTTACAAGAGGAGAGAAGTAGAGTTTGTGTGGGTTTTGGTTATTTCTACATTGGTGTCGGTTTGGAGAAGGAAAGAAATCAGAGAGAGTGAGTGAGGGAGATAGGTTACGTGAGTGAAGAGAATGGGTAGGAGAGAGAAGGTGAGATAGGTAAAGTATGTTACTTTTTGATTTTAAATGCTTTTGTCTTTTGTGATTAAAAAGAGAATAGAGAGTGTGTGTGAGTGAGGGGTAGAAATCGGACAGCACACACAGCCATATGGGTTGTAAAAATTATTTTTACAATATTGGACACATAAGTTTTGGTTATTTATGTTTCTACCCCACAACTTCCCGTTTTTGACAGTTTTTTACTAATTTCTCGTTTTATTGATTTTATTGGTACTAAAGCTTCACTAATATTTATTAATGATTATTTAGTTGACCAAAATTGTTACGAGTCTATTTGACCCGCTTAAGTCACGTTTTCCCGGTTACATCGAAAAACGCGCTTTAATGTTCGTTAGTGTTTTTAATCCGTTTTAAGGATCCGTTTTCTTCGGGATTTGTTCCCTAATATTTATTTAGACTTAATTAAGCCTCTAAAATTATTTATTAGCCTAATTAATAACTGTTTCTAATTACGGGGTATTTCACTTTAACCATCCAAGACATTCATCTTCACAAAAATTGTTCTTTACACACAGCTAAACCTTTAAACTACACTACATCACAATATAGTGCATAAACTTAAATTGCTTGGCACTTAGGCCCTTAAATAGCATGGCTCTTAGGCCCTTAAATTGCATAAACCTTAAACACTGAATTTCCCACATATATATTGCCTTTGACCTGCAATTACACACAACATCTCATATGTCCTTAATAAACTCCTTTTTGGATAGTTTGCTATCTCATTTCCCATTGGCTCTTTAGGTAGTTTTTAATAAGCATTTTAAAGGTCAATTTCCTAGGACACATAAAGCTTCATTAAGGTAGCTCATTTACCTCTCTTTCTTCAAAACTTCCTCACTTGTTTTTCCTTGCCCTTCTTGATTAAAAATCGGCAAGGTATTTTTGATTGCTTGTCAAACTTCTAATCAATATACAAGTAAAGATAATGAGCATTAAGCATTATACCTAAGCTCATGAACAAACCCTAGATTAACATAAGTGTTTTAAACACTAAATGAGATGTTTACCTTGAATTTGCAAGGGAACTTGATTAAATAGCAACAGAGGACTCCACCTAGTCCTTTGAAGTTTGGAATGAAGCTATGAAAGAACCAAAAGAAGACACCATTACATGGTGAATTTTCGGCCAACACAAAAACAAGAGGAAATGGAGTTTTTCTTTGATTTTCCTTACCTTGAAGCCAAGGAGAATGACAAGGCATGAAAAGATGAGCTCAAGCTCCTTCAATGGTGAATCTCCATGGCACCGAAATGGAGCTTTTGAAGATTTGAAAAGATAGGAATGAAGAGCTTGCTCCAACTAACACAAATATGATCTTAGATTTTTATTTGGAGCATGGAGTTGGATTTCGCAAGAGTTTGAAATTGGAGAAGTGTTCTTGCTGTAGCTTGAACGGTTTGGAGCAGGAGGAAGAAGAGGGATACGTGGAGGAAGAAGGGAAATGAAGAAAGTGAGGTGAGAGAATGAAAAGGTAAGATATTTAAAGTAAAAGATATTTTTCTTCTCTTTAAAAGCAAATAGTCTTTTTACTTTATTCTTTTTCTTCTCTTTAGTTGGCTGGCCATGTGTGATGACTCACACCATTAAAACCATGCCCACTTACATATTAGGGATATTTATGGTCTTTGTTGACCAAATAATTAAGCTAAGTTGACTTAAGTCAAAACTAGCACTATTTGGGCACTATTCACAAACTAAGGCACATATTTGTGAAATTTTTGATTTCCCATTGATTTAGACTTCCTAATATGATACTAAGTAGTACACATGTTAATTAAAGAGTAATGATGGACATTTAGCCACTCAAAACCCATTTACAAGACAATTTTTCAAAAATGTGCTTTAAGACTCCTTAAAGCACATTTTGTGTTTTAACTTGTTTTCAAGCTTGGTTTTCTTTACTAATTGATTTGAAATGTTCATTAACATATAACTAAGGTCTTGGTAAGCTTATTAGGTCTTAACCAAACTTATCCCAAGCTTAGAGCACATTTTCGCCCATATTGGCTTTAAGGTATTTATTTGTGTTTTGTTTAGTTTAATTGTCTACCAAAGTCTCCTAAGGACTTAATTAGACTTATTAAATCATAATTGAATGTCATAAAGTCTTGGTAGGCTCTTGGGTCCTAACCAAGTTCACTCCAAGCTTAGAGCATGTTTTTGCTCAAAACTGTGTCTTAGTGTTTTATTGTGTTTTTACTATGGTTTGAATTGTACACTGATGTTTCTAAGGCACTTTTTAGCCTTTAAATACCATAGTTTAACATTTAAACAACATATCAAGGTTTGGGGTATTTCAAGCTGGTTCTTGAGGTTTCGACGTGCGCGCGTCTTCAATGGTAACAGTAAGGGGCTGTATATCCCTGTCCCAAAAGGGACGTAGTAGACAGTGAGGGGTGTATACCCTGTCCCAAAAGGGACGTGGTAGACAGTGAGGGGCTGTATATCGCCTGTCCCAAAAGGGACGTTGTTAACAGTGAGGGGCTGTATATCCCCTGTCCTAAAAGGACGTACTTGGCGGTGAGGGCCATCTCTCCTAGTTGAATTATTCCACTGTTGATTAATTTGTTCTTGGATCTATCTTATCATTCCTAGTCCTTTGTGACTATCTAAGTCTTTCTACTCCTAACGGGAATTGGGTTTAACTAAGGCATTGGATGTTCACTAACACATGGTGTGGTTTTGTTTCACTAGCTTTACCTTTCTATTATTTATCTTTATCCCTAACTTGTTATCTTTGGCTTGGTGACTTTAAAGTGCCTTGTTTCCCTGTTTTACTTTCAAGAGTTTAATTTCAAGTTACTGTTTGTTTTGAAGAGTTATGTTTTAAAGATTGTTTTGGGGAATTGTACCAGTTCCATTCCAGTGAACTGACTCACCCCTCCCGGGGTGGGCTGCTTGGTTTCATCTTGCAGATATAAATTGTTTATACAGTTGGCCACGAAGAGCATGAGTGATTGGGATGGGAATTAGGAATCGTGGAGAGTTATTCTATTTTACTAGTAGTTATGTTTATGTTGTTTTTCTCGAGTTCAGACCGTAGCTTTTGTAATTTTATAAGTTGTAATTGGTGAGGTTTGGTGCCAGGTGTTTGGAACCCGATCGTCTGTAAACGCTAGTAGAGATTTTATATTCCGCTGTATTTATTGTAAGTAGGGGCGTTACAGAAAGTGGTATCAGAGCGTAGTTACGCTCTGAACCCGAGAAAACAAGCCGAGTGAAATACTTAGATTATAGGTGCACTTAAAACTGGGGAATTGGGGTAGATTTGGGAAGTGAGGATTCCGGTAAGGCACGACTCCTAACCCTTCTTAGATTAGTGAATGATTTCTTTATACACTTTTCTTCTTATGAATGTCTGTAGAGAATGGGTGCTGTTGTTCTGTTCGAACATTAAACTACAGTAGAAATATAGGTTGGAATATCATCTATTGAGTATGTTAAGATTTTGGTTGGGATAAATCATATATTAAGCTATTTTCAAAAGCATACTTATGGAGAATACATGGCTAGGATACAATTCCTTAAGAGCAAGTACACATGCTTCTAGAAATTTTAAAGAATACTTTTGGTTGAAAACAGTATACAAATATAATTTTATTAACTAAATTAGTATTGATATTATGTGAAAGTACTTAAACTCCTTTAAAGTTTGAAAATAAATCTCAAGAATTATTTGGTACAAATTGTTTCCTAAAGGTGATGTTTGGATAAATCTTAAGTCTAGAAAATTATTAAGTTACAAACACTAGTAGCATACACCCGAACCCATAAACCACACTAAAACCCTATGCTACTTTATAAAGAAAACACCTAAACCTAACACCCTACGTGAAGTGCTTGGTGCGACGAACTCCTAGGCTGAAAGTAGTGGGGGTGCACACCCACTTCTACAAGTTTAGGGGCTAGACAAGCCTTGTCATCTAACCGTAAATAATCTTTACGCAGGTGATGATTGTGTTGAACTTGAGGGGAAGTGGTGGTAAGACGTTACCATCATGAAATCTTGAGCTAGGCATATTTCATTACTAGCCACAATGAACAATTCAAAACTTATATATTAAGATCCAATACTAAATTCATACATGGAAAGAGTTTATCGAGTTAAATCCTTGGTGAAAAATACTTACCTATGGAGTGAAAACACATGAGTAATATTAAACTAAATGCAATTGAGCCTTAAATACTTGGAGTATTGAGCTCTAGTGAAAAATTGAGAGTTACTTAAAGATTTGGAAATCCTCATGTTTATATAGAAGTTTAAAGAGTGATATTTACAAAAGCCACCATTGTCTAAGGGACTACTAAGATTTAATAATCAGAAGAATACTTACAGAGAACAAACCTTAAGAAAAATAATTACCAAGAGTGAGTGAGTTTTCATTAGACTAGTTCATTTGACTTAAAATTTTATATAAAGTCCATACCTTAAAAAATATATATAAATTTTAAGATAAAGGAATCAGATTTTGGAGCTACATTATAATTAGTAAGAACTTCCTAAAACTCTGCCTTGTGTGAAATTATGTAAATATATAATAAGTAACTTTTATGAAGTAAACCTAATGGTTCGTCTAGAATACTATAGTTAATTATAAAAACAATGAAACTTGAAAAGTCACAAAAAGATTTATTTTATAGAGTTTTAACATATGGTTGGCTAATAAACCCTTGAAGATAATTTTGAAAGATTATCTGATTATTAAATGATATGGAATATTATTTTAAACTATTAAGTGTGTTACACCTGAGTTGTAGCTTGTTAAATAATTGATATGGTAAAATGACATATAATGAATGGATAATAATCATAAGATAAAATTTTATAACAGTTAAGAAAATACAAATACAAAACAATCAAGAGATACAGATATATATATATATATCGATCGCAGATAAAATCAACGGTGTAATAAAATTTACAACAAAGCTGGTTAATGAGGTGTTGAATTTTGAATGTGTCGTTAGTAGCGGTACGAGGGCGTACCTTAGCTCTTTTAAGGGGGATATACTGGCATACTCTTCCTTCGTCACCTCATCCAGATTATGCCTTGTTGCATTGTTAGTAGAGGGAGAACAGTATTAGTTGTGTGAAAGGTGTGTGTATGTACGTAGTTTTACATTATGGCTGTAACACCCCATGTAACACCCCATCCAAAGCCATTCGTGGTTATCGCAAAACTGAACACTTAATCGAATACGTCGCAGTGGAAATAATAAACACCTGGACCTTGCCACAGTCTGATCGTTAGAATATACCGGCCTTAACATTTACAACGCTTATCCAAAATACATAACCAACCCAAACATCACCATCCATAATACCGACAACCAACCGAGTACAAGTAACTAAGCCATTATCACAACCTTACATCAGTTTAAATATAAACAGACGGGTGCACAGGCGCAACCCGAACTCAAAGTAAACATTTCATCCTAAGTCTAACCTCTCCTACTCTCGTAGTGCGTCCTCATGGGTCTCTTACCTGCAAGTGTAAAAATAGCCCCCAAAGGGGGTCAGCACGAATCCTGGTACACCCTCTCATGGCCCCCAAGCTAACGGGGCTACGACGACTAATTGTCGATAGCATGGAAATTGATTACATACACAAGCATGATATGAAGTGCAATAACAATAATCCACAAATGAACACAAATAGTTCACAAACAATGAACGACTCAAGCGTTCCCTTACCAAGTGGGTTAGTAACCCCCTCCTTAGACCTCATTTTCTTAATCTCAGTTCCTTACCTTACCATAATCTTAATCTCAACTTATTCTCAGTTTACACACCGTTCCTGGAGGGGAATGGTTGTAGCTTAATTCAAACTTGGCATTTAGGTGATCCCACCACACCATCTTAATGCCACCTACTCTGGACGGGAGTCCAGCGCAGCTGAGCCGGCAACTGGCCCTAGGCTACAAGTCCGAAGACAAGTCCTTAAGCGGAGGGCGGATCTGATTCAGATACCGTCCCCCTTTTCCTTAGCATGCATGACCGGAGATCGGTCCCGGGTTTCCTCACTCAAGTTTCAGTTAGTAGAAATCTTAATCACCATGTGCTAGCTAAGCCTTAACGGGCATTAACCAACAACCACCAAACATAACTCTTATTCTTAACTCAGTAAGTACTAAACTTGGTTAGTAACAATCTCAAGTCTCGCGGGTTAGTGTAAATATAACACATACACAACGAGAACAAATATAACCGGTTGCATGCTTTATCTTGTTTTAGTCATAGAAATTAAACAGATAGCACACAAGCCGAGGGACACCTCGTTAGCAAGCAGGTCACAAGAAAGATTGTACCGTTCACCATCGACGATCGTTTGGTTTATCTCCTCTGGGGTCCCAATTCACAAACCTAAAACATTGGTTCATTTTTAGACCATTAGTTATTTGCACCTTACTTATCTCACTTAATTCCTAAAGATCCCCTTTGAATACCTTCTTAAATCTTTGCCACTTAACTTACAAACTTAACTTTAAACATTAAGGTTCTTACTATCTTAACTTAATTCCTTAAGTTCTTAGGGTACTAATCACTACCACCCTACCAAGAGTATACCTTATTACCAATTACCATTCTTAGAATTCAAAATTTCTCTTTTTTTTTTTTTTTAGGCTCGACCGAACTTCCGACCGACCTTACCCAAGGTCGGTCCGTTCCAGAACATATACCGCTTGAAATTCTACCCCGACCGACCTTGCAAGTCCGGTCCCCAAGGTCGGTCCATTCCCGAGAGTTTCCCCGAGGAAAATTTAAGCTCGACCGAACTTGCCAAGTCCGGTCCCATGTTCGGTCGATTCTAGAGACTTAATTCCTTCACAAAATACAAGCCCGACCGAACTTGCAAGTCCGGTCCCCAAGTTCGGTCGGTTCCAGAAACTTTCCCCGCCGTGTAAACTGAGCTCGACCGACCTTGCAGGTCCGGTCCTTAGGTCGGTCGGCTCCAGAACCTTGTTTCTAAATTCTCTTTCAACTCCAAACTTCACCTCATATATCCTAATATGTTATAACCTCATTTGGGCACCTCAAATACACCTTAAGCCAACCACTAAACACTTTAAATCACTCACCAACATCCTCTTTAATCATTATGCATCTTTCCTTGTACCATGCCAACACTTGTAACATTTTCCAATAGGTCTCTAGGTGGTGGTTCATACCTAATGTAACCATTATGCCAAATGTTTCCCCACCACTATAACATCATCTCCCAAGCATCTTTCACCATCTAAAACTCTTTTATACATTTACTGTAACACCCCATCCAACATTAACACACTTACAATAAACTGCAGCGGAACAACAACCTCATCACATTACTTAACTCGTTGGTGTTATACGCCGTAGCCCCCACGTGGCTAACAAGCTAATACATACACATCGTACCGGTCTGATGGGCTAAATTCCCGCGCGACTACACATTACAATCCCTTTCCATTAACAACAACAACCACATACACTTTTCAACTATACCGAGTATTTATAACTAATGCCGATAACAATTTCGGTCTTACTACACCTACTGTAATATACACATAAACGATTACCCATGTACAACGACTACCCCTCCTACTCTCGAACGGCTTCCAGCTCCTTGTACCTGAAATAGGAAAAAAGAGAAAGGGTGGCCCCCAGGGGCTCAGCACCTTTGCTGGAGTAATCCCGCAGCCCACATGCTACCGGGCCACGCACACTAATTGTCGTCTTAGCATGCGGTTGATTATTTTTAAATCATGCATGCACTGTAAACACACAACACATATCTTTCGCCTCATGGCGCACAAACGGATAATATTCCTTACTTAATAAGTCACTCAAGTATTCCATATCCTAGAGTGTTCCTCCTCTAATGGAGCTACTTCCTTAACAGACGACACTTACCCTTAAATCGGGTTAACCTTAAACGCCTCTTTCTCAAACTGGGATTCATATCCATGATCCACATACTCCACATTTTACAAAATATAACATACACTACATAACAACTTACAACACTTTGCACGTTTCCACGTGCACAACATAACACCGCAATAGATATTGCATCACAACAAAGACATAACATAACGGGAATGGTCCTCTTAGGAACCGACCCAAACATTGTTAATACACTGGTGAGCCTAGAGAATGTTGCCAGTCTCATGATAAGCTCGTTACATAACTCGTTACCGTCTCGTTAAATGAACGGTTAACTTAACACAAGGTGTCTCGGATATAGTGATCCAAGCACACCGAACAAACATAACAATAGTATGCCCCTGTGGCCCGACGTGAGTCAGTAATAGCCTTGGTTAAGCTAAAGGGAAGGTTGGGAACCAAATTGGAAAACAACCATAACATACGAAGAGGATCGAACCTGCTATGACAACGACCCCCATACTCACACGCGTGGCCGGAACAGACCGGACTCCTCACTCCCCCCGTTAGCACTTGTCAGAAGTTCATCATTGAACTTAGTTAAACAATCACACTTTGGGTTAAGTCTTGTTAGACACACACAAGGGTAGGGAGAGTCCATTCACCTACAAACATCATACACAAACATCACATATCCAACTCACGCATAGCCGTGGTTAGAACGTTCCTTAAGTCGGAAACGTTGTTACCGGATACCGTTCTCCTACGTTTACCTAATAGTGGTTAACTAGCCCTTCAAGCGCATTCGAGGTTACCGGTATCGGCACGTAAACATACAACAACAATAACGACTGTAAACTCGTTTCATGATTTATCTTATAACGTGGCAAACATACAGAAAACACATTGGCATACAAGCCGGTGTAATCCGGTAGGACAAAGGTTGCAAGAAAACCATACCTGTCACCGGAGTCCACTTTACCACGTCCACTTATGTTCCTCGAGCAATTCTCGAACAACTGTTAACATCACATTTGTTTTTATTAACATCGGGGTTGCTTGATTATTTAATGTCCAATGCTTAACTTTCCCCGTTAACTTAGTTAAATAACTTTACATTTTTAACATTTTCACTTTTTTACATTTTAATACAATTTTTCACCCACTTAATTGTCATTAAAACTCACCTAACACGTCCTTAACAACTTTATAACATCATTACCTATCAATCCCCATCATTACACATCATTTCCATACCTTAAACATTTAAATCATCTTACTTAACTTAATCTCTTAAGTCCTTTTATAATTATTTTTCTAATCATCAATACTCTCTTAATGGCATACCACTAATACCACTTAACATTATTAAATTAATTAACTTAATTTTTTTTTTTTTTAAGGTCCGACCGACCCACCGACCGACCCACCCCCTGGGTAGGTCGGCTGCAGAGAACATCCAACTTCACAGTTTCAGCCCGACCGACCCAGACTGGGGTCGGTCCCCTGGGTAGGTCGGCTGCAGAAACTTCCATACATTGTCAAACTTTCTCCAAATTTTTCCTCAAGCCTCATAATGTTTTCTAACATCATTTGACACCTCAACACCACCTTTAGCCATGTACTAAACTCTTTAATCACACACCACCAAAACCATCTTATCATTCACAATTTCCTTACAAAATTCTTAGCACTTGGAATGTTTCCTCCTTAAGATTTCTAAGTGGTATTTCACCAATATGACCACTTTACCAAGGTGTTTCATCTACACCTTACATCATCTCTCAAATTTCTTTTCTTACAAACTAAATCTCCTTTTTCACATCTTACCTAAACATCACTTCTTCCTTGTACATCAACATTCCTAAACCTTAACAAACTTCTCCAAGACTTGAATACACTCTCAAAACACCATTGAATTCCTAGAACTTCCAAGATAATACCTAAATCCTTGCATCACTCTAAATCACCTTAATACATGTTTTCTTCACTAGAAAACACTTGTTCACCTTTAACACTTCCTAGTTCACCAAAACTTGTTTAAAATCACTTAGAACTTCTTATACATTTTCCAAATTGGCCACAGCTTCTCTTGTATATACTCCACATCCAAACACTTAGGTTTTTACCTTATTTCATTCAAGAACCCTAAATCCATCAAACACATTTATAACAACTTCACACATTTAGCACTACATCACAATATAGTGCATAAGCTTAAATTGCTTGGCACTTAGGCCCTTAAATAACATGGCTCTTAGGCCCTTAAATTGCATAAACCTTAAACACTGAATTTCCTACATAAGTAATGCCTTTGACCTGCAAATACACCCAACAATACATATGCCCTTAATAAACTCCTTGAGAGCATTCTCTAGGTCATTCACCATTGGCTCCTTAGGTATTTTCCATAAGAAACACAAGCTCATTTCTTCTAAGGCTTTTAAAAACCACATTAGGTTAACACATTTACCTCTTTTCTTTCAAGACTTCCCACTTGTTTTTCTTTGTTCTTCCTTGATAGAAAATCGGCAAGGGCTTTTTATCACTGTCAATCTTCTAATCAATACACATATAAGGGTTATGAGCATTAAGTTTAATACTCTCCAACTCATGTTAAACCCTAGGTTTACACATGTGTCTTTAAACACCAAAATTTGATGATTACCTTTGGAATTCGGAGAGAGCTTGGTTAAGTAGCAAGATAGGACTCCTCCTAGTCCTTTGAAGTTTGAATTAAGCTTGAAGAGAGCAAGAAAAAGCACCATTGTGAGGTGAATTTTCGGACAACATACAAAATGAGAGGAAACTTAGTTTCTTTGGTTTTTGTTACCTTGAAACAAAGGAGAATGACAATATGAAAGAAGATGAGCTTTTCCCCCTTCAATGGAGATTCTTCATGGCACCAAAATGGAGTTCTTGAAGATTTGAAAAGATAGAAGTGAAGAGCTTGGTCTAACTAAGACAAATATGGTCTTAGAATTTGATTTGGAGCATTAATGAACATTTGGTGAGCAATTGAAGTCGGAGAAGAGAGGTGCTGCACCATGAAAGGTTTTGGTTGGGAATGGAGGAAGATGACGGTGGGAACAAGAGGAAATGAAGAAAGGTGAGGAGAGAGGCAAAGTTTGAAGATATTTATGTTATAAAGCAAATAGTAACTTTACTTTATTTTCTTTACTTTTCTTAGTTGGATGGCCAAGTATGGTGACTCACACCACTAAACCGTGCCCCCTTACATATTAGAAGGGTATAATAGTCTTTGTTGACCAATTTAATTACTTATAACAACATATGTTACAAACTAGCTTATAAAAGTTACTATTCATAAAAACAAGGCACATAGAAGTGAAATTTTTGATTTCCCATTGATATAGACTTCCAAATGTGATACTATATAGTAAACATGTTGATTAAAGAGTAATGATGGACATCTAGCCATTCAAAACTCATTTACAAGACAATTTTTCAAAAACGTGCTTTAAGACTCCTTAAAGCACTTTTTGTGTTTTAACTTGTTTTCAAGCTTGGTTTTCTTTGGTAATTGATTTAATATGTTCATTAACATATTTATAAGGTATAGGTATGACCATTAGGTCTTATACAAATTTATCCCAAGCTTAGAGCACATTTTTGCTCATATTGACTTTAAGGTATTTTCTTGTGTTTTATTTGGTTTAACTGTCCACCAAGGTTTCCTAAGGACTTATTTAGCCTTATTAAATCATAATTGAATATTATTAAGTCTTGGTAGGCTCTTTGGGTCCTAACCAAGTTCGCTCATAGCTTAGAGCATGTTTTTGCTCAAACTGTATCTTAGTGCTTTATTGCATTTACTGTGGTTTAAATTGTACACTGATGTTCCTAAGGCACTTTTTAGCCTTTACATACCATAGTTTAATACTTAAACCACATATCAAGGTTTGGGGTATTTCAATCTACCCCCCTTAAAAGAACTTCGTCCTCGAAGTTTACACTTCCCTCACATTTTGGATTAGAATACGGGGATTACTTATAGAAATAAAACTTCCATAACCAAATACACTTTACATCACAACCTCGGACTTAATGGTCCGGGCAACACATTCACATCCACACATAACATAACATATTCACATGATAACCTCGGACTCAATGGTCCGGGTATCTTAACAACACTTACACATACATAACAACCCCTTGGACTCACTGGTCTTGGGTAACATATCAACATTTGGACACATAGGTCCCCATAACATAACAGTCTTCGGACACATAGGTCTATGTAACACAACACATTTAGACTCATAGGCCTTGATAGCATACACTTTACGAGCTCAAAGTCAAAATAATATTTATTACACATACCACACAACATGTCATAGCATGTATAGCAATCAAAAATATCTTTGATATACACTGTGATCCCGCAGAACCCCGGTCGCGATGGACACCTTCCGTCCCCGTGCCTTTGGGAGATCAAAACAATCACTTAAATTTGAATTTTTTTTTTGTGAGGTTAAGTAAGAGAACTTTAATTATGTAAAGTATCTATCGACGTTTTGTAAATACCAATCCAAAATCCTTTTTGAAAACACACACAACTCCAAGTCCAACTTATTCTCTTTGCTTCTTTTCTTAGCATGGTTATTTGTGACCACTTATAGGGAGCTTCAAGAATCATCCAACCCTGATGTGATCAGCATCAGTGTTGAACTATCCTTCCACCCCAATTTGTGTTCGGCTTCCCTTGATCTCATGATAATCAAGTTTCACCTCGCACTTCAATTTCAAGCATCAAATAAATCACTCATTTCCAATTTTCTATCTTTTTAATCATTCTAATCATGATCATACATCTCCAAGGGATAGAACTTCATCTATCAGTTATTTCCATTCACTTTAATGTTGTTACCTAGGGAATCTTATTCCCACTAGGTTCTATGTCGGTTTCATACCCTTTCGTGAATCACTATATAGTATATATATACACATATATTTTATCAAAATACCACACACAGTTTCACATTTATACACTGTCGGGGTTTTTTTTGTTCCCCGGGAGTTTCTCTACTCCCCACACTTGTACTATCACACACAATTGTTAACATACAAACACACTTATCACAATGGTATTCGCATCTTCAATGTGCAATTACCACAATTAACCATGAATGAATGCGTATGTTTACATAACACACACCAACCATCAAAACAAATTATTTTGTGCTATGCACAACATAAATCACGTACACTTGTACGGTAATACACACTAAGTGGTTTTGCGCTCTACCCCCCTTAAAAGGGATTACGCCCACGTAATCAATCACTAAACATTGGCTTAAAATGTTCTGCCATCGTGAAGTGTTTTAACTTCCACGCGGTCTATTACACAATGGATTCTAATTAGAGGATCTTAACCATATTGGCGGTTTAGTTCCTAAACCAAGAATTCTCATTGGAGTTTGTTTAAACTCTTAGTTGGTTTCGATTCTGGCCTGTTAGGCTTCTAGGCGTTAATAATTAGCCATTCACTCATGTTCACCATGTACATTCAACAATTGAATCACTGGCTCACTAGTTTCTGCTGCGAAACTCTAATAACTGTAGAGCTTAATTGCCCCATTTGTTATTCGTACTGTATTGTACATCCCCAAGTGTCACCTTCATCTTGGTAACATGGTTTCTCAACCGACGCGTGGTATCTCTTACCGTTAGCGAATTCGGTGAGTTATAAACTTTCTATCCACTTCCATAACAACTTACTGTGTATACAACTATGTATTTCACAATGATTGACTTGTTTCCTTCCGACTTACTGTCGGTTGAGATTGAGCTACTACCTAGTATGTAGTGTTCTCTCAGCTATTTACAACATTTGTGGTATATTCCATACCGCTATTTGGCAGTTAGTGCTACTGTAGTCACTTACTGTTAATCATGTCTCCAAATTTGGTTTTGCACAAGTACTCTTTTATTGGTGCGGCCTTGCATTTCCTATGCATCGGTCATTACAACATTATTCCTCCACCATTAACATGTTTTCAATTCCTGGCTATCCCACTCGATCATTACTGCGCAAGTGCAATACCAAAACACTCAGTCATACAGAGTGCAGAGGCGTAAACTCTTCACAGTAAATCCCTTATGCGATTCGCCATGGAATTCACACTGAGTTCCTCATCACACAGTACCTACCACTGGCTTATTGCCCAGTCTGTTTAATATCGCTTATCTTGCATCTCCACTGAGTTTAACTCATAACTGGTCTTATCTGCTACATTATCGTTTAACAATACTTATTCAACGGTCACTTACTGCGCACCGTGCTTATTGTATAACACTAACTTACATCGTATTTATTGTCACATTAACTTCCACGCATATACTTATATCATTCGTATTATGGTTCATCACTCATTTGGATGACTACTGAATGCTCCTTGAGCGTCGATCATTCGAGTCACCAGCCGGCATTATTCAGCTTGGTGTTTCACTTTATACACACATACTACTAAGCTAACTGCTCTCTTTCAATAATAACATCGTCCATCCTTAACATATTTCTTGAACTTGATTCACATAACTACCGCTCCTGCGGTCTCACAATATCGAGAGGTATCCCCGCCCTTAATGTAGTGGTTCGTTTACCACTCTATTCACTTATACAACATAAACTTCTACAATCAATCGAATTTATATAACATATCTTGCTTATGGCTTATAAGCCTTATTTGCCTTGAGCTAGGCTCATTGTAGGCTGTTCACACACATTTACTTCTTTGTACAACATTACATAGTTTGGATATCATATTGAGCTCCATGACAAGGTCGTTGCATTCCGTTTCCTTTCATGGGATCCCCCTTAGGATTGTCAGTCCGTCTCCTGACAACTTATGTCTAAACTGGGTGTTAGTTTCAACCCTTGTGCTTCTATCATGTCATTTCGTGCAACAATTGTTGATGCGAACACCCTTCAAGGATTGCTCCTGGGTGTTACTAAGTTATGCCATTACATCAGGTTCACACTTATTGGTATACTCAGTTAGCCACGCCGTTTGCGTTCTTAACTGGTTTATTATCTTCTTCTGTGAAGATCAACATTTCCTTGTAGTGTAGGTACTCATTCTGGGAGTTTCATCCCGTTCATTGCACATTAATGTGTCCACATTAGGCATCTGCTTGGCCATGGACAGGCTGGGTCACTGTTCCAGCTAACATGTTTATCCCTGAGGATCCTTAAGACGTATACGATGTCTTTACATTACAGTTAGTGCACTTCGCACCTCCTGACTCTTAAGCATTTCGTTGAAAGGAATTCGCTAATTCCTTTAGTCTCGTTAACTTAACTGAGTTCCTTAACTTCAACCATTCATGGTATTCCTTAGTTCTTGTTTGACTTATACTGCTGACCGTAGTATGGAGTCGACTACTTCCCGTGTTTCGGACTCTACTCGTATACATATGTGGGGTACCCTACTAATACATTACTACTTACCCAACTAACCCATAAGTAGGTCTGTCAGGCCCACAAGCTCCTATCGAGTGCGGTCGTCCCACATTACAGTTGGTACACTTGTAGTGTCCGTCACACGCCTAGGTGAAGTATTCTGTTGTCAACTCCCTTATATTGTCCCTTGACAATATACATTCCGTGCTTCCCGAACTTAATTGAGGGAAAGTTCATCCACTGTTGTATCTTTATCAACTGCCCTTGGTTTTACTGGTTTGGTTTAGAAGAAGGTTAGAAAGAAGTATTGGTTTGAAAGAAAATCTGGTTTTGAAGGAAAAAAAAGTTTGAAATAAATCTGAGTTTGAAAGGAAATTTTCATGGTTTCACAACATCTTCTTACCTTAACCAAGTCTAGCTTCTTGCTGACTAGTGTACTTACAATTACAGAGGTTAGGCTAACAGGCCCTTCCACTGTCATGACGATCACATTTAACTTTATGGTACTTTACCAAGTACTTTGTAGTGGTTATAAATTTCCCGAACAACATTGTTATAGCAGCACTAGCTATGGCAAGTGCGCCATGCTAACTGGCTATCGGTTTAACACATACTGGTTGTGGTATTGTTTTTACCCGCACTGACATCAGTGGCCTTGTTGGCCCTCACTGATCTTACAGTCTTGATAATAATTCCTCCGGATGGCTTCTCACTGTCTTTACATGATAATCACTAACTAGGGTGTTTCCCATTCTGGAAGACCCCCTTTTTTTATTGTTTCCTCTTCGTAGCCCGTTCCACGCATTATCGTGGTTACTGAGACTTGTCTCTTGTTTGGGCACTACGTTGTAGTTCCTTTGTCGGTTGGTATACCGTTGGTGTATCACTTAACAACTGCGGTTCCGTAGACACTTGTCTCGGGTTCCATTAATCCACTTCTTGCCTGTTGCACGGTCGGTGCGTTGCAAGCTGGTTATTCTCGACTGCTCAGCATGTCGACCCAGGTTGCCGGAAATTCTATTCTCCTATGCATAGGTTTCTTCATTCTTTGATATAAAATGTGGTTAACATTGTTTAGGCAGAAACCGTCTCCGGAATTCCCACTTCTCGGGATCTACCGTATGACAGGTTCTCCGTTCTCATAGAGGTACTTAATAACAGCCAGATCGGGTTTCCCGAGTATGAGAGGACTTTCATCTCTCTGGCGTTCTTTCCCAAGTTATGAAACAGGGATTATGGAGGGTGGGATGGATATTGTAGGTTTCCAGTACACACTGGTAAGTCCTAACTAGCGTATCTCTCACGCTATCACTCAACCCTTAACCCAAAGTACTAAAATCCTAACTCGGTACTTCCTAAGCTCGGTAATTCAGTCATCAGAGCGATACTTCGCTCTGATACCACTTTTTGGAACACCCCATACAACATTAACACACTTACAATAAACTGCAGCGGAACAACAACCTCATCACATTACTTAACTCGTTGGTGTTACACGCCGTTAGCCACCCACGTGGCTAACAAGGCTAATACATACACATCGTACCGGTCTGATGGGCTAAATTCCCGCGCGACTACACATTACAATCCCTTTCCATTAACAACAACAACCACATACACTTTTCAACTATACCGAGTATTTATAACTAATGCCGATAACAATTTTGGTCTTACTAAACCTACTGTATATATACAACATAAACGATTACCCATGTACAACGACTACCCCGTCCTACTCTCGAACGGCTTCCAGCTCCTTGTACCTGAAATAGGAAAAGAAGAGAAAGGGTGGCCCCCAAGGGGCTCAGCACCTTTGCTGGTATGGTAATCCCGCAGCCCACATGCTACCGGCCACGCACAACTAATTGTCGTCTTAGCATGCGGTTGATATTTTTAAATCATGCATGCAACTGTAAACACACAACACATAATCATTTCGCCTCACGGGCTCAACAAACGGATAATATATCCTTACTTAATAAGTCACTCAAGGTATTCAATATCCCTAGAGTGTTCCTCCTCTAATGGAGCTACTTCCTTAACAGACGACACTTACCCTTAAATCGGGTTAACCTTAAACGCCTCTTTTCTCAAACTGGGATTCATATCCATGATCCACATACTCCACATTTTACAACATATAACATACACTACATAACAACATTAACAACACTTTGCACGTTTCCACGTGCACAACATAACACCGCAATAGATATTGCATCACAACAAAGATACATAACATAACGGGAATGGTCCTCTTAGGAACCAACCCAAACATTGCTAATACACTGGTGAGCCTAGAGAATGTTGCCAGTCTCATGATAAGCTCGTTACATAACTCGTTACCGTCTCGTTAAATGAACGGTTATCTTAACACAAGGTGGTCTCGGATATAGGATCCAAGCACACCGAAACAAAATAACAATAGTATGCCCCTGTGGCCCGACGTGAGTCAGTAATAGCCTTGGTTAAGCTAAGGGAAGGTTGGGAACCAATTGGAAAACAACCATAACATACAGAGAGGATCGAACCTGCTATGACAACGACCCCCATACTCACACGTGGCCGGAACAGACGGACTCCTCACTCCCCCCGTTAGCACTTGTCAGAAGTTCATCATTGAACTTAGTTAAACAATCACAACATTGGGTTAAGTCTTGTTAGACACACACAAGGGTAGGGAGAGTCATACATTCACCTACAAAATCACACACAAACATCACATATCCAACTCACGCATAGCCGTGGTTAGAACGTTCCTTAAGTCGGAAACGTTGTTACCGGATACCGTTCTCCTACGTTTACCTAATAGTGGTTAACTAGCCTTCAAGCGCATTCGAGGTTACCGGTATCGGCACGTAAACATACAACAACAAAACGACTGTAAAACTCGTTTCATGATTTATCTTATAACGGCAAACATACAGAAAACACATTGGCATACAAGCCGGTGTAATCCGGTAGGACAAAGGTTGCAAGAAAACCATACTGTCACCGGAGTCCACTTTACCACGTCCACTATATGTTCCTCGAGCAATTCTCGAACAATGTTAACATCACATTTGTTTTTATTAACATCGGGGTTGCTTGATATTTAATGTCCAATGCTTAACTTTCCCCGTTAACTTAGTTAAATAACTTTACATTTTTAACATGTTTCACTTTTTACATTTTAATACAATTTTTCACCCACTTTAATTGTCATTAAACTCACCAACACGTCCTTACAAACTTTATAACATCATTACCTATCAATCCCCATCATTACACATCATTTCATACCTTAAACATTTAAATCATCTTACTTACTTAATCTCTTAAGTCCTTTTATAATATTTTTCTAATCATCAACTCTCTTAATGGCATACCACTTAACATTATTAAATTAACTTAACTTAATTTTTTTTTTTTTTAAGGTCGACGACCACCGACGACCCACCCCTGGACCGACCCACCCCAGAGAACATCCAACTTCACAGTTTCAGCCCGACCGACCCAGACTGGGGTCGGTCGGCGGCTGCAGAAACTTCCCATACATTGTCAAACTTTCTCCAAATTTTTCCTCAAGCCTCATAATGTGTTCTAACATCATTTGACACCTCAAACACACCTTTAGCCATGTACTAAACTCTTTAAATCACACACCAAAACCATCTTATCATTCACAGTTTCCTTACAAAATTCTTAGCACTTGGAATGTTTCCTCCTTAAGATTTCTAAGTGGTATTTCACCAATATTGACCACTTTACCAAGGTGTTTCCTCTACACCTTACATCATCTCTCAAATTTCTTTTCTTACAAACTAAATCTCCTTTTTCACATCTTACCTAAACATCACTTCTTCCTTGTACATCAACATTCCTAAACCTTAAACAAACTTCTCCAAGACTTGAATACACTCTCAAAAACACACATTGAATTCCTAGAACTTCCAAGATAATACCTAAATCCTTGCATCACTCTAAATCACCTTAATACATGTTTTCTTCACTAGAAAAACACTTGTTCACCTTTAACACTTCCTAGTTCACCAAAACTTGTTTAAATCACTTAGAACTTCTTATACATTTTCCAAATTTGGCCACAGCTTCTCTTGTATATACTCACATCCAAAACTTAGGTTTTTACCTTATTTCATTCAAGAACACCTAAAATCCATCAAACACATTTATACACAACTTCACACATTTAGCACTACATCACAATATAGTGCATAAGCTTAAATTGCTTGGCACTTAGGCCCTTAAATAACATGGCTCTTAGGCCCTTAAATTGCATAAACCTTAAACACTGAATTTCCTACATAAGTAATGCCTTTGACCTGCAAATACACCCAACAATACATATGCCCTTAATAAACTCCTTGAGAGCATTTCTCTAGGTCATTCACCATTGGCTCCTTAGGTATTTTCCATAAGAAACACAAGCTCATTTCTTCTAAGGCTTTTAAACCACATTAGGTTAACACATTTACCTCTTTTCTTTCAACTTCCCACTTGTTTTTCTTTGTTCTTCCTTGATAGAAAATCGGCAAGGGCTTTTTATCACTTGTCAATCTTCTAATCAATACACATATAAGGGTTATGAGCATTAAGTTTAATACTCCAACTCATAGTTAAACCTAGGTTTACACATGTGTCTTTAAACACACAAAATTTGATGATTACCTTTGGAATTCGGAAGAGAGCTTGGTTAAGTAGCAAGATAGGACTCCTCCTAGTCCTTTGAAGTTTGAATTAAGCTATGAAGAGAGCAAGAAAAGCAACATTGTGAGGTGAATTTTCGGACACATACAAAAATGAGAGGAAACTTAGATTTTCTTTGGTTTTTGTTACCTTGAAACAAAGGAGAATGACAATATGAAAGAAGATGAGCTTTTCCCCCTTCAATGGAGATTCTTCATGGCACCAAAATGGAGTTCTTGAAGATTTGAAAAGATAGAAGTGAAGAGCTTGGTCTAACTAAGACAAATATGGTCTTAGAATTTGATTTGGAGCATTAAGAACATTTGGTGAGCAATTGAAGTTGGAGAAGAGAGGTGCTGCACATGAACGGTTTTGGTTGGGAGAATGGAGGAAGATGACGGTGGGAACAAGAGGAAATGAAGAAAGGTGAGGAGAGAGGCAAAGTTTGAAGATATTTATGTTATAAAGCAAATAGTAACTTTACTTTATTTTTTTCTTTCTTTTCTTAGTTGGATGGCCAAGTATGGTGACTCACACCACTAAAACCGTGCCCCCTTACATATTAGAAGGGTATAATAGTCTTTGTTGACCAATTTAATTACTTATAACAACATATGTTACAAACTAGCTTATAAAAGTTACTATTCATAAAAACAAGGCACATAGAAGTGAAATTTTTGATTTCCCATTGATATAGACTTCCAAATGTGATACTATATAGTAAACATGTTGATTAAAGAGTAATGATGGACATCTAGCCATTCAAAACTCATTTACAAGACAATTTTTCAAAAACGTGCTTTAAGACTCCTTAAAGCACTTTTTGTGTTTTAACTTGTTTTCAAGCTTGGTTTCTTTGGTAATTGATTTAATATGTTCATTAACATATTTATAAGGTATAGGTATGACCATTAGGTCTTATACAAATTTATCCCAAGCTTAGAGCACATTTTTGCTCATATTGACTTTAAGGTATTTCTTGTGTTTTATTTGGTTTAACTGTCCACCAAGGTTTCCTAAGGACTTATTTAGCCTTATTAAATCATAATTGAATATTATTAAGTCTTGGTAGGCTCTTTGGGTCCTAACCAAGTTCGCTCATAGCTTAGAGCATGTTTTTGCTCAAACTGTATCTTAGTGCTTTATTGCATTTACTGTGGTTTAAATTGTACACTGATGTTCCTAAGGCACTTTTTAGCCTTTACATACCATAGTTTAATACTTAAACCACATATCAAGGTTTGGGGTATTTCATTTACTTAAAGTTCCTTCACAAGCTTAAGCTTTCATCCATCAACACCTTATTTCCTTCCTAGTTGTTTACCAACATTTACCTAAGTCCTAAATACTCAAATACATTCTCTTGATTCGTAAATCCTCCATAGTAATGCCTAAGTCATTATAACTCATTAAAACACTTTATCTCACCCCTTTTTCATCAAGACAACCTCTAAAACTTCCTAGTACTTCCTTAGTCATTTAATTCCCTTAGAACATCTTAAACACTTAAGTTCTCCTTTAAATTTCGCCATGGGTTCTCTAGTATATAACACATCCTAACACTTGGTTTTTCTCCATCAACCAACCAATATCTCTCAAATTTTCATCACAACACCTTGACACACAATTTACACCAAAACTACAGCACATCATCATAGTGCATAAACTTAAATGCTTGGCACTTAGGCCCTTAGATGACAATAATCTTAACCACTGAATTTCCACATATATTTGCCTTCAACCTGCGAATACACAACAAGGCTCCCATTGAAACAAAATGCTTCTTGTAATTCACCTTGATATTCTTAAACTATCTCTTTTTCCTCATTTGCTCCTTAGTCACAAGTTCACAATCATGATCATTGTTTCTCCTAGGTCATATATAACCCTTTCTAAAGTAAACTCTCCACTAAACTCATCACATATCTAAATCTCATTCCCTTAAACAATAAACACCTTAAGGTAAGTAATTTACCTTGTTCTTTTACAAGCTTTAAAAACTTTCTTCCTAGGTTTTTCCTTCCTCAATCTCGGTCACCAATATATATCTCCTTGCCAATGTTCTAACCAATCCCAATGACTCCAATGAGTACTAGATAATACATTAACCCTAAGGAACAACCCTAGGTTAAAAATGTGCTTTAAGGTATTAAGGTGATTGTTTTACCTTGGTTTCTCAAGACAAGCTTGGATATGAAGCAAGAAGGACCTCCTCAATCCTTTGAAGAGTAGAAAACAAGCTAGAACAAGGCATTAAAATGAAGCCTCATGAGCATACATTTTCGGTCAAGAAGAAAAGTGATGGAAACCTAGATTTCTTACACTTTCTTTACCTTAAGAGAATGGAGAAGCCTATGGAGTCTCCAAACTTGAATTTCCTCCTCTAATGGTGGTTTGGCTTGGCACCAAATCAAAGCTCTTGGAGTTTTGAAAGGATAGAAAGAGAGAGCTTGAGCTAACTAAGAAGAATATGTATTTTGTTTTGGTTTTGGAGCTAAATGAGTGAGTTGTGTGCAAGAGAAGGTGGAGCTAGCATGGAGATGAGCTTCACGTTAATGGAGAAGGAGAGAGAGCAGCTCAAACCGTGGGAAACGAGAGAGAATGAAGAGGTGAGGAGAGAGGTGAGTTAAAATGAGATATTTATGTTAAAAGGGTGAATAGTACTTTTGCTTTATAACTCTTTATTTGCTTAATGACTCATAAAGGTGGTGACTCACCTTATAAGAAACGGCCCCCATTTTAATAAGGGTACTTAAGTCTTTGTTGACCAAATCTCTCACTTATATTGACTTATGTTATAAACTAGCTTAATTAAGTTACTATTCACAAAACAGGGCACATTGTTGTGAAATTTTTGATTTCCCATTGATATAGACTTCCAAATGTGACTATATAGTACACATGTTAATTAAAGAGTAATTATGGACATTTAGCCATTCAAAACTCATTTACAAGACAATTTTTCAAAAATGTGCTTTAAGACTCCTTAAAGCACATTGTGTTTTAACTTGTTTTCAAGCTTGGTTTTCTTTGGTAATTGATTTAAAATGACCATTAGGATATCTAAGGTCTTAGAACAATATTTGGGTACTCTCCCAAGTCTCTCCAAGCTTAGAGCACGTTTTTGCTTAAACTACTCTTTTGGTGTTTCCTTATATTTTCTTTGATTAGAAATGTTTCTTAATGTTTCTAAGGCATTATTTAGCCTCCTTATATCTTAGTTTATCATTTAACACCATATCAAGTTTGGGGTATTTCACCCCATCCATAACCTTCACACTTAATCAATAATCGCAGCGGATATCATTACTTAAACATATACCAAAAAGGGCAGTGTTACACGCCGTTAGCCACCCACGTGGCTAACAAGGCTGCTACATAAAATGTATCGGTCTGACCACACGAATCCCGAGCATAATTACAACTTTCCAAAAATCACTATCCAAAAGAATCACAATATACCGAGTGTTTATTGTACAAACCATCTACCAGCTAGACTTACATCTACCAAAAGTAAACGACCTCGAGTGTACAAACACTACTCGGGTTCAACATCCAAAAATGACAAAATATCAACAACCTAGGAGCTAAAGCCATTCTGCTTCCTCGATCCTCATCATGCAAATAATCATAGCCCCCAAAGGGGGTCAGCAACCTTTTGCTGGCATGGTTAACGTGCAGCCCGCTGACTACCGGGATACACGCAACTATTTGTCATGATAACATGGCGTTGATTTTAACATACAACATGCATATACATAAAATAATTATTGCAGAACAAAACAACAATACATAGTGAAACGATTCACTTTAGGTAGCAACCAACATGGTTAGTCAACTTGTAAGCCTACAGAATGTCTTCACCCTCATGTTAAGCTTAACACATATCACTTTACTGTTTTGTTAGTCGGATGAATAACTTAACTTGAAGATGAGACGGGCGTAGTGACCCGAACACATCAACACCTGATTTCCCCCTAGCCCGAGTGGAAGTCAGGTAGACAAGCTTTGGCTAAGCTAATGGGAGGTCGAATTCCCCATAAAAGGAAAACTACCCTAACATAAGGAGAGAGCCGAATCTGATTTAGATGTCGACACCCATACATACACGTGTGACCGGAACGACCGGATTCCTCACTTCCCCCGTTAGCACTCGTTAGCAGTCCCACAATGGGAGCTTAACATAATCTCACACAAGTAAGTGTTTAAGTCCAGTTAGACATACAAGGGAAATAAGCCATAATTCAGCAGCACATATCACAACTACACACACATAGCCGGGTTAGAACATTCCTTAGGTTGGGAACGTTATTATCGGATACCGTTCTCTTACGTTCCTAGTTTTGGTTAATTAACGGTTAGCACGCATTCGAGGTTACTGGTATCGGTACGCACACGTTACATTAATAATAAGAACTGTAAACTCATTTCATGGTTTAATCTTACAAGGTTGTAAACACACAGAAAAACAAACAACACACAAGCCGGTGTAAACCGGTAGGCAACAGACTGCAAGAAAACCTACCTTGGTCCTTGCCGCTCTAGTGTTCCACCGTACGTTGTTCCTAAACATGATTGGTAACGTCGGTTAATTAATTTACTTAACTTCGAGCTTTACTAAGTATTTTACATGATTATATGACATATTTTAAATGCCTAAACTTACCCTAGATTACCTTCATTATACCCCCTAGGATTAACTACATTTGCCATATTTTTTTTTCCATTTTTTTGTAGGTTTTGGTCTGTCCGACCCACCGTCCGACCCACCAACTGGGTCGGACCCTTCCAGTAACCTTCGGGTCTGAAAATCTCTACTTGGTCCAACCCATGTCCGACCCAACCATCTGGGTCGGACCATTACAGAAACATTACCGTCTTTTAATCTCTCCCGTCTGACCCATGTCCGACCCAACCAACTGGGTCGGACAATTCCAGAAGCAATTACGAGTGGCCAACAGAGGCCGTCCGACCCAACTGTGGGTCGGACCTCTGGGTCGGCGCCACCAGAATCTGCCCAACAATTGTCAAATCTTTTCCAAACTTCTCCACAAGCCTCCTAGTGTGTTCTAACATCATTTGGCACACTAAAATCTTCATATATCCCCTTCCAAATTCATTTGCAAGTTTATTTCTAAGTTCCTCAAATACTCTCTCAAAACACTTGTAGTTCACTAGTTTGCTCCCACCTAGAAATGCATTTGAACCATTATATATCTACACAAATTTTGACATGATCTCCCATAATTTTCACATGTTCCCACTCATCTTTTAACCCACTAAACATTCCAACCATCAATTCATCCAAGGCACCAAAACACCCTTAAAATCCATCATTTAAACCACAATAGCCCTCAATATTGATAAACCTTAAAAGCTTGGCTCTTAGGCCCTTAACGACATTAAATTAAACATTGAATTTCCTCATATTATTAGCAACACCTACATTTCACTGAACATTTATATTGCTCAAACATAAACACATTCATAGATTACACACTAGTTCAAGGTAAGTTAATTACCTTGGGTTTTCTTTCCAAACTTTCCCCCTTCTCTTTACTTCTTGCTCCACAACCGGTTTTCAACGGGATTTATTGCTACACTAATGACCATGCCAAAATAATTACAATGAGTATGGAGGGTTTAGGAAAACTACTCCATTAACCCTAGAATCAATATTTGAAACATATAGGAGGGAATTACCTTCTACTTCAAGATGAAGTTTTTGGTAATGGAATTTGGGCTAGCTCCAACACTTCTAAAAGATTGAACAATCTAAAATGAAGAGAAAACAATGGTGTTTAGTACCCACCAAAATCGGTGACCATAGGGAATAGGGAAATGAATGGGTTTTTGAGTTCTTTCTTACCTTAGAACAACAAGAAGATGTTTGGCTTCAAGAATATGAAGCTTGCTCTTCAAGGTGTGGTATACCCATGGAGATGAAGTATGAAGTTTTGAGATTTTAAAAGGTGGAAAATAATCCCCAAGATGAGAGGAGTATTTTGGTGTAAAAATTTCTTGATTTGGAGCTAGGATGATGAAGTTACAAGGAGATGAAGTTGGGGTTATCCCTTGGCTTGCAAATTGCCATTAGAGGAGCAAAATGAAGAAGAAAGGCTGGGAGAGAGAGGAGCAAATTGTGGGACACAAGGGAATGAGGGAGAGAGAGAGTGTGAGAGGGGGTGTGGTGTGAGAGAGAATAAAGTAATGCCCTTTATTATTTTTGTCTTGTAGCTAATAGAGTGAGGCAAAATAAAAGAGAGAGGGGGGGCCAAATTGTGAGACACAAATGAGAGAGGGAAAAATTTGATTTTTATTATTTTACAATGTGAGAGAGTGGCACTTGGTCATTAGCAGATAACACCCGTTAATTCCCGAACTGTCAGTTTTAATAGTCCGGGTCCGGTTTCCGGATTTTTGTTTTATTTATTTTTATGGTCCTAGACCTTGTCTAATATTTAATTATAGTCATATGATTGACTATAAATTTTTATTAGTCCTTTAAACCCGTTTAAAAATCACATTTCCCGGTTTTCTAAAAAAACGTGCTTTAGAGCCCGTTTTGCATTTTTAATCCACTATTTGGATCCGTTTCCTTCGGGAATTTTTCCCACATGTTCTTAATGACTGAAATAAGCCTTAAAATATAATAATTATATAATTAACTGACATATTAAGGTTTGGGGTATTTCAATCTACCCCCCTTAAAAGAACTTTGTCCCCAAAGTTCACACTTCCCACGCATCTTCATTTTTAGAACGCGGGGATTACTTTTGAAACAACGCTTCCATAACAAACATAAAAACATTCTTTACATCACATCGGACACAAGGTCCCCATAACAAACATCACTTAGACTCAAGGTCTATAACATAACAACATAGAACATAGACATGTATTTCAATACATGCCGTACATACCTAACCGAAACGGCTCTACCCCCCTTAAATAGGGGTACGCCCCGTACCCTATACATACAAAACTAAGAAGTAAACAACGACGGGTACTTCGCCCTCATCTTCTCCTCCAGCTCCCAAGTGGCCTCCTCGACTTCATGGTTAGACCAGAGGACCTTCACCAATCTAATAGACTTATGGCGAGTGTCTCGAGTCTTAGTGTCCAGGATCCATACGGGAGTCTCCACTGATCACATGGTCGGCTCTAGTGTTAGCCTTTCGGGCTGAAGTACATGAGACGGATGAGACATATATTTCTTCAACTGGGACACATGAAATACATCATGTACCTTGCCCAGCTCAGCAGGTAAATCAAGCCTGTAAGCTACCGGGCCTATCCTCTCCGTCACAACATAAGGCCCCACATATTTCGGGCTCAGCTTGCCTTTTTGGCCAAAACGAAACACTCCCTTCATGGGGGATACTCTAAGAAACACCTGATCGCCCACGGCGAACTCCAGGTCACGTCTGCGCACATCGGCGTATGACTTCTGTCTATCCTGAGCTGCTTTCATGTTAGCCCGGATCTGACGTACTTCTGCTTGTACTTGCTCTAAATACTCAGGTCCTATAATGATCGTCTCACTCGACTCATCCCAGCATAATGGTGTGCGGCATGGTCTACCGTACAAAGCCTGGAAGGGAGACATCTTGATCGAAGCATGGTAAATATTGTTGTAGCTAAACTCGATCAGATGCAACTTATCAATCCAGTTGGTCTGAAAGTCAAGTGCACATGCACGTAACATATCCTCAAGCGTCTGTATGGTGCGCTCACTCTGACCATCTGTCTGTGGGTGGAACGCCGTACTCAACTTCAGTTCGGTACCAAGCGCTTCCCGTGTACTTCTCCAGTACCTCGAGAGGAATCTGGTATCCCTATCAGACACGATAGTCTTCGGTACTCCATGATGTGGTATTATCTCACGGTCGAAGAGCTCTGCTAGCTTTGCCACTTTCCAGGTGTCCTTCATCGGAATGAATCGGGCCACCTTGGTCAGTCGGTCAACGATGACCCAAATCATATTTAAGCCTCCCTGAGTAGGCGGAATCCCAACAACGAAGTCCATGGAAATATCATGGAACTTCCATTCAGGAACGGGCATTGGCTGTACCATGCCACCAGGACGACGGTGCTCAAACTTGACCTTCTGGCAAGTGAGACACCTAACAACAAATTTGTCACATCTTTCTTCATACCGGTCCACCAGAAATATCTCTTCATACTCTTGTACATCTTTGAAGCTCCGGGGTGAATAGAAGTAGAAGAACAGTGTGATTCACTCAGTATGCGCTCCTTCAGCTCAGCGCTACTTCGTGGAATACAAAGTCGGCCATTCAGCCTGATCAAATCATCATCATGTAGTCAGAAATCATACTTTTGGCCCTCTAATGTGTCGTCCATAAGTTTCTGTTTGATCTCTTGCATGTACTGATCTGACATCTGAGCACTCCGCACCTCTTCAACCAAGCTAGAGTGAGATATTAGCGAATGGAGAGAGTGTGCTCGGCGACTCAATGCATCAGCTACAATGTTTGCTTTACCTTCCTTGTACTGAAGGTTAATATCGTAATCAGTAAGGAACTCAACCCATCTTCTTTTCCTCATGTTCAACTCCTTCTGAGTGAACAGGTATTTCAAACTCTTGTGATCTGAATAGATCGTCACATTCACTCCGTACAAATGGTGTCGCCATATCTTCAAGGCGAAGATAATGGCGCCCAATTCTAGATCGTGTGTAGGATAGTTTTCCTCATGTCGTTTCAACTGTCGGGAGGCGTAAGCCACGACCTTCCCGTGTTGCATCAAAACACAACCCTTTCCCTTACCTGACGCATCACAGTACACCTCAAAACCATCGGTACCCTCTGGTATAGTAAGAACTGGTGCAGAAGTCAAAGCATCCTTGAGACTCTGAAATGAGCTCTCACAGTCAACCGTCCACTCAAACGGTGCATCCTTCTTCATTAAGGATGTCAATGGTTTCGAAACACTAGAAAAATTCCTCACAAACCTCCGATAATAACCTGCCAAACCGAGGAAGCTCCGGATGTCGGTAACCGTCTTCGGTCTAGGCCAGGTGCGCACAGCATCAATCTTGGCCGGATCCACTGCGATCACGGCCTCAGAAATAACATGACCAAGAAAAGAGACTTGGTCCAACCAAAATTCACACTTCGAGAACATCGCATAAAGCTGGTTCTCTCTCAACGTTTGCAGTACACTCCTCAGGTGAGTTTCATGCTCAACCTTGGACTTAGAATAAATAAGAATATCATCGATGAAAACAACTACTGACTTGTCCAACTGCTCTCGAAACAAATGATTCACCAAGTCCATACACTTTGTCGGTGCATTAGATAAACCAAACGGCATGACCGTGAATTCATAGTGTCCATATCTGGTTCGGAATGCGGTCTTCTCAATATCACTGTCCCTGATAGCAATCTGATGGTAACCCGATCGCAGATCGATCTTAGAGAACACAGATGCACCTCTCAGCTGATCAAACAAATCATCGATACGTGGCAATGGGTAACGGTTCTTCACCGTCACAGCATTCAGCTCTCTGTAATCGATGCAGAGGCGGAGACTACCATCCTTTTTCTTCACAAAAAGGACTGGTGCTCCCCATGGTGAAACGCTAGGGCGGATAAATCCCTTGTCGAGTAGGTCTCGCAGCTGCTCTTTGAGCTCTGTCATCTCAGCTGGAGCCATACGGTAGGGCGCCTTCGCTATAGGTCCGGTGCCCGGTACCAAGTCAATCTCAAACTCAACTGCCCGTGTAGGCGGTATGCCTGGGAGTTCCTTAGGAAAGACATCAGGAAACTCCGACACAACCGGCACATCTGGGCTAAACTCAGGGTCTCTCTCTATGTCATGGACATAGTAGAGGTATACATCATTCTTCCTTCTGATTTCGTGATACATGGCCATGACGGAGATGATCTATGTCGAAGGCTCCCTGGGCCTCTGCGGTATGAAATGGTAACCCCAGACGGACTCCGAAGAAGCAGACAGTGCTCGGCACATAGGATTCTGCCCTTGTACCGCTCCAACCAGTTCATCCCGACAATTATATCAAAACCGAGTCCCTCGAACTCTATCAAGTCGATTGGGAACTCTTCATTCTTAATTCGTACAACAACATCTCGGTGGTAGCGGGTACACCTGATCCGCTTTTCGAGGAGAGTGACTAGGAAGTCTTGCATCTCTTCACCGTCTAACCCCAGCCTCTTCGCAAATGATAGCGAGATAAAAGTGTGTGAGGCTCCGGAGTCGAACAAGACCGAGGCGTCCACGCCATTAACTGGGAAGGTACCGGTGAGGATGGTGCCGCTCTTGCCGGCCTCTGCCTCATTGCAGACACTCAGTATACCTCCCGTCCCGAGTGCACAGCCTAATTTATTTCAGAAACTTATAAGTATAACGGTAATAACACGGGTGGTTTACTCAAGGAATCAACACTGTTTATTCATAAAACGTCTTTACATCATGATGGTATTACATTTGGCTACATCGCTTGATAACTTAGCATACTCAATACATCACATACTTAACATACAACTGACTTCACACTTTACATGGTTACACATAACTTCAAAACTGTCTAAAGGTTATGTTCAAACGTCCAGGTTTCATGTGTGTGGCATTGATTATTGTCGGAGGTGCTGTATTGAACTTGATCTTCTTGATACCATGATACAGCATCCTTGACTGCCCACCCATGATTAACACATCACCAGACTCCAATACTAGCTTCCTTGCGAGGTCCGCACGCTTCTGCTCGCCATACATAGACACTGCGGTATCACCAATGGACCAAGACACCACAGGTACTCCTTTACTAAGAGACTCGGGTGTCTCGTCCTTGTCTTGGTGTAAACCTAACCTTCCACCTTTTTCGTAGAAGTTTACAATACATAGATCCGCCTCGATACTTGGAAGTTGTTCCATTACAACTTGCTGAGCAATTCCCATGGTGTGGTTAACAACCGCAAGGAACTCCTCAGGTATACTCGGTATGGTAGCTCCATCTTCAGCTCGTGCGTCATGATATGTCTTGGTGTAAGGGTTCCAATCCTTACCCATGCACATCATCCTTAAATTCATTTTCGCTCCACTAGGGTATTCGGGTGTGTAGAAACCTCCTGGTGCTGCTCCAAGCTCGTTGCACCGTCGAATGATATGGATTTGTGCTTCGGGTGTCAAGTATCCTTTTAATAATATCATACCTGGTTGGATAACCTGACACTGTTCTGTCGGATAGTCAGCGATGTTGATGGCGGTATCTCTAGGGTTCGGTGTGGTGGGCGGGATGGATAACAAATATTGAAGGTTCCTAAGGTTTATAATTTCCTAATTTAGGTGCGTTTCGCATTATACTTTAACTCATTTACTTATGTGGTCATACATTTAGACTCACTAACACACATGCATGAAATGCGGTATGCAATCACTTATCTCACTTAACAGTTTAAGGGGTACCTGGTCTAGAAGACTATCCTGGTGCCTCTGACCGGTCCACCACGTTCAAGGCAGCCTTGCCTGCTCCCGGCCCCTTCCCTTTCTGGGAATCAGTATTCCCTTGCCCTGAGGATGGCTGATAAGTAGCTTTCGGGCCTTCAGTGGTCGCAGTGGCCTTACCCTTCCATTGCCCCCTAGGCCTATAGTTTCTGCCATCGGGGTACTGTAGCACTCGAAGTCACGGTGCCCCAGTTTCTTGCAGTAGTGACACTGCACATCATTCCCCTTGCAATCCTTGCCGAGATGGTCACCTTTGCACGACTTACAAAAGTAGTGGCGCTCCGGTCCAGAGCCCGTACTGGCTGCTATCACAACACATAATCAATACACACTTTACAACTTAATAGCACACATTTAAATTCGATTTCAAAATCAAGTGGTTACCCTTCATAGGCTGAGAGCGTAAGGGCTTAGCCGCATAGGCGTATGTGAGCTTCAGCGGCTCCTCAGTGGTAGTGGGCTGGGCTTGGCCCTTGCCATCCTGCTGGCCCTTCTGGGGCTGAGGGTAAGGTTTCCTCTTCTTCCCTCCTTGGTACCCTTGCGAACCTTGGCCCTCGCTCGAGACCTTGCGCTTATGTGCATTCTCCTCGTCCCACAGACGGACGGTGATCTCCACCTTAGCAGCGGCATGATAGCACTCCTGAAGTATCAAGGTGTTAGTCATGCCCGCAACACATTTACACACTCACATATAACATAACTCATCCCCACTTAGACATTATTGAAGATACCTGCAAGGTATTGTACTCGGCTGGCCCCATGCCATAGCGTAGGCGGTGGCTCAACCCACTGTAGAAACGGTTCACTAAGACCCGGTTCGAGTAACCTAGGTCGGGTAGGAGATGAACAAGGTCGGTGAAGGCGGTGTAGTAGTCGTCCACCGTCATTTTGTCTCCTTGCTTTAAACTGTCGAGCTCCAGGCGCTTTGCCTCTTGCACATGCACTGGCTAGTACTTGGCCCGTAGCAATGTCGTGTATTGTTCCCATCCAAACTTCGGGTCGGCCACTTTCTCGGCCCGTACAAGTTTCCACCAGTTTCTAGCCGAACCCTTTAAGTAATAACTGCAGACGTATATCGTGAGTGGTTAAATTGGTGTAAAATTAAAAGAAAAGAAATTAAACTCAAAATAAACGTCGGGCTGCAAACAAATCCCGGTCGCAGTAGTATAGTAAAAATGTAAGCGACCGGATGTCGAACCGTGGGACTAATGTGCATATATAGTACCTAAGCGTGTCAAAAGGGGGGATTAATTGACTAGTATATTAAAAAAAAGGAAAGATAAAATAAACTAAGTTAATAGATAAATTAAAATGGAACTCTGGGTCAGGTTATTAATCTGCATAATTAAGCTATCTCTACTGGTTTAATAATTTGGCAAGGTTCCTGTAATTATCTAAAGGACTAAGTCATAGCCTCATAAGAACTCGTTCACCTGTAATGCAAGGTCCGATGAAAACTCAAGCAAAAGCCAGCAAACGGCAGAGGAGTGTTGAGGAATTACATTTGCAACTGAATACTAACTTATTAAATCATAACAAGTTTCCTCCAGTTTTACGTCTTAATTAACCTATCTATTTATCACCGGTCTGATCAAAATAGATTTAGTAAGTTTAATAAACTCATGACATTTATTAAAAAGGTGCGAGATAACCTTTAAGCGTAACAAACTGTATAAATAAACCAGCAGAAATATTGCATAATTAATACAAACACATAATAACCGTTCCCAGAGTGTACGTAAACTAGCCTAACATATTAAATAGACAGAGACAAGAGTAATAGAAATCATCCGTAATCACTCCGGCTCACTCTGCTATTTTGTATACGTAGGGCTAGAGGTGGATTTGGTGGAATGACGAGAAAATAAAATGGAGAAGACGGGAGAATGGGATAATGGATCGATTGGAATACGGTAGTGTTTCTCGTGGAAGGGGCCTCTTTTTTTCTGAGCAGAAACTCGTGGGTTTTATAGAAGAAAAGAAGAAGAAGGAAGAAGAAAGGAAGGAGAAGGAAGCACGCGTGCTCGTGGATGAATTATTGCCGATTGATTGCACCTTATTGATTGCAGGGGACAGAGACAACACGTGAGTGAATTAAGGTAGGCGGGCAGTGGACGAGTTGCAAAGAGTCGCGGAGGCAAGTTGCAGACGACGACGGGCGAAGAAAGAAGAAAACTGGGGCGGCTCGATTTTCAGTCACAACCGCCTCCCTGACCGCTCAATAAGGGGCGGTTGCCCTCTACCTTGTCCGCCTGTTATGAGGCGGTAGCCTCTATGTCTTGTCTGCCTGTTACGAGGCGGTAGCCTCTATGTTGTCTGGCTTGTGTCACGTCCTCGCAATATGAGGCGGTTCTTAATGCTCTCACGTCCGCCCTTCAGCAGGCGGTTGCCTCCATGCTCTCACGTCCGCCCTTCAGCAGGCGGTTGCACACCACTGCTTCACGCGTGACACTTTGTTTAATCCTTTATATATATATGTGTTTATTTGGCATTTTTCCTACAGTTTAACACATATAATAAATCAGTTAATAACAACATAATTATAGGAAAAACCCAAGATAAGTGAGAAACATTACTAAAAAAATGCTGCAATTAATAAGGTGGTTAAACCTTAATAAGTCTATATGTTTTGCACTTATCAAATACGCAGCAAGACGGACCTTGGCATCAGCAGGAACGGCCAAGGTCTCGTAGGCGGTCTCGAGCTCCGAGATATACGCCTCTAGTTTGGAAGGGTCAGTCTCCCCTTTGAAAGACGGGGGTCTCAAGTCGGCCAACGCTTTTACCCAATTAGTTTCACGTGACTGTGGTGGTGGTGGTGTGGTTCTGGGTGACCCTGACCACCGGGCTGTTGCTGCCCCTGTTGCATTGCCGTTAGATGATCTGTGGTACCACCTGAGCTAGGGGCGGCCGCCATTGCCTCTGCCATCATCTGAGCGGTAGGGTTCTCCCCTAGGTCTCCCAAACCATGCCCCGCGGCCTCTTCCTGGTGGTCGCCCTGCCATCTGAATTTTTTTACATGAAGCACATTAGTATTGTGCATAAAAAACTTATCGGGTCAAGTGTTTATAACGTCCTTTGGGACGACAAGGTTTAAATTTCCTAACTCGATATATTCCTAAGCTCGGAATCGGTAATCAGAGCGATTACTTCGCTCTATACCACTTTTGTAACACCCCATCCACAACCTTCACACTTAATCAATAATCGCAGGGATATCATTACTTAAATATATACAAAAAGGGCGGTGTTACACGCCGTTAGCCACCCACGTGGCTAACAAGGCTGCTACATAAAATGTATCGGTTGACAACGAATCCCGAGCATAATTACAACTTTCCAAAATCACTATCCAAAAGAATCACACATACCGAGTGTCTACTGTACAAAATCACCAGCTAGACTTACATCTACCAAAAGTAAACGACCTCGAGTGTACAAACACTACTCGGGTTCAACATCCAAAAATGACAAAATATCAACAACCTAGGAGCTAAAGCCATTCTGCTTCCTCGATCCCTCATCCTGCAAATAAAACATAGCCCCCAAAGGGGGTCAGCAACCTTTTGCTGGCATGGTTAACGTGCAGCCCCTGACTACCGGGATACACGAACTATTTGTCATGATAACATGGCGTTGATTTTACATAACAACATGCATATACATAACAAGAATTATTGCAGAACAATAACAACACATACATAGTGAAACGATTCACTTTAGGTAGCAACCAACATGGTTAGTCAACGTGTCAGCCTACAGAATGTCTTCACCCTCATGTTAAGCTTAAACATATCACTTTACTGTTTTGTGAGTCGGATGAATACTTAACTTGAAGATGAGACGGGCGTAGTGACCCGAACACATCAACACCTGTTTCCCCTAGCCCGAGTGGAAGTCAGGTAGGCAAGCTTTGGCTAAGCTAATGGGAGGTCGAATTCCCCATAAAGGAAAACTACCCTAACATAAGGAGAGAGCCGAATCTGATTCAGATGTGACACCCATACATACACGCGTGACCGGAACGACCGGATTCCTCACTTCCCCGTTAGCACTCGTTAGCAGTCCCCACAATGGGAGCTTAACATAATAGCACACAAGTAAGTGTTTAAGCCAGTTCGACATACAGGGAAATAAGGCATAATTCAGCAGTACATATCACCAACTACACACAACATAGCCGGGTTAGAACATTCCTTAGGTTGGGAACGTATACCGGGATACGTTCTCTTACGTTCCTAGTTTTGGTTAATTAACGGTTAGCACGCATTCGAGGTTACCGGTATCGGTACGCACACGTTACATTAATAATAAGAACTGTAAACTCATTTCACGGTTTAATCTTACAAGGTTGTAAACACACAGAAAAACAAACAACACACAAGCCGGTGTAAACCGGTAGGCAACAGACTGCAAGAAAACCATACCTTGGTCCTTGCCGCTCTAGTGTTCCACCGTACGTTGTTCCTAAACATGATTGGTAACGTCGGTTAATTAATTTACTTAACTTTGAGCTTTACTAAGTATTTTACATGATTATATGACATATTTTAAATGCCTAAACTTACCCTAGATTACCTTCATTATACCCCCTAGGATTAACTACATTTGCCATATTTTTTTTCCATTTTTTTGTAGGTTTTGGTCTGTCCGACCCACCGTCCGACCCACCAACTGGGTCGGACCCTTCCAGTAACCTTCGGGTCTGAAAATCTCTACTTGGTCTGACCCATGTCCAACCCAACCATCTGGGTCGGACCATTACAGAAACATTACCGTCTTTTAATCTCTCCCGTCCGACCCATGTCCAACCCAACCAACTGGGTCGGACCATTCCAGAAGCAATTACGAGTGGCCAACAGAGGCCGTCCGACCCAACTGTGGGTCGGACCTCTGGGTCGGACGCCACCAGAATCTGCCCAACAATTGTCAAATCTTTTCCAAACTTTTCTACAAGCCTCCTAGTTTGCTCCCACCTAGAAATGCATTTGAACCATTATATCTCTACACAAATTTTGACATGATCTCCCCATAATTTTCACATGTTCCCACTCATCTTTTAACCCACTAAACATTCCAACCATCAATTCATCCAAGGCACAAAACACCCTTAAAATCCACCATTTAAACCACAATAGCCCTCAATATTGATAAACCTTAAAAGCTTGGCTCTTAGGCCCTTAACGACATTAAATTAAACACTGAATTTCCTCATATTATTAGCAACACCTGCATTTCACTGAACATTTATATTGCTCAAACATAAACACATTCATAGATTACACACTAGTTCAAGGTAAGTTAATTACCTTGGGTTTTCTTTCCAAACTTTCCCCCTTCTCTTTACTTCTTGCTCCACAACCGGTTTTCAACGGGATTTATTGCTACACTAATGACCATGCCAAAATAATTACAATGAGTATGGAGGGTTTAGGAAAACTACTCCATTAACCCTAGAATCAATATTTGAAACATCATAGGAGGGAATTACCTTCTACTTCAAGATGAAGTTTTTGGTAATGGAATTTGGGCTAGCTCCAACACTTCTAAAAGATTGAACAATCTAAAATGAAGAGAAAACAATGGTATTTAGTACCCACCAAAATCGGCCACCATAGGGAATAGGGAAATGAATGGGTTTTTGAGTTCTTTCTTACCTTAGAACAACAAGAAGATGTTTGGCTTCAAGAATATGAAGCTTGCTCTTCAAGGTGTGGTATACCCATGGAGATGAAGTATGGAGTTTTGAGATTTTAAAAGGTGGAAAATAATCCCCAAGATGAGAGGAGTATTTTGGTGTAAAAATTTCTTGATTTGGAGCTAGGATGATGAACTTACAAGGAGATGAAGTTGGGGTTATCCCTTGGCTTGCAAATCGCCATTAGAGGAGCAAAATGAAGAAGAAAGGCTGGGAGAGAGAGGAGCAAATCGTGGGACACAAGGGAATGAGGGAGAGAGAGAGTGTGAGAGAGGGTATGGTGTGAGAGAGAGAATAAAGTAATGCCCTTTATTATTTTTGTCTTGTAGCTAATAGAGTGAGGCAAAATAAAAGAGAGAGAGGGGGGGGGGCAAATCGTGAGACACAAATGAGAGAGGGAAAAATTTGATTTTATTATTTTACAATGTGAGAGAGTGGCACTTGGTCATTAGCAGATAACACCCGTTAATTCCCGAACTGTCAGTTTTAACAGTCCGGGTCCGGTTTCCGGATTTTTGTTTTATTTATTTTTATGGTCCTAGACCTTGACTAATATTTAATTATAGTCATATTATTGACTATAAATTTTTATTAGTCCTATAAACCCGTTTAAAAATCACATTTCCCGGTTTTCTCGAAAAACGTGCTTTAGAGCCCGTTTTGCATTTTTAATCCACTATTTGGATCCGTTTCCTTCGGGAATTTTTCCCACATGTTCTTAATGACTGAAATAAGCCTTAAAATATAATAATTATATAATTAACTGACATATTAAGGTTTGGGGTATTTCAATGGCACGGTAGTTTGTCACGTTTGTTTTTTTGTTTCAGTTTATATTCTGATTCAGTTTGATTTGATTTCGCTACTCTCGAGTGGAATGTTGAAATGGAAATAAAGGGATTGGATTAGTATGGAATTTCCTTGGAATTACTATTGCCTCAGCACACCCGAAGCGGTGTGATTGCTTATTAGTTGATTTTTAAACTTCGAGGCGAAGTTTCTTTTAAGGGGGATATACTGAAATACCCCTAAATTAATTTAAATTAATTTAGGGGATTTCTTTTGTTAAATATTAAATAATACTATTAAATATTAAATTATCATATGGAATTATGAAATTAATTTAGGGGATTTCTCCTATTTAACCCTAAAGAATACAATAAAATATTTAATTATTATATATTATATAGTATTATGAATTTAATAATAAGATTTATAAGTCAATAAATCTTAGGAAAATTTAAATAAACACTCCAACTATATTATAAAGATTTTAGGAAGTGTTGGAACATTATTTTGAAACATAAGAGTCAATATAAAATTCTAGAAACCCTAAAGCCTTTTAAGCCTTGCTAGGGTTGACTTTTTGAGAATGGTCAAACCAGGCCACGAAATCTATGCCAATAAATAGGTTATGGAAAACCATGAAGATCGATAAAAAGAACGTCAAAAACGGATCATCCTAGCCAAAGTTAAGATCAAATGAAGTTTAGAGCCAAAATTTTGATAAAAGCTGACGTGCCCTATCTTGTGACCATCATAACTTTCTCATCTTAAGGAATTTTTTAGTGTCGTCTTCTCTGTTGCCTTCTCCTACACTTCCTCTAAACAACCATAACTCACACAAACCCTAACTCATTCTAAATCAACCGGAAATTCGAGCCAAAGTAGCCACCCTGCAAAACCGTAAATGCAGTTCCATTTTTGACTTTGAATTCAGGTAACTTCGTCTAGCCATAACTTCTTCGGTACTCAGCCAAATTCCATGTTCTTTACTCGTTTTGAAGAGCTCTAATCCCTCTAAAACTTTCATGTTGACGTCCCAAGCCAATTCCTAACCATTTGGAAGAAAGAGGTGTCTAAAGTTTCGGTTTCGTCACAGCATAAAATCATAGTTTTCTTTCCAGAAAACGCAAGGTAAACTCGCAACTTCCAGCTTCGATTTCTTTCTGTGTAGTGCAAGTTAGGGTGAGTTCTTGCTATCATTGTGTAGGGCTAAGTTTCTTCTTTAGATTAAGCCCAAGAACTAGTTCTAACTCCCTCTGTACTGTAAATTATAGTGTTGCAAAGTAGGCTACTCAATCGAGTTGTAAAGGGGGCGTTTTTCCAGAAACCGAAAACAAATCCCTTCGATTCGAGCAATTCTGGTAAGTTTTCTTCAAATTCCTTCAACCTTGCTAAACTATGTTACATTATCGGTCAAAACCATGATTCAATTGCATCAATTACGCTTTAGATTGAGTGAATTTGGGAGAATCGAATTCGGAAACCCTTAAGAACCCTAACTTCGTAACCGAATTCGTAAACTGATGAATGCTGCATTATAGCTAGCGAAATTAGTATCATTAGAACCGAAATTTGATTTCGAAACCATAGAAACAAGAATCACTCGATTTCGTTCTGTAGATTGGGAGATATTGAAGATTTAGTACTCGGGTTCGATTGTTCTTTCGCTGATGAACTCGCGGCTTCTCAGCCGTCCGATATTAGTTAAGAGATTTGGACGGCCGAGATTAGAACGTTTCAGATTAGGTTTTCATAAATTCCAGTAAATAACCCTAACTTGTTGAATTAATTTAATTACCTTTCCGAATGTATTTTGACTTGAAATTTTAACCATAGATTCCTTATTTAATCTAGTTTATTTTGATGTAAATTATTATGGATTTGGAGTTTTTAAACGTAAGTTATGATTTTTGCAAGTTACGGGTTTTCTGGAATTATTTGGCTAAATTAAAAAGATATTTTTATGAAATAAAAATTTTATAATATGTCTAAAATGTTATGGTTACTGTATATTAAATTTGGGAATTTTTGGGCAATGGTAAAAGGTTTTAAAAATTGTGTTTATGAGTTTTCATAAGAATAACTTATAATATTGGTTTTTAATGTAACCAAAAATTAAAGTATGGTTTGTTAATAAACTTCTTAAGCTGGCAAAAATAAGGGAAATTAAATTAACATTTTATAACAGTAAGTTTATAAATGTTTGGGTATTATCTTTTAAGAGAGGTGAAATTATTTACATATATGTATATATATACTTATTTAAGTAGAAACTTATATTAAATCAAGGAATTAAACTAGTCTACATTTTAATTTATTATATGTGGAAGTTAATATACTTAATTGAAGCTTGGGGAAATAATTTATTTTATAAACCATATTTTGGATGTAGATATGTGTAAAAGTTAATATAAATAATTAAATGCAATAAAACTACATAAAGAATGTCTTGAATAAATCCTAGTATACATATACGATAAATAAATAAATAAAAGACATAAAATACCTTATAGCAAATAGAATATGAAGGAATTAATAAGTTAAACTAAACCTATAAAAGAATATTATATGAGGTAGTATTGAATTGTGGTTATGAAATTAAGCTTAAAGAGTTATCTTGGATTTCTAAGATTTATATAAACCATATTAAAATACATGTGTAATATTATTTGTCAAAGACAAGAATGTAAATCTTTAATTTGGTTAGGTAATTAATAAGTTGGGACTTAGGAATATTTGTAATTAGATTTTACACAATAGAACTTACTATATAATTAATAAATAAATGTAATACTTTTACATCTAAATGTTCTTAATATATAAACAATAATAAAATAAATAAAATACCTTTGCATCTAAATGTGAGGTGGATTAGTAAGTCTAGATTTAATCATTTCTTAACATTTATGGTATTGAAATATAACTTAATGTTTTAGGATAAAATCATTAAACGATTATGGTATAAAACTATATTAAACTATGATTCGGAAATTTATCTAAATAATAATCCTTAAGTTTCTTGGCATTAGATAAGCCATATGAAATACATTTATAACATTTATTACCAATACTTAGGATGTGAGTTTACAATTAAGTGAGGTATTTAGTAGTTAGAATTTAGAAGGTTTATAAATAGGAATTTGATACTTAAAACCTTTGAACCATTTATTAGATAAAACTAAGTTACATAAGATATTATATTGATATACTTTACGGTAATGGGAAATAAAGATATGTTATTTGAATATAAAATATGAGAATTTTCATAATAGATTATCTTATTAAATAATTAACAATTTCACTTACGAACCATAATTTAATTCTTTGATAAATTCTACTCTATGTAAAAATATTGTCCATCCTAAATACAATAAAGGAAATTCATTTATTAAGTTATTCCTTTGAAACCTTAGGTTTTATAAAACAATTTAAAACGTATTTAAGGCTTAAGTTTAATGAAGTTTAGTACAAAGGATTATACATAGTCTATAGAGAGAATGTGTGTAAAAATAAAACATTTAGGAAATTAAATGTAAGTAAGGATACATAAAAGGTTTTACTAAACACCTTATTGTATAGGTAATAATAAAACATATAATATACCTTGTGAATACTAAATGTAAGATTAATTCGTTAAATCTAAGTTAACTATAGTATAGTTATTCAGGATGAGAAGTAATTTAACATCTTATGACAAGTTTATTAGATGGTTGTAATTAAAAGTGATTATGAACTAAAGATGAGATAATTGAGTTTAGCAGTTCAATTAAGTTTACCAAAACGCGTCTACAACACTACGATTCCAATGTACAAGATGTAGATCTTAATTAAGTTAAGGGAAAGACTTAATCATAATGGGTTATCTAGTAGATGTTGTTTAAGTACATAATCTTTACATTGTGAGATAATAGTATAGTATTCTGAGATGAGTCCATCATAGGTCATAATACAGTGTTTATTCTAAATTAAGAATAAAGGTATTGAGCTTAAGATTATTATTGAAATTCTTAGATTTAATTACATAATATAAACACATTTATGATATCAAGGTCTCAAAAGTTTTGATGGTGACGATTGTGGTTAAATATGAATTAAGTGGATAGGAGTGGACAGTTAGCAGGTGTTAATAAAATACATTCCTTGATCCTACAACCTTGGGCTATACAACCTTCTAAAATAAGTCAATGGTTATACATAACATTTAAGCGAGGGCTTATAAGATAATTGAGATTTGGAAATAAGAGAGAGAATTTATTTAAGTTTAACTTAGGGTACAGGTTATTGATAGTAAATTATCTTCAATGTTCCTCAGAGAATTGTTGACTATTTGTACGAGTTTACTAGAACTGCTACAGCGTTGACCAGGTACGATTTCTCGTACTCTGATATTTTTGCTGATTGATTTGTGGAATGTTTTGGAAAACGCTTACTGAGCTTAAGAGGAATTTTTAAAAGGAAATGGTTGTGTGACTAACTTAGCTTGTGTGACTAACTGAGCCTTGGATGTGAAACTCAGTTGGGTATTGGTTTCTTCTATTTGGTTGTTCCATTAAACATTGACTACTTAGGGTTTACGCTTCTGCACTCTGTAGGACTGAGTGTTTTGGTATTGCTCTGGGTAGTTAGTGATCTGGTGGGAATTTGGAAAAGGTCAATTTTGGTAAATTCTTCTTTTGACTATGGATATCGTTTCATCCATGAGCTGGTTCTTGAGGTTTCGACGTGCGCGCGTCTTCAATGGTAACAGTGAGGGGTTGTATATCCCCTGTCCCAAGAGGGACGTAGTAGACAGTGAGGGGCTGTATATCCCCTGTCCCAAAAGGGACGTGGTAGACAGTGAGTGGCTGTATATCCCCTGTCCCAAAAGGGACGTTGTTAACAGTGAGGGGCTGTATATCCCCTGTCCTAAAAGGACGTACTTGGCGGTGGGGGTCATCTCTCCCAGTTGAATTATTCCACACTTGAGTCATTGGTTCTTGGATCTATCTTATCATTCCTCGTCCTTTGTGACTATCTGAGTCTTTCTACTCCTAACGGGAATTTGGTTTAACTAAGGCATTGGATGTTCACTAACACATGGTGTGGTTTTGTTTCACTAGCTTTACCTTTCTATTAGTTATCTTTATCCTTAACTTGTTATCTTTGGCTTGGTGACTTTAAAGTGCCTTGTTTCCCTGTTTTACTTTCAAGAGTTTAATTTCAAGTTACTGTTTATTTTGAAGAGTTATGTTTTAAAGATTGTTTTGGAGAATTGTACCAGTTCCATTACAGGGAACTGACTCACCCCTCCCGGGGTGGGCTGCTTGGTTTCATCTTGCAGGTATAAATTGTTTATACAGGTGGCCACGAAGAGCATGAGTGATTGGGATGGGAATTAGGAATCGTGGAGAGTTATTCTATTTTACTAATAGTTATGTTTATGTTGTTTTTCTCGAGTTTAGACTGTAGCTTTTGTAATTTTATAAGTTGTAATTGGTGAGGTTTGGTGCCGGGTGTTTGGAACCCGATGGTTTGTAAACGCCAGAAGAGATTTTATATTTCGCTGTATTTATTGTAAGTAGGGGCGTTACAAATGGTTTCAAAACTAATACACGCCCACCGTTCTACCAGTCATCAAGACTTAAGGCTCAGCCATCGGCGGGTGATAGCGGTTTCAAAACCAGTTTTCGTTTCCATCTTCATACTTGAAGAAAATCCTTTTCAAATTTTGTTTGGAAATTCTTTTTAAAACATCACACAACTCCAAGTCAAATTTATGGTAGTTGTATCTTTTCTTAGCGTGATTACTTGTGACCACTTATAGGGAGCTTCAAGAATAATCCAACCCTGATGTGATCAGCATCAGTGTTGAACTATCCTTCCACCCCAATTTGTGTTCGGTTTCCCTTGATCGCTAGCAGACCAAGTTCCACCTCCCACGTCAGTTTCAAACAAACAGATAGTCAAACATTTTCGTTTTCTATCTTTCACTCTTTCTAGTCATGCTCATAAAACATTACATTTAATTTATCTCAAATTCCTAGAACTTAGGTCATCCGTCATTATCATTGCTTCACTTGTTTTACCTAGGCATCCCATACTTATGGCCTCATTAGTCAAATTGTTACTCAATTTAAAACATACAACATACAACTCCAAAGGATGGAACTCACTCCATCAATCATTCTCAAATAAACTTACCTAGGGAAACTCACGTCCTACTAGGTTACACACCGGTTTCATACCGATTCATACTCATTATGTCTCATGTCTAATCCCACTAGACATATGCTATTGGGATTCTCATTCCCTAGGAGTTTCTCTACTCCTCTTTTCATAATATTACATACTCGTTACTCGCATCTCTCATGCACAATAATCACAATTACATAATAAATGGGTACATATGTTTATATACCATAAGTTCCAATCATCAAAACAATTTCTTTTGTGCTATGCACATAGTAGTTTACGCACCTATACGTAAAACATGCTCTAAGCGTTTTCTCACCCTACCCCCCTTAAAAGGGGTTACGGCCGCGTAATCGGCCATATATTATCAATGAACATTGGTTCACTAATTCGGGTATCATGAAGTGTTTTAACTTCACTGCGGTTAATTTACTCATAACCAGGTTCGGTTCTAGTCTCTAAGGCTTCAAGGTATTTATGATAAGCTATTTACTCACATTGCCAGGTATACTTAACCTTTGAATTACGGCCCACTAGCTTTTGCTGCGTGACCTGATAACTAGAGCTTAATTCTCCCTTTGGTATTCTCAATATATTATCTACTCCCTTTCATCCCTTTTTGTCTTGGGAATAAAGGTTTCTCAATCGTCGCTTGGTATCTCTTACCATGAGCGAATTCGATGAGTTATAGATTTTCTCTCCAATTCTGGAAATCTATTTCGTATAACTCTGTATACTTCATGATTACTCACTTACTTTTCCCGACTTATTGTCGGTTGAGGTCAAGCTACTTCTTAGTATGTAGTGCTTCGTCGATTAATTACATGTTTGTTTTTGTTTCTATACAAGAATTCTTCATTCATGCTACCCTGCATTACCATGCATCGGTCCTGGGGCCTGTGGGTTATGGGCCCACATTCTTCGTGCATCTTTGGCCAGCGGCCGCACGGTCTTTTCTCTAAATTTTGCTCAATAGGCTTCGTTGACATTTCTCGAGTTTCTAGCTATCCCACAAGATCATTACTGGCCAAGAGCAATACCAAAACACTCAGTCGTACAGAGTGCAGAGGCGTAAACTCTTGGCTGTAAATCACTTATGTGATAGGAAGGAACATGTCTCTTTATCATCTTTACTCATGAGCTTCATATCATTATCTGGCTATACTCTTACAACGGTCGCTTACTACGTACCATGTTCTTACTCATTACAGCATTTGCTTACACAATGGCATCCGCTCATGCACTCTCGCCATTTATGCTATGGCTTACGTATAGATAATGATATATGACCTTAACACACTTAGGAAACTAATATAAAGTCATAACAAAATTATAACTGTTTAAGAACACGTTAGAAATTTAATAGCAAAACATAATTTTGTTAGGTATTAAGGATGACCTTAAAAATGTGTAGTTTCGAGACTAATGAAATAGTCAAGTTTATTAAAATGTTTTAACATCCAAAAATTATTTTAAAAAATATTAGATCTGTTATTTAAATAAAATAAAATTACCTAGACACTTAAGAATTAATAGAGATGTCAGGGTGACGTAGGAAATTAAGTGAACCCCATTAGGACGTTTAGAAACTTTAATGGCTTAAAGAATACACTAGGAGCGCCAGGACGCCAAACCGACCTAAGCTCACGAACGCTAAGAAAAATTAATTAGCTTAATTATTCCAAATTAGTAGTAGCTTGTAAATTTAGGAATTAAGGGTTGTTCAATATTGTGATAGATTAGGATTACAAGTCTAGAAATAATTAAGTTAGAAATTGAAATTGAAAGACATATATGTGATAGGAATTAAATTGTAAAATTTGAAAATTTGTGGAAAAGTAATATAATTAATAATGATATTAAACATATGAGGACCTAAGTGAATATATGTATATATATATATATATATATATGAATTTACAACCAAGAGACTAATGTAATAAAATTATAACCATGGAATTGATGAGAACATACATATACGTATATGAATATATATATTTCTAAGAATGGGGCAAAAGGAATTTTATAATTCATGTGGAACTTAGAAAATTATGAGAAATAAATGTATATATTAGTGTAACGCTGAAACGAATGAGAACATACATATATATGGATGTATATATATATATATATGACTAAGGAATTAAACTAATAGGAGTTATACAAAACAAACACACGCTACATCCGAGATTGTTAAGGGATTAATGTATCCAACTAATTTGGTTTATAGGGGATAGCCAGGGGGTCAGCGGGACTAGGCGGGCAATGGATTACGCTAAGTTATGGTTTCTTGTAACCTGTGTGTTCCTGAGGTTTGCCTCGATTTGCGTGTCATGTGTATTGTTTGAATGGCCAATAAGATAATTGCATGTAAAATGGATTATTGTATCGTTGTTTGCATTTTGTACCTGACTATCCTCATTTTTCATGATGTGCTTCTAACTATCACTTAGTAGACCAGACTCAATTAATGAACAACTTATGATGATTAGGGAACTTTAGAGGATTAAGTGTACAAACTTATTCCACGATGGTAACATATGAGAACTACTCACTAACTCCCTAGAACATTAGTCTATTTCCGAGACACGATGATTCAAACTAACACACTAGAAGTAGGACAAATGTTCCGAATATACTTCTAACCATCTTTGGTTAGTGAGGGGAGCGAGGAGTCCAGGAAGTAGTGGCCGCATGCGTTGAGATTTGTAACGCCCCTATTTAACATATTTATAGCGGAATTAAAATACTAAAGGCGAAACAGACCATCGGGTTCCAAACACCCGGTACCAAACCTCACCAATTACAACTTAAAAGATTACAACAGTCACGATTAGAACCTTAAGAAAACATAATATAAATATAACAGCAAAAAAATACATTAACTCTCCACGCAACCTAAACCCATCCCAATCACTCATTCTCTTCGTGGCCACCTGTACAACAACTCGTACCTGCAAGATAAAACCAAGCAGCCCACCCCGAGAGGGGTGGGTCAGTTCCCTGGAATGAAACTGGAATGATTGAAATACCCCAAACCTTGATATGTTGTTTAAACATTAAATTATGGTATATTAAGGCTAAAAAGTGCCTTAGAAACATTAGTGAACAATTTAAACCATAGTAAAAACATTAAAGTACCATAAATACAGTTTGAGCAAAAACATGCTCTAAGATTGGAGTGAACTTGGTTAGGACCCAAAGGGCCTACCAAGACTTAATAATATTCAATTATGATTTGATAAGGCTAATTAAGTCCTTAGGAAACTTTGGTAGACAGTTAAACCAAACAAAACACAAGAAAACACCTTAAAGTCAATTTAAGCAAATACTTGCTCTAGACTTGGTGTAACCTTGTATAAGACCTAAAGGTCATTCCTAGACCTTATTAACATGCTAATGAACATTTTAAATCAATTACTAAAGAAAACCAAGCTTGAAAACAAGTTAAAACACAAAATGTGCTTTCAGGAGCCTTAAAGCACATTTTTTATAAATTGTCTTATAAATGAGTTTTGAGTGGCTAAATGCCAATCATTACTCTTTAATTAACTTGTGTACTACTTAGTACCACATTAGGAAGTCTAAATCATTGGGAAATCAAAAATGTCACAATTATGTGCCTTGTTTTATGAATAGCAACTAGATTAAGCTAGTTTATGACATTTGAAATACCCCAAACCTAAGTATGCTAAGTAAACATCAAATCATGATGTATTAAGGCTAAAATATGCCTTAGAAAGATTGGTAGACAATTTAAACCAAGGAAAACACAAGAAAATGCCTTAAGGGCAATCAGGGCAAAAACGTGCTCTAAGCTTGGAGAGACTTGGGTGAGTACCCAAATATCATGGTAAGACCTTAGTAATATTCTAATGGTCATTTTAAATCAATTAGCAAAGAAAACCAAGCTTGAAAACAAGTTAAAACACAAAATGTGCTTTAAGAAGTCTTAAAGCACATTTTTGAGAAATTGTCTTAGAATTGAGTTTTGAGTGGCTAAATGTCCATCATTACTCTTTAATCAACATGTGTACTAATTAGTATCACATTAGGAGGTCTAAATCAATGGGAAATCAAAAATTTCCCGATTATGTGCCTTGATTAGTGAATAGTAACTATTTAGTGCTAGTTTAAGTTTTAATCAATATAAGCTAATTAGTTGGTCAACAAAGACCATGACTAGCCTCATTTAAGGAAGGGGGCCGGTTTTTCTAAGAAGGGTGAGTCACCATAAGTAGTCAAATAAGAAAAGAAAAGAAGAGATAAGTAAAAGAGTACTATTTGCTTTATTAAAGCAAATACCTTATATTAGCCTACCTCTCTCCTCTCTTCTTCATTTCTTCTTCTTCACCCACGGTTTCTTCTTGTTTTCTCTGTTCCAAACCGTGCCCAGCCAGCCTTCATGGTTGCTTCACCTTGCTTTGGCAACAACTTGCTCATTTTAGCTCCAAATCAAAAACTAAACACATATTATTCTTAGTTAGGTCAAGACCTATCTTTCTATCTTTTCAAATCTTTCAAAGCTCCATTTTGGTGCCATGAGAAAACTCCATTGGTGGGGGAAAATCAAGTTTGAAGAGCTCATTAGCTTCTCCATTCTCTTAAGGTAAGGAAAATGTAAGAAAAACCATGTTTCCACCATTTCTACACATTACCGAAAATTCCTTCTCATGGGGATTCATTTTTATCCATTGTTCTAGCTTGATTCTATTCTCCAAGGGCTAAAGGAGGTCCTACTTAATTCATATCCAAGCTTGCTTTGAGAATCCAAGGTAAAACATTCAGTTTAATACCTTAGAACACATTTTTAACCTAGGGTTTACTCCTTAAGGTTAGTGTATTGTTTAGTGCTCATATGAGTCATTGGTTTTGATTAGAACATTGGCAAGAGAATTTGAGTGGTGGCCGATATTCATTCAAGAAGAAGGTCTAAGGAGGAGATTGAGATAAGCTTGAGGAAACAAGGTAAAATGCTTACCTAATGGTGGTTTAAGATTAAGGAATGAGTTTTAGATAAATACCAATGTGGCTTAGAGCTTACATTGTGTATTGGGTTATATAACCTAAGGAAAAGAACTTAAACAAGCTTATGAACTTGTGATTAAGGGGCTAATGAGAATGGGTTAGTAATATAAGTTTAAGGTGGATTTTAAGGCATTATAATTACTATGAGATTGATGAGTGTATTTGCAGGTTGAAGGCTTATACATGTGGGAAATTCAGTGTTAAGTTTAAGTCATTTAAGGGCCTAAGAGCCATGTCATTTAAGAGCCTTAGTGCTATGCAATTTAAGATTATTGCAAATATTGAGTATGATGTGAATAAGTTGATTTGGATGAGGAATTGTGATGAGAAAGGACTTGGTGTGTGTGAGGTTATTGTGTGAGAAAAACAAGCATTTGGGCATGAGAATATACTAGAGGAGCTATGGCAAAATTTGAGTAGAAATAAGTGTTTAGGTGAAGGTGGTGAATCAATATGACCTAGGATTTACTAGGAGTCATTATGAAGAATTTGAGTGGAAATGAGTTAACTAAGGAGTTCTTAAGGATGAGAATGACCTAGAATGGTCTATGAGGAATATAAGACTTGAGCATAAGTTTAAGGAGAAGGTATGATGTTTAAGGTGATTAAGATATGTTCTAAGGGAATATAATGACTAAGGAAGTACTAGGAAGTTTTAGAGATTGTCTTGATGAAGAGGGGTAAGATAAAGTGTTGCAATGAGTGGTAATGACTTAGGCATTACCTTGGGGGATTTAGGAATCAAGAGAATGTAATTGAGTATTTAGAACTTAGGCAAATGTTGGTAAACAACTAGGAAGGAAATAAGGTGTTGGTGTATAGAAGCTTAAGCTTGTGAAGGAACTTTTAGTAAATGCTTGAAAGAGTTGTAGATAGTGAGAGATGCTTGAGAGATGATGTTATAGTGGTGAGGAAAACATTGGCATAGTGGTTACATTAAGTATGAACCACCACCTAGAAACCTAGAGGAAAGCATTACAAGAGTAGCATTATTACAAGGAAAATGCGTAATGACTAAGGTGGACTTTGGTGGATGATTTAAGGTATTTAAAGGAGGTTATAAGGTGGGTTTAAGGTGCCAAGATGGTGTTGGACCTATTAGGACACTTGTGGAGGAGTTTGGAATTGGAAGAACAATTTAAGAGGAAAATCTGTAGTGGACCGACCCAGGGTCCGACCCAGTTTTGGGTCGGTCGGACCTTGTTAACCCAGCAAATTGTTCGGTAATAGACCGACCCATAAGGGTGGGTCGGTCGGTGGGTCGGTCGGGCAAGATTTAATGAAGGAAAATGTTTCGGCAGAGGACCGACCCAGAGGGTTTTGGGTCGGTCGGTTAGCTTTGGGTCGGTCGGAAGGGTTTCAAAAGACGGAAGAGTTTCTGTAACGGACCGACCCAGGGGTTGGGTCGGTCGTGGGTCGGTCGACCCTTAACACTTAGAAAAAAAAAAGAAATTTTGAATTCTAAGAATGGTGATATGATGAGGTATACCTTTGGTAGGGTAGTAATGATTGGGGCCCTAAGAACTTAAGGAGTTAAGTTAAGTTAAGTATAAACTTGAAAGTTTAAGATTAAGTTTGTAAGATTAAGTGTAAGACCTAAGAGGTGTTAGGTGGGGATCATTAAGGAAATAAGTAAGCTAAACAAGTTAAGTGAGTCATATTAAGTTAAGTGATTAACAACCTAAAACTGAATGAATGCTTTAGGACTTGGGAGTTTGGACTCCGGAAGAGAGTAAGCAGCCGAACGACCAACGGTGAACGGTACAGTTGTTTCTTCTTGTGACCTGCTTGCTAACGAGGTGTCCCTCGGCTTGTGTGCTATTTGTTTTTGTGTGCTCACTAAACAAGATAAAGCATGCAACCGGAATATATATACATATATTATATTGTTTGTGATGTTTGAAAACTAACACAACATACCGTGAGAACTTACTAACCAATGTTTAGTAAGAAATTGAGTGAGAATAAGGAACGCCCCCTAATGAGGGACGATATGAACCGAAAGAGGTTAACCAACAAACATGGTCTTGAGATAACTACTAACTGGAACATGAGTGAGGAAACCCGGGACCGATCTCCGGTCATGCATGCTAAGGAAAGGGGGTCGTTATCTATAGCAGATCGACCTCCGATTAAGGACTTGTCTTCGGACTGTTGCCTAGGGCCGGTTGCCGGCTCAGCTACGCTGGACTCCCGTCCAGAGTAGGTGGCATTAAGGGTGCGGTGGGATCACCTAAATCCCAGGTTCGAATTAGATACGGCCAATCCCTTCCAGGAAAGGTTTGTATATAGAGATTAAGATGAGATTAAGATTAAGATTAAGTTAAGTTACAATCATTCTGTTAAAGGATGATTTGTATATTATTAAGATAAGTTAAGTTACAACATTCCTGTTTAAAGGATGATTTGTATTATTAAGATAAGATAAGTAAGTACAATATTCCTTTTAAGGAGGATGATTTGTATTATTAAGATTAAGATAAGGTAAGGTTAAGATAAGTTGCAACCATTCCTTTTTAAAGGATGGTTTGTAATATTAAGATTAAGATAGCTACACCCACTCCTGATTAAAGGATGGTTGTTTCTAAGATTAAGATAAGAATCAGATTGAGGTAAGATAAGGATGGACTAAGATTAAGAGAGAAACACTACTTAAGGATTAAATAACTAACTCTCTAATTAAGGGAACGCATTTAAGTCGTTCATTGTGTGTGAACTTTGATTGTTCTATCTGAGTTGTTGTTTACTGCACTTTATATGTTGTGCATCTAATCAACCTCCATGCTATCGACAATTAGTCGTCGTAGCCACGTTAGCTTGGGGGCCATGAGAGGATAGTACCAGCATTCGTGCTGACCCCTCGGGGGCTTCTTTTACTACACAGGTGAACATCAGGAGGCGGCTGTCGCAAGAGTAGAAGAGGAGTACAGCTGTTAAGGGTTTTAGTGGTGGCCTACGAGTTGTGCATGTACTACGCGATGGCATTTGAGTTAGTAAGAGTATAGGTGTGAGTGATTGTAGAGAAGGTTATGTAAATGGTTAGGGTTGTTAGACTAATGTTCGGTATATTCTGTAGTCAGACCGTGGCAAGGTCCTGGATTGTAAAGAATTCCGCTGTGACATGTGTATATATATACTGTTAAGTTGCGAGACCACATTTGGATTGAGTTGGGGTGTTACAAAAAGTGGTATCAGAGCGTAGTTACGCTCTGAAGACAAGGAATTACCGAACTTAGGAGAATGATGAGGTTGAGATTGAGTTATGGGTTAAGGGTTGAGAGAAAGAGTGTGAGGTGCGTTAGCCAGGACTCCCCGGTGTTTACCGGATATCCATAGTACCTAGGCCCGCCCTCCACATCCCTAACCCTAAATGTGTGGAACAAACGCCAGAGAGAAGAAAGCCTTCTCTTACTCGGGGAAACCCGATCTGGCAGTTAGCTAACAGTAAGCAATACGAGAAACAACTTGTTACAACAGTTATGGAGAACTGGGATTTTAATGGAGCGTAGGAGAAACAGGCGCTACCTATGGAATACTATCAGTAAGGGAACGGTAATTACCGGCAACATGGGTCGACATGCTACGCAGTCGAAATAACCCGCATACCAATGATAAGGAAGCACTACGGCAATAGATAAGGAAATGATAAGAGGCATGAGTACCGGACAGCGGTCCGAGTGAGCATAACAGCAGGATAATACCAAGCATGAGGATTGAGACTACTGGAAAGTCCAGTTAGAAACGGGAACTCCAAACCCCATACAATGAGGAAGGTTGCAAACCTGCCGACATAACGCGGACAACAGTGGAAACACATATAATTGTATACCGAAAAGGACTACGATGTAGTGCCTAAAGGAGAATTATTACCAAATAACCACAACAAATGTGGAGACAAGGAGGATAAGACATAAGGAAATATTAAGGGGTTCCCTCAGAAAGAGGAACGCCCTGGTAGAGACAGTACTGTCAAACACAAGGAAACTGCCGGATGGTTAGTTATCCAAAATAAGATATTATCGAAGGAGTCCCGAGGACTACCAATTACATGGAAATTAGAAGGAGGTGTCGCTACCGATGTACCTTGTACCAATAACCCATCCTGCATGGCGCACTTGCCATAGCAAGTGCTACCACGGTTAAGCCACACGAAAAGCCATCAAGGCGAAATAGGAGAACGCTACAGTTGTAGCATATTAATACCGGATTGTAAATCCATAAGAACAGAAAAATAAGACCTTGGAAAGGCCCGACGGCCTGACCATGATGAGATGAACCGACACATCAGCCAGCAGGGAGCTGAGCTTAGATGAAATACTGAACCATATAAATATTAGCAACGGTATAACCCACTACAACAACAACCGACAGTATGGTAAAACACCAATCCAAACTCCAAGGGGAAAACCTAAGAGATTGCTCGGTATCGCGAGCAAAACACTATATAACCAATGATATACAAGGGATGTATTATAAGATACTATTGAGACTGTTGAAGCATTGACTTACAACGAAAACGGGATAAGACTCCCAGAGTGACCATTAAGGATACCAATAACAACATTCTTCAATGAAGATGTTGGAAAACCCGGAAATCAAGGATAAAAGAGATGAACTTAAGCTATAACCTACTAAGGATTAAAATGTAGAATCCCGACAGAGGGAAGCTCAGCGGATTACCCACACAGAGCGGGCATAGTCGAACCAAACAACCGATGAATGACAGTTAACACTGTTTGCTTAACTCATTAACACCCAAGTATGATTGTTCATCAACGGGTGGCGTAGTCAACAGAAGTTGAACGAAGCGTTGAGATGAAGGTATAAGATGACTGGATGATATCCAACTTGAGCACCTTAAGGCAAACGCCTAATGCGAACCTAACTTTGACTATTAAAAGACATAAGTCTAATAAAATGACAGCATTGTCAAAGACATTAAGTAACCTCAGATCACCTGAACAACTTCCATAGCAGGAAGCAGGATGCAGCAACTTACCATGAAACCCGATATTACATTTAGTATGTAACCTAACGGTGGATGAAGTTCCAGAACCACAATCTCATAAGGAAGACCTGCAGATGAGTAAGAGTACAAATAATGAACTGAGACATTAAGCATTAGGAGCCTACGAGCCAAGGATGTTAACCACATCAGAGCCCGAGGCGCAGTAAGTTATAAGAGAGCTTATTTAAGCCATGAGGAACTACAATGCGTAGATATGAACGGTTACCAAACCTATAATTTAGATTGGGAAAAACAATACCAAGAAAAGGTACCAATGAGAATATTGAGATAATGCTAAGGACAGGAGCGGAGAACGAACCATGCCTTTTAGGGTGGGGATACCTCTCCTTGTTGTGAGGCCATGAGTGGGAATGAACCCCTCAAAAGGGCTTTCACTTATTAGAGGTGAAATACACTTTATTTAGGAAATGGAAACTATGAACCTTGAGATTACTTTAGAACATACCAGATACGCTTGAGTAATAAGGAAGGTCGCACAGATAGACCCCATATCCAACACCCAGGATGTAAGAATTAATGATTGTCAGAGGTAAACATTGTGACTGCACGTTATGGCACGTCAATTAAGCAATGCTCAGAAGAGCTTGTGACAGTGGATGACTTCTTCAGTAACCAATTAAATCACATGGTAGATAACATCACTAAGGATGAAAGAAAGCGAAAGAATTAGCCTACTTACGAATCTGAGATTGGAGCAGAACATCTTCATATCAAGAGTCAACTATTTTACAACACGGTACAACCGCCATACAAATGAGAGAACTCCCAGTGTGTTTACACCAAGAAGGGATTGAGTATAAGTAAGACATTAGAATAAGTGAGTAAGAGGTTGCACCATTAATGGGCAACATGGTAAGGCCAACTACCACGGTAGTAGTGGTCGTGAGTACAATAGTTAGATAAGTGGATTAAGTCATGGTGCGCGGTAAGGCGACCATTATGTATGAGCCGTCAAATAACACTGAGGCAATTAGATTTATGAGTTAAACCAGATATAAGTAAGGAAATAAGATGGTAGACGAACTGAGCATTGATGCCAGTAGTCTGGACCTGGTTAGGTAAGATTTCAGGAAGCACACTACCCATTCCTTAAGGAACTGGAAGTGCTTCCTAGTAGCATAAATATGAGGAACAAGATAAGAGGCTCTACGAAGAGACCTCAATTATTAAGAGACCGAATCACGACGGAATACAGAAAGGAGCTGGTACCATAACCAAGAACACAGTAAATGGACTTCCCTTGATTAACTTCAAGAAGAACAATAAATGTTATTATGGAACGATGAAAGAGGAGATCGACAACAGAATACTTCATAATTAGCAATAGCTAAACGTGTGACGGACACTATGAGTTTACTAAAACGAGACGTGGGACGACTGCACCCCACAGGGGCTTGCAGGCCTGACACGCTCATTTATGAGTTAGTTGGGTAAGTAGTAATGTACCAGTAAGGTACCCCATGCATGTGAACGAGTGGTGTAAGGAACACGGGAAGTAGTCGACTCCGTACCACGGACAACGACGCAAGATCACACAAGAGCAGCTACTACCACAAACAGTCAAAGAAGAGCTCAGTTGAACCAGCAACACAGAGGAACCAGAGAACAGATAATTAAGGACTATGAAGTGCGAAAGCACGGATTATTAAGTACAGACATTGGATATGTCTTAAGATGTAAGGGATTAAGACTGTAAAGCATTATGCACTAAACAGTAGTTTCAGACTAAGAATCATCCTCAGACCAAAGGTCAGTTGGGGAGAACAATTTAGACATTCGAGAAAATACTAAGAGTATGAGCAAGATCTTCAAGGAGAATGGATAGACGAGTTACAACTCATTAAGGCCGTGTATATATAAAGATAACACGTGTCCATTGAGACAATTAAGCCTAAGATTATCAGAGTGGCGCAGCGGAAGCTAGCAGATCACTACCTTTGAGATTAGACCAAACTAAGTTAAGAATACGGTATAAGTACCGTTAAGAATCCTCGATACAGAGACTAAGTCATTTCTGATCGAATTATAAGTAAGATAGATAGTGGAAGCTAGAATGCTTGGTAAGAATTAGACATCTTGAACTTATGTTCAAGATGAGTTGATTACGTGGGCGTAATCCATTTTAAGGGGGGTAGAGCGAAAACCGCTTAGCGTATGTTTGTGTACTGAGTACATAAACTACGGTGTGCATAGCACAAAATAATCTGAGAATATGTTTTACATAAACATTTTAAGATAAACCATGGTTATTGCACACAGAAGATGTGAATACCATACATATTAAGTACCTATCTTGTTAACTCCGGTGTGAGTACAAGTTAAGAGAATTAAGGAAGAGGATTAAGGAGACTTAAGAAATAAGAATATATGAGGTATAAGTCATATGAGACTATGTGTGAGATAAGAATAAGATAACACTATGAGATATCATTTGATATGATTGTGAGTTAGGATATAGTAATGCTAGGTGGTATGAGACTGATATGGAATTTAGTAGGAATTTAGGTCTGGAGGTAATTACTAAGAGATGAATTGAGAATGTTTGATGGACTTAGTTCACACTTTGGAGATGTATTGATTATGATTAGAAGAACTAAAAAGATAGAAAATTGGACATGAGTGAATTAACTGATGTTTGAAAATGACGTGGGAGGTGGAACTTGATTTTCTAGGGATCAAGGGAAACCGAACACAAATTGGAGTGGAAGGATGGTTCTACACTGATGCTGATCACATCAGGGTAGGATTATTCCTGAAACTCCCTACCAGTGGTCACAAGTAAATCACACTAAGGATAGAGGCCTTAGGATAAAAAAAAATGAAATTGGAGTTGCTTGTATTTTTAATTAGAGGAATTATTCCTCACATGACCTCGTAAAAAGGATTACCTTTTTACTGAGTCTCGCCCATGAAGTCGAGGACGCACGAGCCTTTGTCTTCGGACCGGTGACATGGGGAGAGCAGCGTGTTTTGTATTCTAGCCCATGGTGACGAGGACGAATGAGCCATTGTCTACGGACCGGTGACATGGGAGAATACGTTGGAAGTTATGTGAATGTTTTAATCATCAAAAGGAACAAAAGGAATTTTGAGTGCTACACATGCTTAAGCATGTTGTGTGATATTTAAGATAGAATATGGTGGATAAATGATCCAATGAGATTAAGTATACATAAGTGTGATCTATATGATCTAAGGAATGAGGTAAGACATGTATCTAAAAGATAAGATGCATGGGAACTTTGGGGACAAAGTTCTTTTAAGGGGGGTAGATTGAAATACCCCAAACCTAAGTATGCTAAGTAAACATCAAATCATGATGTATTAAGGCTAAAATATGCCTTAGAAAGATTGGTAGACAATTTAAACCAAGGAAAACACAAGAAAGTGCCTTAAGGCAATCAGGGCAAAAACGTGCTCTAAGCTTGGAGAGACTTGGGTGAGTACCCAAATATCATGATAAGACCTTAGTAATATCCTAATGGTCATTTTAAATCAATTAGCAAAGAAAACCAAGCTTGAAAACAAGTTAAAACACAAAATGTGCTTTAAGAAGTCTTAAAGCACATTTTTGAGAAATTGTCTTAGAATTGAGTTTTGAGTGGCTAAATGTCCATCATTACTCTTTAATCAACATGTGTACTAATTAGTATCACATTAGGAGGTCTAAATCAATGGGAAATCAAAAATTTCCCGATTATGTGCCTTGATTAGTGAATAGTACTTTAGTGACTAGTTTAAGTTTTAATCAATATAAGTCAATTAATTGGTCAACAAAGACCATGTTAGCCTTATTTAAGAGGGGGCCGGTTTTTCTAAGTGGGGAGTCACCAAAGTAGTCAAATGAGAAAGAAAAGAAGAGATAAGTAAAAGAGTACTATTTGCTTTATTAAAGCAAATACCTTATATTAGCCTACCTCTCTCTCTCTTCTTCATTCTTCTTCTTCACCCACGGTTTCTTCTTGTTTTCTCTGTTCCAAACCGTGCCCAGCCAGCCTCCATGTTGCTTCACCTTGCTTTGGCAACAACTTGCTCATTTTAGCTCCAAATCAAAAACTAAACACATATTATTCTTAGTTAGGTCAAGACCTATCTTTCTATCTTTTCAAATCTTTCAAAGCTCCATTTTGGTGCCATGAGAAAACTCCATTGGGGGAAAATCAAGTTTGAAGAGCTCATTAGCTTCTCCATTCTCTTAAGGTAAGGAAAATGTAAGAAAAACCATGTTTCCACCATTTCTACACATTACCGAAAATTCCTCTCATGGGGATTCATTTTTATCCATTGTTCTAGCTTGATTCTATTCTCCAAGGGCTAGAGGGGTCCTACTTAATTCATATCCAAGCTTGCTTTGAGAATCCAAGGTAAAACATTCAGTTTAATACCTTAGAACACATTTTTAACCTAGGGTTTACTCCTTAAGGTTAGTGTATTGTTTAGTGCTCATATGAGTCATTGGTTATTGATTAGAACATTGGCAAGAGAAGTTTGAGTGGTGGCCGATATTCATTCAAGAAGAAGGTCTAAGGAGGAGATTGAGATAAGCTTGAGGAAACAAGGTAAAATGCTTACCTAATGGTGGTTTAAGATTAAGGAATGAGTTTTAGATAAATACCAATGTGGCTTAGAGCTTACATTGTGTATTGGGTTATATAACCTAAGGAAAAAGAACTTAAACAAGCTTATGAACTTGTGATTAAGGAGCTAATGAGAATGGGTTAGTAATATAAGTTTAAGGTGGATTTTAAGGCATCATAACTACTATGAGATTGATGAGTGTATTTGCAGGTTGAAAGCTTATACATGTGGGAAATTCAGTGTTTAAGTTTAAGTCATTTAAGGGCCTAAGAGCCATGTCATTTAAGAGCCTTAGTGCTATGCAATTTAAGATTATTGCATATATTGAGTATGATGTGAATAAGTTGATTTGGATGAGGAATTGTGATGAGAAAGGACTTGGTGTGTGTGAGGTTATTGTGTGAGAAAAACAATGCATTTGGGCATGAGAATATACTAGAGGAGCTATGGCAAAATTTGAGTAGTGAGTAGAAAATAAGTGTTTAGGTGAAGGTGGTGAATCAATATGACCTAGGATTTACTAGGAGTCATTATGAAGAATTTGAGTGGAAATGAGTTAACTAAGGAGTTCTTAAGGATGAGAATGACCTAGAATGGTCTATGAGGATATAAGACTTGAGCATAAGTTTAAGGAGAAGGTATGATGTTTAAGGTGATTAAGATATGTTCTAAGGGAATATAATGACTAAGGAAGTACTAGGAAGTTTTAGAGATTGTCTTGATGAAGAGGGGTAAGATAAAGTGTTGCAATGAGTGGTAATGACTTAGGCATTACCTTGGGGGATTTAGGAATCAAGAGAATGTAATTGAGTATTTAGAACTTAGGCAAATGTTGGTAAACAACTAGGAAGGAAATAAGGTGTTGGTGTATGGAAGCTTAAGCTTGTGAAGGAACTTTTAGTAAATGCTTGAAAGAGTTGTAGATAGTGAGAGATGCTTGAGAGATGATGTTATAGTGGTGAGGAAAACATTGGCATAGTGGTTACATTAAGTATGAACCACCACCTAGAAACCTAGAGGAAAGCATTACAAGAGTAGCATTATTACAAGGAAAATGCGTAATGACTAAGGTGGACTTTGGTGGATGATTTAAGGTATTTAAAGGAGGTTATAAGGTGGGTTTAAGGTGCCAAGATGGTGTTGGACCTATTAGGACACTTGTGGAGGAGTTTGGAATTGGAAGAACAATTTAAGAGGAAAATCTGTAGTGGACCGACCCAGGGTCCGACCCAGTTTTGGGTCGGTCGGACCTTGTTAACCCAGCAAATTGTTTCGGTAATAGACCGACCCATAAGGGTGGGTCGGTCGGTGGGTCGGTCGGGCAAGATTTAATGAAGGAAAATGTTTCGGCAGAGGACCGACCCAGAGGGTTTTGGGTCGGTCGGTTTAGCTTTGGGTCGGTCGGAAGGGTTTCAAAAGACGGAAGAGTTTCTGTAACGGACCGACCCAGGGGTTGGGTCGGTCGGTGGGTCGGTCGACCCTTAACACTTAGAAAAAAAAAAGAAATTTTGAATTCTAAGAATGGTGATATGTGATGAGGTATACCTTTGGTAGGGTAGTAATGATTGGGGCCCTAAGAACTTAAGGAGTTAAGTTAAGTTAAGTATAAACTTGAAAGTTTAAGATTAAGTTTGTAAGATTAAGTATAAGACCTAAGAGGTGTTAGGTGGGGATCATTAAGGAAATAAGTAAGCTAAACAAGTTAAGTGAGTCATATTAAGTTAAGTGATTAACAACCTAAAACTGAATGAATGTTTAGGACTTGGGAGTTTGGACTCCGGAAGAGAGTAAGCAGCCGAACGACCAACGGTGAACGGTACAGTTGTTTCTTCTTGTGACCTGCTTGCTAACGAGGTGTCCCTCGGCTTGTGTGCTATTTGTTTTTGTGTGCTCACTAAACAAGATAAAGCATGCAACCGGAATATATATACATATTATTATATTGTTGTGTGATGTTTGAAAACTAACACAACATACCGTGAGAACTTACTAACCAATGTTTAGTAAGAATTGAGTGAGAATAAGGAACGCCCCCTAATGAGGGACGATATGAACCGAAAGAGGTTAACCAACAAACATGGTCTTGAGATAACTACTAACTGGAACATGAGTGAGGAAACCCGGGACCGATCTCCGGTCATGCATGCTAAGGAAAGGGGGTCGTTATCTATAGCAGATCGACCTCCGATTAAGGACTTGTCTTCGGACTTGTTGCCTAGGGCCGGTTGCCGGCTCAGCTACGCTGGACTCCCGTCCAGAGTAGGTGGCATTAAGATGGTGCGGTGGGATCACCTAAATCCCAGGTTCGAATTAGATACGGCCAATCCCTTCCAGGAAAGGTTTGTATATAGAGATTAAGATTGAGATTAAGATTAAGATTAAGTTAAGTTACAATCATTCCTGTTTAAAGGATGATTTGTATTATTAAGATTAAGATTAAGTTAAGTTACAATCATTCCTGTTTAAAGGATGATTTGTATTAAGATTAAGATTAAGTTAAGTTACAATCATTCCTTTTTAAAGGATGATTTGTATTATTAAGATTAAGATTAAGGTAAGGTTAAGATAAGTTGCAACCATTCCTTTTTAAAGGATGGTTTGTAATATTAAGATTAAGATAAGCTACACCCACTCCTGATTAAAGGATGGTTGTTTCTAAGATTAAGATAAGAATCAGATTGAGGTAAGATAAGGATGGACTAAGATTAAGAGAGAACACTACTTAAGGAGAAAAACTAACTCTCTAATTAAGGGAACGCATTTAAGTCGTTCATTGTGTGTGAACTTTGATTGTTCATATCTGAGTTGTTGTTTACTGCACTTTCTATTATGTTGTGCATCTAATCAACCTCCATGCTATCGACAATTAGTCGTCGTAGCCACGTTAGCTTGGGGGCCATGAGAGGATAGTACCAGCATTCGTGCTGACCCCCTCGGGGGCTTCTTTTACTACACAGGTGAACATCAGGAGGCGGCTGTCGCAAGAGTAAGAAGAGGATACAGCTGTTAAGGGTTTAGTGTGGCCTACGAGTTGTGCATGTACACTCGTATGGCAATTTGAGTTAGTAAGATGTATAGGTTGTGAGTGGATTGTAAGAAGGTTATGTAAATGGTTAGGGTTGTTAGACTAATGTTCGGTATATTCTGTAGTCAGACCGTGGCAAGGTCCTGGATTGTAAAGAATTCCGCTGTGACATGTGTATATATATATTGTTAAGTTGCGAGACCACAATTGGATTGAGTTGGGGTGTTACAACATTAGTCAACTTAAGTGATTTAATTGGTCAATAAAGACCAAAATACCCCATTTTACTATGGGGCTGGTTTCCAACATGGTGATTCACCACCATTTACAATTCAATTAAAGAAAGGAAGACATAATGTAAAGTACTATTCTACTTTATTACATAAATATCTACTAACTCACCTCTTTCCTCACTTCCTTCCCTTCCCACTCATACCCACCGTCACCTATCTTCATTCTCCCAACTCCATAAGTTTTGCTACAGCAAAAACCTCACAATCTCCAACTAACATAGCTTGTAACTTCTAGCTCCATGGTCCAAATTCAATTTCAAGACCACCATTCTTCTAGCTAGACCAAGCTCTACACTTCTGTCTTTTTAAATCTTCAAGAGCTCCATTTTGGTGCCATGGAGATCCACCATTGAAGGAGCTTGATCTCACATTTTCATGCCTTGTCATTCTCCTTTGCTTCAAGGTAAGGAAAACCAAAGAAAAACAACATTTCCCCATGTTTTTGTATATACCCGAAAATTCACCATTAATGGTGTCTTCTCTTGTTCTTCCATAGCTCCATTTCAATCTTCAAAGGGCTAGGAGTAGTCCTATCTTGTTACTTATTCAAGTTCCCATTCAATTCCAAGGTAAACTTCCATTTTACTGTATTAAAACACTTATGTTAAACTAGGGTTTGTATATGAGTTTAAGTATAAATTCTTAAGCTCATTATCCTTATATGTGTGTGTGGATAGAAGGTTGACAAGTGATCAAGTGCCTTGCTAATCCTCAATCCAAAGGAAACAAGAAAGAAGTTCAGAAGGAGAAGAGGTAATAACCTATCTTAATGTAAGTAGGTGTCTTAGGAAATTGAGCTTTGAGAATGCCTAATAAATAACCTAAGGAGCCAACGGGAAATGAGCTAGTAAATGCTCTCAAGGAGTTTATTAAGGGCATATGTATTGTTGCGTGTATTTGCAGGTTAAAGGCAATTATTATGTGGGAAATTCAGTGTTTAAAGTTTATGCAATTTAAGGGCCTAAGAGCCATGTTATTTAAGGACCTAAGTGTCAAGCAATTTAAGTTCATGCACTATATTGTGATGTAGTGTAGTTTAAGGTTTAGTTGTGTGTAAAGAGTGTTCCTTGGAAAGTTGTGTCTTTGATGGTTAAAGGATGAAAAGCCATGTGTTTGTGTATAAGGATGTGAATTAAGACATTGAGTGTTCTTGGGTTGTATTAAAGTGAACAACTATGTCTTTTGGTGTTAGGTGATACAAGAGAAGCTATGGCGAAATTTGGTTAATGAACAAGGAGTTTTAAGTGTCTAAATGATGTTTGGTGACCTAGGTTGAACTAGGAATGATTAAGGTTTAAATTGGTGAAAGAAGGTGAATTAAGGTGTTCTTAAGTGTTAAAGTGTCTTGGTCATTGTCTTGGAGGATTTAGAATGCAAATGAGAGTTTAAGGATACTTCAAGTCATGGTGAGATTGTGTTAAGGATTTATACAAGGTTGGTAACAATGAGGAAGTAAGGTGTTGTAAGGAAGATGTTTAAACTTGTGAAGAAAATTATAGGAAGGACATAAAGTGTTTTGGTGGGCTAAATAATGTGTGGAAACATGTTATAAACCTAAGGGAGAAAACATTATAAGTGTTAGTGATTTTGGAAAGATATGAGTAAGTGTTTAAGGTTATAGAAAATGAGGTTTCTGGCACGTCCGAACTTCGGTCCGAACTTGGACGTTCGGACATGCCCTGTTGCGTGTAAATTTCCTGAGTTTTTAAGCGGCATCCGAACTACCATCCAAACTTGGAAGTTCGGACACACCCATCTCTTTTCTCTGATTTTGCTTTGACTGGTGGCCGAACTTTGGAAGCTCGGACACATGTTCGGACACTTGAAATTCTTCTTTTGATTTTGCCTCGACCAGTGTCTGAACTTCGGAAGCTCGGACACATGTTTGGACATTCGTCAGTTTTCACCCTTTTGAGTCTCGACTTGCGTCCGAACTTCGGAAGCTCGGACACAAGTTCGGACATGGTGCTGTTTTGACCAAAAACATTGTTTAAGGTTAGAGAATGATGGGGATTATTAAGTAATGATGTTATAAGGTTGTTAAGGACATGTTAAGTGAGTTATAATGGCAATTGAGAGGGTGGAAAGTTGTAATAAAAATGTGAAATAAAACAAGTTAAAAATGTGAAGTTATATAACTAGTTAACGGGAGTAAGTCATGAGCTTTAAACTTTAAACAATCAAGTTACCCCGATGTTAACGAAAGTAAATGTAATGTTTTCAGTTGTTCAAAGATTTTTTCGAGGAACATGTGACGGCACGTTAGAGTGAACCCCCAGTGACAGGTATGGTTTTCTTACAACCTGTGTCCTACCGGATTACACCGGCTTGTATGCCAATGTGTTTTTCTTAATGTTTGCCACGTTATAAGATAAATCATGAAACGAGTTTGCAGTCGTTGTTGTTGTTGTGGTGTTTGCGTGCCGATACCGGTAACCTCGAATGCGTATGAAAGGCTAGTTAACCATTATTAGGTAAACGTAAGAGAACGGTATCCGGTAATAATGTTCCCAACCTAAGGAACGTTCTAACCACGGCTATGCGTGAGTTAGTGATGTGTTTGTTTGTGCGTGTTAATATGTTCACTACCCTTGTGTGTGTCTAACTAGACCTTACCACCTAAGTGTGAATTAATGTGCTAAGTCCAATAATGAGACTTCTAACAAGTGTTAACCGGGGAGTGAGGAATCCGGTCGTTCCGGTCGCGCGTTGTTTGGGAGTGGGTATCCATCCTTGCTTTACCTTCCTCTCTGTTATGGTTGCTTTCCTTCTTAGGTTTCGATCTCCCACTAGCTTACTCCAAAGCTTACCTATTCTGACTTATGATCGGTCTAGGGGGAACATGTGTTTGTGTGGTGTGTTCGGGTCACTATATACGATCCATCTTTAAGTTAAGTTACTCGTCCGACTATCAGGACGATAATGAGTGTTGTATAACGAGCTTAACATGAGGGTGATATCATTCTCTAGGCTTACAAGTGAACTAACTATGATTGGGTCGGTTCCTAAAGAGAACCGTTCCCGTTATGTTATGTGTTATTTTTGTACTACAATTCTTATTGCGATGTTATGTTATATGTACGTTGAAACGTGAAATGTGTTGTTGTGTGGAGTATGCGGATCATGGATATGAATCCAGGTTATTATAAGACGAATTTGTGTATAACCCGACTAGTGGGTAGTGTCGTCTATTATGGAAATAGCTCCATTAGAGGAGAACCCCTCTAGGGTTAAAGAACCCAATGAGTGATTTATCAAGTATAGATGTGTTGACTATTTCGTTGAGCCCCATTGTTGTGGGTATGCAATGTGTTATGTGTTTATTGTTCACCTGCAAGATTTAAATATAACCAAAAGCATGCTTAGACCACAATTAGTTGTGCGTGGCCCGGTAGTATGCAGGCTGTGGGATTACCATACCAGCAAAGGTGCTGAGCCCCCTGGGGGGCCACCCTTTCTTTCCTTTTCTATTTCAAGTACAAGGAGCTGGAGACCGTTCGAGAGTAGGACAGGGTAGTTGTCTTTACATGGTAGTTATTTAATTGAGTATGTGTTGTAGGTGTACTAAGACCGAAACTGTTATCGGCATTAGTTTGTAAATACTCGGTACAGTTGGAATGTAAATGTATAATGAATGTTGGTAATGGAAAGAGAATGTAATGTGTAGTTGCTCGGGAATCTGGTCCATCTGACCGATACAATGTATATGTATTAGCCTTGTTAGTCACGTGGGTGGCTAACGGCGTGTAACACCAACGAGTTAAGTAATGTGATGATGTATGTTTTCCGCTGTAAATGGTTGTTAAGTGTAATGTGGTTGTTGGGGTGTTACAAAAAGTGGTATCAGAGCGAACTTCGCTCTGATGACTGAATTACCGAGCTTAGGAAGTATCGAGTTAGGATTTTAGTACTTTGGGTTAAGGGTTGAGTGATAGCGTGAGAGATACGCTAGTTAGGAATTACCAGTGTGTACTGGAAACCTACAATATCCTTCCCGCCCTCCACAATCCCTGTTTTGTAACTTGGGAAGAATGCTAGATAGATGAAAGTCCTCTCTTACTCGGGAAAACCCCATCTGGCTGTTATTAAGTACCTCCAAAGGTACGGAGAACCTGTCATACGGTAGATCCCGAGAAGTGGGAATCCCGGAGACGGTTTCCGTGTGAACAATGTTAACCACATTTAATAGCGAAGAATGAAGAATCTTGTGTATAGAAGAATGGAATTTCTGGCAACCTGGGTCGACATGCCGGGCAGTCGAGGACAACCTGCTTGCAACGCACTAACCGTGCAACAGGCAAGAAGTGAAGTAATGGAACCCGAGATGCGTGTCTACGGGACCGTGATTATTAAATAATGTCGCCAACGGTATACCAACCGACTAATGAACTACAACGTAGTACCCAAACAAGAGACAGATCTCAGTAACCACGACAAATGCGTGGAATGGGCTACGAAGAGGATACAATACTAACTAAAAGGGGACTCCAAGAATGGGGAACACCCCAGTTAATGATTATCATGTGAAGACAGTGAGAAGTAACCCAGAGGAATTATTATCAAGACTGTAAGATCAAGTGAGGGCCAACAAGGCCACTGATGACAGTGTGGGTAAAAATGATACCGCAACCGGTGTGTGTGTTGAACCGATAGCCAGTTAGCATGGCGCACTTGCCATGGTAAGTGCTGCTATAACAGGGCTGTCGGGAAAGTTTTAACAACTACAAAGTACTTGGTAAAGTACCACGAAGTTAAGTGTGATCATCATAACCGTGGAAGGGCTTAATAGCCTAACCTTTGTAATTGGAAGTACACCAGTCAGCAAGAAGCTAGATTTGGTTAAGGCAAGAAGACGTTGTGAACCACGAGAATTTTTCTTTCAAACTCAGATTTATTCCAAACTCTTTTCTTTCAAAACCAAATTTTCTTTCAAACCCATACTCATTTTCTACATTCTTTTAATAACCAAACCAGAGGACCTACACCGGCCTCAGTGCCACACGGTAGGTAAGTTATACCCAGTTTACTTTTGAATAACCGGAAAGGAAACCGGTAAACCCAAGGGTAACAACCCGAGGGAATGGATTGAGTTCATGGTAATACAACAGTGGATAGACTTTCCCTTGATTAAGGTCGGGAAGCACAGAATGCATATTGTCACAAGACAATATAAGGGAGTTGACAACAGAATACTTCACCTAGGCGTGTGACGGACACTACGAGTGTACCAACTGAAATGTGGGACGACCGCACTCCGATAGGAGCTTGTGGGCCTGACAGACCTAGTGATGGGTTAGTCGGGTAAGTAGCAATGTATCAGTATAGTACCCCACATATGTATACGAGTAAAGTCCGGAACACGGGAAGTAGTCGACTCCATACTACGGTCAGCAGTGAAAGTCAAGCAAGAGCAAAGGGTTACCAAAAAAAATGGTTGGAATAAAAGAACTCAGTTAAGTCGACAAGACTAAATGAATTAGTGAATTGGTTTCAAGGAAATGTTTAAGAGTCAGGGAATATTAAGTGCACTGACTACTACGTAAAGACATCACATATGTCTTAAGGATCCTCAGGGATAAACATGATAGCTGGAACGGTGACCCAGCCTGTACGTGGCAAGGCAGATGCCTAATTTGGGCACGTTAATGTGCAATAAACGGGATGAAACTCCCGGAATGATCACCTAGACTACCGGGGTGTATCGACCTTCACAGAAAAGGATAGTAAACCCAGCTAAATGTACCCATAAGTGCAAACCGGATGTAATGGCATACCTTGGCAACACCCAGGAGCAATCCTTAAGGGATGTTTGAATCAACAATTGTTGATTGAAACAATGTGACAGAAACGCAAAAGTTGAAACAATTACTCGGTTTAAACACCGAAGGGAACCCACTTAACAGTAGGACCCTAAGTTGCCAAGAGACAACTTGGAAGGAATCGTGATGCAATGACCTTGTCGTGGAGTCAAACAACCTCAAATCATGAAATGTTGTACAGAGAAGTAAATGAGTGTGAACAGCCTATGATGAGTAGAGCTCGAGGCAGTAAGGCTTATAAGCCACAAGTAATACGTGTTAAGTACATTTTATTGATTACGAAAGTTTATGTTATACAAGTGAATAGAGCGGAGAACGAACCACTACTTTAAGAGTGGGGATACCTCTCGATATTGCGAGACCGGAAGAGTAATAAGTCTAATAGCAACCACCATAGGTGTGTGATGCTAAATGTGTAGTGAACAACGCTCAAGGAGCATAAAGACTCGAAGAATAGCATATTCAACAATCAGCCAAATAAGTGGCGAAACCCAGTGTAATGGCGGAAGCTAATATAATAGCGGATGCAGTGTAAGTTGATGTTGTATAATGAGTAAGGATACAGTGCGCAATAAGCGACTATTGTATAAGTATTGTTAAATTATAAAATGGTGAATGAGCAGAGTTATGAGTTAAACCCAGTGGAGATACAACAGTAAGTGTTAACAAATGAACCAGGCAGTAAGCCAGTAGCCAGTATTACGAAATAAAATCTCAGTGAAACACAGTGTGAATTCCATTGCAATCGCATAAGAGCTTTACTGCCAAGAGTTTACGCCTCTGCATTCTGTAAGACTGAGTGTTTTGGTATTGCACTTGTGCAGTAATGATCGAGTGAGATAGCTAGGAATTTGGGAAAATGTTAAATGTGGTGGAAGTAGAAACAAACTTATAACGCTATAAGGACCAAGGCATAGGAAATGCAAGGTCGTACCAATGAAAGGATACATGTACAAAACCAGATGTGGAGACATGTTTAGCAATAAATGATTGCAATAACACGGAATACCAAATATCAGTATGGAATATACCTCAAGTGCAGGGAATAACTGAGAGAGCACTACACATTAGGTAGTGGCTCAACCTCAACCGACAGTAAGTCGGAAGGAATCAAGTCAATCATTGTAAAATACATAGCAGTATACACAGTAAATTATTATGGAAGTGGATAGAAAGTTTGTAACTCACCGAATTCGCTCACGGTAAGAGATACCACGCATCGGTTGAGAAACCATTATTACCAAGATAAAGGTGATAAATGGGAGATTGTACAATACAGTAAGAAGAACGAACGGGGCAAGCTAAGCTCTAAAGTTAACAGAGTTGCGCAGTAGAGGCCAGTGAACCCATGCTTCAGATACCATTGTGCATAGTGAATACGAATAAATGGCTAATTATTAATGCCTAGAAGCCTAATAGGCCAGAATCGAAACCAGTTAAGAGTTAAAGCAAACTCCAATGAGAATTCTTGGTTTAGAGACTAAACCGCCAATATGGTTAAGGCCCTCTAACTAGAACACATTGTATAACAGACCGCGTGCAAGTTAAAATACTTCACGACGGCAGAACATTTTAAGCCAATGTTCAGTGATTGATTACGTGGGCGTAATCCCTTTTAAGGGGGGTAGAGCGCAAAACCGCTTAGTGTGTTTTACCGTACAAGTGTACGTGAACTATGGTGTGCATAGCACAAAATAATTTTGTTTGGATGATTGGTGCGTGTGTTACATAAACATACACATTCATTCATGGTTTAATTGTGGTAATTTTGCACAGAAGATGCGAATACCATTGTGATAAGTGTGTATCCATTTTGTTAACTGTTGTGTGTGAGAGTACAAGTGGAAGGGAGTAAAGAAACTCCCGAGGAAATAAAACCCCGACAGTATATTTTCGTATAATACTAAATGTATTACCGTGTATTGTATTTTGATAAAAGTATGTATATATACAGTATTGTGAGTTATGAAGGGGTATGAAACCGACCTAGAACCTAGTGAGAATTAAATTCCCTAGGTAACTGGATTAAAAGTGAATGGAGATAACTGATAGACGGAGTTCTATCCTTTGGAGATGTGATGATTATAAGTAGAATGATTAAAAAGATAGAAAATTTGGAAATGAGTGAACTACTTGATGCTTGAAATTGAAGTGGGAGGTGAAACTTGATTTTCATGAGATCAAGGGAAGCTGAACACAAATTGGGGTGGAAGGATAGTTCAACACTGATGCTGATCACATCAGGGTTGGATGATTCTTGAAGCTCCATATAAGTGGTCATAAATAACCACGCTAAGAAAAGATGCAAAGAGCATAAATTGGACTTGGAGTTGTAGTGCGTTTTCAAAAGGATTTTCAATTGGTATTTCCAAACTTTAGATAGATACTTTAAATAGGGAAAGCTCTTCTACTTAACCTCGTAAGAATATTTTTGTAGTACTTGCTCACGAGCCGAGGACGTATGAGCCTTTGTCTTCGGACTGGTGACATGAGAAGTATATATGTTAAAAATTAAGTGAATGTTTTGATCTCCCAAGGGAACGGGGACCAGAAGGTGTCTATCGCGACCGGGTTCCGCGGGATCACAGTTTATATAAAAGATATTTTTGGTTGCTATACATGCTAAGACATGTTGAGTGGTATGTGGAATAAATATTATTTTGACCTTGAGTCCTAATGTGGTTGAGTTCCGAAAGTTGTTATGTTACCCAGACCTATGTGTCTAAATGTTGTTATGTTACCCAGACCTGAGAGTCTAAGGGTTGTTATGTAAGTACAAATGTTGTTAAGGTACCCGGACCGTTAAGTCCGAGGTTATCATGTAAGTGTGTTATGTTATGTATGGATGTGTATATGTTACCCGGACCGTTAAGTCCGAGGGTGTGATGTAAAGTATGTTTGGTTATGAAAGTTTTATTTTGCAAGTAATCCCCGTGTTCTAATCCAAATGATGCGTGGGAAGTGTGAACTTCGAGGACAAAGTTCTTTTAAGGGGGTAGATTGAAATACCCCAAACCTTGATATGTTGTTTAAACATTAAACTATGGTATATTAAGGCTAAAAAGTGCCTTAGAAACATTAGTGAACAATTTAAACCATAGTAAAAACAATAAAGTACCATAAATACAGTTTGAGCAAAAACATGCTCTAAGCTTGGAGTGAACTTGGTTAGGACCCAAAGAGCCTACCAAGACTTAATAATATTCAATTATGATTTGATAAGGTTAATTAAGTCCTTAGGAAACTTTGTTAGACAGTTAAACCAAACAAAACACAAGAAAACACCTTAAAGTCAATTTAAGCAAATACTTGCTCTAGACTTGGTGTAACCTTGTAGAAGACCTAAAGGTCATTCCTAGACCTTATTAACATGCTAATGAACATTTTAAATCAATTACTAAAGAAAACCAAGCTTGAAAACAAGTTAAAACACAAAATGTGCTTTAAGGAGTCTTAAAGCACATTTTTGAAAAATTGTCTTCGAAATGGGTTTTGAGTGGCTAAATGTCCATCATTACTCTTTAATCAACATGTGTACAACTTAGTATCACATTAGGAAGTCTAAATCAATGGGAAATAAAAAATTTCACAATTATGTGCCTTAATTTGTGAATAGTGCTCAAATAGTGCTAGTTTAAGTTATAAGTCAACATAAGTCAAATATTTGGTCAACAAAGACCATAAATATCTCTAATGGGTTCGTTTGGGGACAGCTGCTCGGGGCTGCTGTTGGGTCCTGCTGCTGGAAATTAAGAAGCTGTCTGCTGATGGTTTTACAGAAGCTGTGAGCTGTTGATTTTGTGTTTGGTGGAACGTCTGCTGATTGTTTTAAAAAGCAGAGACAGTTGATAGGTTCCGCTGCTGAAAATTGAGAAGCTGTCTGCTGATGATTTTACAGAAGCTGTTAGCTGTTGGTTTTGGGTGTTTGGTGGAAGCCTGCTGATTTTAGAAATTGGGAAGCTCCCAGCTGCTGGAAGCTGTCCCCAAACGAGGTCAATATATAAGCGGGCCACGGTTTTAGTGGTGTGAGTCATCACACTTGGCTAGCCAACTAAAGAAAATAAAAGGAAATAAAGTAAAAGTTACCTTTTGCCTTAAAACATAAATATCTCCAAATCTTACCTCTCTCCTCACTTTCCCTTCATTTCTCCTTGCTCCCACCGTCACTTACCTTCATCCTCTCAAGAAAAAACCGTCCTCCTACTGTAGCACCTCATTCTTCACCTTCTTTTACTTGTAACTTATGATTCCATGCTCCAAATTCAATTTCAAGACTACCTTTGTCTTAGTTAGAGTGATCTCTTCATTTCCCTCTTTTCAAATCATCAAAAGCTTCATTTTGGTGCCATGGAGATTCACCATTGAAGGAGCTTGAGCTCATATTTTCATGCCTTGTCATTCTCCTTTGCTTCAAGGTAAGGAAAACCAAAGAAAATCTAAGTTTCCTCTCATTTTTGTATATGCCCGAAAATTCACCTCACAATGGTGCTTTGTCTTGCTTCCTTCATAGCTTAATTAAAACTTAAAAGGACTAGGAGGAGTCCTATCTTGCTACTTAGCCAAGCTCTCTTTCGAATTCCAAAGGTAATCATCAAATTTTGGTGTTTTAAGACACATATGTAAACCTAGGGTTTAACTATGAGTTTGGGTATTAAACTTAATGCTCATTACGCTTATATGTATATTGGTTAGAAGATTGACAAGTGATAAAAGCTCCTTGCCGATTTTCAATCAAGAAAGAACAAGAGAAAACAAGTGAGAAAACTTGGAAAACAAAGAGGTAAATGATCTCTCTTGGTGTGGTTTTATGTACTAGGAAATTGAGCTATATTTGCTTAATAATTAACCTAAAGAGCCAATGGGAAATGAGATAGAAAACTATCCACAAGGTGGACTAAAAGGACATGGGAGCATTGTTGTGTGTATTTATAGGTTGAAGGCATTATTATGTGGGAAATTCAGTGTTTAAGGTTTATGCAATTTAAGGGCCTAAGTGCCAAGCAATTTAAGTTTGTGCACTATATTTTGATGTAGTGTTGTCTAAAGGTTTAGTTGTGTGTAAAGAACATCTTTTGTGAAGATGGATATATTTGGTGGTTAAAGGACGAAAAACAATATGTTTGTGTGTAAGGAATGTGTATTAAGAGATTTAGTGTTCTTGGTTGTATAATGGTGGAAAAACTATGTGTTTTGGTGTAAGGTGAAACAAGAGAAGCTATGGCAAAATTTAGTTGATAAACAAAGGAGTTTATGTATTCTAATGAGATTTGGTGACCTAGATTGTACTAGGAATTGTTAAGTGTTAAGATGATGAAAGAAAGTGAATTAAGGTGTTCTTAAGTGTTAAGATTCCATGGGCATAGTCTTGGAGATTTAGAGAACTAATGGATGATTTCTAGATACACCAAGGTCATGGTGGAGGTGTGGTAAAGTCTTGTGCAAAGTTTGGTGAACAATGGAAGTGTAATGCCTTGTGAAGGTTTAATTATGAACTTGTGGGAAAGACTTGAGGAGTGTGTGTAAAGGGGATGAGGGTGATGCAAAATGATGCTTTAGGAGTGGTTACCTTGTTGTGGAAGCACACTTTGGTTAGTGATATTGTAGGCATGATTCACCACTTAGAAATCCTAAGGAAAATGTTATAAGTGTTAGGAATTGTTGTAAGAAATTGAGTAACAAGTTAGTGATGATTTATGAAGGTTTATTGCTTGTTTTAAGGTGTTTAAACATGTAGGAAACATGTGGAAAGATTGTGGAATGATTGGGAAAAGATTTGGGTGAATTTGGAGTTCAAAATGAGGAGAAAAACACTTTTTAAAATTGGGTCTACTGTGGACCGCCCCTAAGGACCGCCCCTGTGGGGAGGTCCAGCGCAGGCGAAGTAGTTTCTGTTGTGGACCGCCCCTGGGACCACCCCAGAGGGGCGTTCCAGACCAGAGAAGAAAAAAAATGTGTTTAAGGCTTCTAATGATGGGGGATTGAATGGTAATGGTTTTAGATGATGTTTAGGCCTTGTTTGGTGACATATAAAGGCCTTAAAATGTGTAAACAAGAGTTAGGTTGATGTGAGAGCTGTGAACTTATGATCACAAGAGTAACTTAAATATAACGGGATGACGGGGTAACTATGGGCGCATTAGACGTTAAGCAATCCTGTTACTCCAATGTTAATGAAAGTAATTGTGATGTTACCAGTTGTACGGGATTTGTTCAAGGAACCTAGGAGGACACAATATAGTGGCCCGTGGTGAAAGGTATGGTTTTCTTGCAACCTATGTCCTACCGGATTACACCGGCTTGTATGCCAATGTGTTTTTCTCTGTGTTTGCCACCTTGTAGATAAAACATGTAATGAGTTTATAGTAATTCGTTTATGTGGCGTGTTCAATTCCGATACCGTTTAACCTCGAAAGTGTTAAACCTTAGCTAACCAAACCTAGGATCACATAAGAGATCGGTATTCGGATTAACGACCCAAACCATGGGAACGTTCTAACCACGACTATGCGTGAGTTAGTTGTGCGATGTTTGTTTGTGTTAGTATGTTCACTACCCTTGTGTGCGTCTAACTAGACCTTACCACCTAAGTGTGAATTAATGTGATAAGTCCAATAATGAGACTTCTAACAAGTGCTAACTGGGGGTGAGGAATCCGGTCGTTCCGGTCGTGCGTTGTTTGGGAGTGGGTATCCATCCTTGCTTTACCTTCCTCTCTGTTATGGTTGCTTTCCTTCTTGGGTTACGATCTTCCACTAGCTTACTCCAAAGCTTACCTATTCTGACTTATGATCGGTCTAGGGGGAACATGTGTTTGTGTGGTGTGTTCGGGTCAATATATCCGATCCATCTTTAAGTTAAGTTACTCGTCCGACTATCAGGACGGTAATGAGTGTGGTATAACGAGCTTAACATGAGGGTGATATCATTCTCTAGGCTTACAAGTGAACTAACTATGTTTGGGTCGGTTCCTAAAGAGAACCGTTCCCGTTATGTTATGTGTTATTTTTGTACTGCAATTCTTATTGCGATGTTATGTTATATGTACGTTGAAACGTGAAATGTGTTGTTATGTGGAGTATGCGGATCATGGATATGAATCCAGGTTATTATAAGACGAATTTGTGTATAACCCGACTAGTGGGTAGTGTCGTCTATTATGGAAATAGCTCCATTAGAGGAGAACCCCTCTAGGGTTAAAGAACCCAATGAGTGATTTATCAAGTATAGATGTGTTGACTATTTTGTTGAACCCCATTGTTGTGGGTATGTAATGTGTTATGTGTTTATATTTCACCTGCAAGATTTAAATATAACCAACCGCATGCTTAGACGACAATTAGTTGTGCGTGGCCCGGTAGTATGCGGGCTGCGGGATTACCATACCAGCAAAGGTGCTGAGCCCCCTGGGGGGCCACCCTTTCTTTCCTTTTCTATTTTAGGTACAAGGAGCTGAAGACCGTTCGAGAGTAGGACGGGGTAGTTGTCTTTACATGGTAGTTATTTAATTGAGTATGTGTTGGCGTAGTAAGACCGAAACTGTTATCGGCATTAGTTTGTAAATACTTGGTACAATTGGAATGTAAATGTATAATGAATGTTGGTAATGGAAAGAGAATGTAATGTGTAGTTGCTCAGGAATCTGGTCCATCACACCAATACAATGTATATGTATTAGCCTTGTTAGTCACGTGGGTGGCTAACGGCGTGTAACACCAACGAGTTAAGTAATGTGATGATGTATGTTTTCCACTGCAAATGGTTGTTAAGTGTAATGTGGTTGTTGGGGTGTTACAATAACCATCTGTAGAAAGGTAGTAGGCAGTCCTCCAAAGGTCTATAAACAGTAAGTCAAAATTGTTTGAGGACCTGGACTCAGAAGGAAAATGCGGAAGTGCATGAAATTTCCCTTGACAGCAAGGAATACAGACTTCTTTATTATCATATGTAGAAACTGGTAAATGAAAATAGGAGAGAGTGTGTCTGGTAATTGAGTCACTAGGGTGTCCAAGGCGAGCATGCCAGGTAGAGGAGGGAGCAGCAGTGGAGTAGAGAAGTTGTGGTGGTGAACATAGTGAGGAGGGAAAAATAATCCCCGTCTTTAGCAATCCCCTGGAGAAGTGTAGCTTTGGTTTAAGTGTCCTTCAAAATAAAATGGTGAGGGTGAAATTCAAAGAAGGTATGATTATCTTGACAGAATTTACTGACAGAAATTAGTTCTTTCTGTAATTGAGGAACATGCATGATATCACGTAGTAAAAAGGATTTAGGACCAAGAGTGATAGATCTAGTACCCTAGTGTTGAATGCCAAGAGAAGTTCCATCACCGAGAGTAACTGTTTCAGTACCTCCATACTCAGAGGCGGTTAGATTGAGCTTTGAAAAGTCACCAACAAAATGGTGTGAGGCTCTAGTATCGGCCATCCACTCAGTAGTAGAGTGAGTGCCAGTAGCATTAGCAGTCATAGCAGGGGAAGGGCGGGGTTCATAGGAATAATTGAAACGGTTGTAGCAAGCATCGGCTTCATGGCCCCTTTTTTGCAAATTTGGCATTGAGGGCGGTTATCAGGTTTGCCAGAAAAATTAGTGGGAGTGGAGAGACGAGTAGTGTAGGGTGTGGGATTGTAATTTGTGGAGTTATAGGTTGTGGAATTGTAATAGGAGCCACGACCCCTTCCTCTGTTAGAACCTCGCCCCCTGTTTGTATGTGATCTTCCCTTGTTTTCAGATGAGTTACTGGTTTGGACAGTGGCATTTACAGACACAGTAGAGGTGTTCTGGATGTTCTGCTGATTGATCCAACTTTCACATGATAACATGAAATTGTAAAGTTGAGCTGGTGTACAGGGATCATATCGGGTTAGGATAGTTGAGACTAGAGCATTGTATTCATTAGGTAATCCCTTGAGAATAAAGCTCTGAAACTCTCGGTGTGTAACAATGTGGCCTGTGACCGCAAGAGAATCAACTATGGCCTGGGCACGATTATAGTAAGATGTGATAGTTTCACTAGTGGTTTTTAGTATTGAGGCAAGTTGAAGATGTAGCTGCCCAATCTGGGTATTAGTTTGAGAGGTAAAGGTTTGATTTAGGTAAGACCAAGCTTTGCAGATGATCACATACTAATAACTTGGCCAATGATGGATTCAATAAGAGAGGCAAAGATAAAAGAGAGAACTAATTGATCTGTCTGGATCCAGCGAAGATAACTAGTATTTTTGTCTGGATCAGGGATGGGGCAATCGTATGAGCCATCAATACTATAGAGGTCATTACCTCTTAAAAAAGTGGAGATAACTCCATGCCAGATTCTGAAATTTTCTGGTTTCAATTTGATCTGATTTGTGGCGGCTGAGACAATGGATTGAGAGTTTGTCTGTGTTTGCGTTACAGGGGCAGCAGGTTGCTAAGGTTGAACGCCAGATCCACCAGATCCATCGTTGCGTGGAATGTGCTCATCGATGTCGCTTCCTGAAGAGAGAGAGGACACCATGTAAAAGGAATAAAAGTTGTAGACCAGGGTTTATGGCTCTGATACCATAGAGGATCGTAAGCTAATGAAGCAGTAATGAGAAGATATTTACTGTTATGTATTATTGGGGTAAAGTACCCATGTATATATAGTACAGAGTAGACAGTATTGGAAAGATCTAGAGTACTGTAGATATTTACATGTAAATGGACTGGACTACTTTACACTTAAAGACAGGCCCAAAAGGGCCCAGGGGGCTACCGCCCACTAGTATGTACTTCCAACGGTTATGCCATTCGCTATCTGATAAAATTTTGAGTTTCAAATTTCTTACATTTCTCTCTACTGCTGTATATTTACCTTCAAACTACAATGTTTTGTCTCTGTTCTCGTCACTATAAAGGCTTGCTAATATGATTGTCTAAATACTAAGTATTGTTTATGCTCTGTATAAATATCCAATCTGCTACTAATGGTCATTCCCTATCTTTTCTTATTGTTTTCCACTGCTCTAACCCTGGAATGATGAGGAAAAAGAAGCAATTCAGTTAGCCGAGGAAAAGCATACTAGTTTTTCAGAGCTACAGATCTAGGAATATCGTGAAATCGAGCATGCCGGAGAAGCCAACTGCCTTGTGGATCTGTGCCGAAAGTCTAAGTGATGCATATATGAAGCTGGCAAAATGAATGAAGGATTGTTGAATAAATAGCAAGCCCCAGGTGTTGCTACTCCAAGATCTCCGGTTAGATTAAAGAGGGAATGTTCGGGGGAAGGCTCAAATAAAGGTTCCCGCAAGTGGAGTATACAGAGACTATAAGTATCGTAAAAAAAGATGACAGGATGATACGGCGGGCAGCTGTAAGAAAGGGCTATTAAACAAAATCTTGGGAAGAAATGGCAGTAGGCTTGCTAGAAGAGTATTCTCGTTTCAATCTGGTTAGAGAACTATCATCAGAAAATGCTAGAAGGATATCCAGACTTCCTTCAAGTATCATGATTTCAAGGCTATTTAAGATATGCCAGGAGTATTGGACTTAGATCGGTCAAAATGGAATTCACCTTCGCAGGACTTCGTAAAAAGTTTTGTCTCCCAATTCAGGCCGCAGCATAACTATTGTGCCCAGTCTTCCGCCCAGAATACTAGTTCCTGGTCTTCAGTCTGATACAACCAAAGAAGGGAACGTAGTGATCAGGTCCTGCAAGAATAAACAATTTGGTCTCGTTCAAAACTTATCACCGACCAGGGTCATCATCCGGGCAACCTTTCAAAGATACTCAAATAATTGCTATAGCCTTCACCACCCGGTCTCTGAAGCCTTCATCTCCTGGCCCCTGAAGTACTTGTCACCCAGATTATCCGCTTTAATCCTCAAAGGCTGGATCGAAATCAGTAGCTGTCTCAAGTGAAACAAATCAAGGAAATTAAACAAATGACGGGTAAAAAGCAAAAGTCATCAGCTGCTGAAGGAAGTAAGAGCAAAGACATGATAGGTTTGGAAAATGCCAGCTTCATCCTATAAACTAATAAAGGAAAAAGAAGTAGCCACTGGTCTGGAAAGCTTAGATAAATCAATTACAGAGAAGAGCTGCATCTGTTTGCTAACTTTTAACACTTCAGCAGATCACAGATTGGATGAAAGTAGAAGTCATTTTTGCGTAGTGGAGTCTTAATCAATGCCTGGGTGGCATATTGATCCATGCCCAAAGCAACGTCTTCATTCACACCCACGTTAAGCTAAAAGGTAGGAGGCATTGCACCAAAATACCGGACGACATGCTGGTACAAGACCTAGCAAAGCTGCCGCTTAAAGATGTTTCTATTATCTTGGGTACTTACAAAGGCGAGGATAAAAAGTATCTTCAAAATCTATAGCGCTTTCATAGGCCCTGTGAACGTCTCATCGAAGACGAAAATCCATGGCGCTTTCATAGGCCCCTGGTCATCTCATCAAAGACAAAAATCAATGGTGCTTTCATAGACCCTCTGGTCATCTCATCGAAGACGAAAATCCATGGCCTTTCATAGGCCCTCTGGTCCATGGCGCTTTCATAGGCCCTCTGGTCCATGGCGCTTTCATAGGTCCTCTGGTCCATGGCGCTTTCATAGGCCTTTTGGTGAAAAGTAACACCCGACCAACGTGTCAAAGGCTATCACGCCTTGAAAGTAACACCTTGGGCTATCATGCCCGACCATCGTGCCAATTTAGGCCATCATGCACAGCCATCGTGTCAATTTTGGCTATCATGCCCGGCCATCATGCCAATTTGGGCTATCATGCCCAGCCATCTTGCCAACCAAAAACCTATCTCTGGATCCATCAGGAGCTCTGGTCGTCTGTAATGGGTGAATTGTTAGGTGTGGGACGTCACACTATACTTCGATCAAAACCTTCCAAATGAAATGGTCGCTCCAGAGTACTATGGAAAGGAAGGATCATAAGTACCATTCATTGACTAACATAAGCAAAGATGGGAAAATATATTATACCTATTCTCCCTTTAAGGAAATTATCCTCCTTTAGCTAGTATAAGCAGAGATTGAATCATCATATTTTCTTACCCTTCAAAAAAAGGAAATGGTTCTTATTAAAAGAACCATTGGTCTTCTTTATAAAGATCTTATTATGGACTTCTAGATTTCTGGACTTCTAGATTTCTGGACTTATGAATTTCTGGTCTTCTTAATTATTACATATCAAAGATCAGATGATTTATTCATCAAGACGTATTACCTCAAAGATGTATGTCCTAGAATTTCCAAATTTATCAGATGAACAAGTGGGACTTTGATTGTACTAATTGTACCAGCACATTTTTCAATTCATTTTTCTTTGAAAAAAAGTTAAAGAAAAAGAACTTGTGGGACTAGGAGATGGGAGAAAGGAAAAGTAGAAAGAATGTAAGTTTTATTTTTTTCTTTTTGTAAGTTCCACTTTTTTAAAGTACCAAACAGTAGAACTTGTGGGACTGATGAAAAGGGAAAAAAATATGATGAGACAGAAGAGCCAATGCGGCCCAGATCTCAGGCCCCGGCCCAACCTCAAGCCCCTTCAGGACCCTGCTTAGGCTCTAATTGGGCACCAAGCATCAAGTCCGGGCCCCTGCCCAACCCTCGGTTCGGGATCTAGATCTCATAACCGGGCGTCACATCCCGCGCCCCGCATTCTGTGACCAGGTGCCACATCCCGTGCCTTATACTCTGCGCCCGGGCGTCGCACCCCGCGTCTTTTGGCAAGAAGGCATTACAAAAGAGAAAGCATCAAAGTTAGGAAGGTTGCTCCAATAATATAGTGACATAATACAAGGGTGTAAAAATAGGCCTCATCCTAGAAAGTCTATAAATAGAAATAGAGGGGGCTCATTTGTAAAAGGGACACAACTTGAGGAGAGAGAGAAATACATAGAAATGCTCTCTAAGCTTGTAAAACCAAATGTTAAGAGGAATAAATATATTATTAAGAAGTGGATGTAGGCTGATATCTTGGCCGAACCACTATATTTATCGGAGTTAGGTTTATCGATAATATGTCTTTCGATGTTAACGTGGGAACTAAATCATATGTTTTCACCCAACTAAAAATATCGTGATTATCGCTTAAACGTCTATGTCGTATCAATGAAATCGCAGCGGAAAATCCTACTAAGTTTGGTGTTACCGTCGTTAGTCACCCACGTGATAACTAGGCCTATTCAATCACAGGTTACGGTCTGATGGACCAGAATATACTGAGCGCAATATACAAAGCTTAAACCAAAATGTACCAAGTATCCAGTAGTTCGCACAGCTAATACAAGTTTACTGCATTCGTTACTTATTTACAACCATGAGTGTACACACACTACTCATGTAACAAAATAAGACCCGAAGTACGTCTACCCACTCTTACACTCAAGGTGAGTCGTCTTCCGTCCCTTACCTAAAAAAGTAATGGTAGGCCCCAAAGGGCTCAGCACCTTTGCTGGCATGGTAAACGTGCAACCCATGAGCTACCAGGGCTACAGACGACTAATTGGTCATATACATGCAACTGATTATTATACAAGCAATATTACAAAGTACGATAACGTACAACACAACAACCAAGCAATAACATAACTCATACAGATCGAACGTCGTAATGGAGGTTCATCGAGTAAGTGAGTTAGTTTCTTTTCTTTCTTAGGCCCGAGAATTGTTTAGTTCTCATAATCAATCTTAACTCATATAATGTCAACAGTTTTTTAGTTAGAACCGTTCATACCTTATTCCATTGTTTACCTTGTCGGGTTGTAAGTAACCCTAGCCAATGAGTGTGAACTCCACAGGTTAAATAAACAATAATTCTTAAGTTATTTGGGATTTAGGAGATCCCACCGCCTTCCACATCGAACTGTAATCCGAGGAGGTTGAGTCGATTATTAAGTCTAGGCAACAAGTTCGTAGACAACTCTCAAATGGAAGTCGGTTCTGATACAGATACCGACCTTCTAACCAAAATACATGTGTGTATGGCACCATTCCAGATTCCTCACCCCCCAGGTTACCAATTAGTAAAAGTCTTGTATAAACAATCTTTGTCAATTAAATATTTGTTAGATATTAACTAACCAATATTAGGGAGTCATTCCATGTTCTTACACCATTGTCCAATGTTAGACATTTTCGTACGTGGGAAACGTTTGTGATTCTCTAACCGTTATTTTATGTTCCTTACATGTGTTGATACTAATCAAAGTTAGTTCTCAAGCTCAAAGGAAAGTCGGTTTAGCACAATACGAAACATGAAGGAAAATGCAGTAAACCATTTTCATGCTTTTATCTTGTTTAGTCATTGCAGATAAACAAGTAGCACATAAATCAAGGTAAATCTCGGTAACAAGCAGACTGCAAGAAAACCATACCGTTCACCGACGAGCGTGACTAGTCTAGAAGGTGCTCGTATAATCCCGTTGAATGTCTCCGACTATTCGGATCCTATAATACATTAGTCGGGTAGGTTAATAGCTTAATTACCTCTTAACTAATCCGTCATTTCATGTGACACTCTTAATTAATTCCTAACCATAGCGTTATTTTATGTGATGTCTTTTCATCATAAACTAAGTCCCGATCATTACAGTTCTTAAATTAAATCTATTACTCATTATTTACTAATATTAAATAGCCCAATCTGTTTTTAATTAGTTTCCACCCCTTAACTTTCAATATTGCAAATTAACCACACTTAGTTTCTAATCTTACAATTAACTCATTTTACAATTCCTTTTTAAATTCTAACTCTTTCTTTAATTATCTAAAAAACCTATCTTATATTTTCGGTAATTACAACCAGACCCCAATGATAATTTAACTCTTATGCTAAACTTCCTAGTGTGGAGGATGATTTTTCGGTTTGAGGGGGTCTAATTAAATATGATCTGGCTGAGAAGTCTAGATCCTAAAAAAATGCCATTGTGTGGAGGGTGAAAACATGTTATTCTGGCATCCCTCGAATACCTACTAAATCGTCCGTCTTTCCCAGAAAGCATAAACGGGAGTGCAAGTGTGCACTACACCTACTCTCAATGGGCTCCACGCGGACTTATGCCCTAAGGGAGGAAATTGACTAGAGTCGCCACCTAGTTTGACCTAAGGAAATAGGAAGGGAGGAGAAAGGTTCTAAGAACCGTTAATTGACTCTGAATTATTGCCTACAGATGGGGCTTATCTGGTCCTCTACAGAGATTCTGTTGTGGGTTCACACTGGGTTACACCCCTTGGAAGTGGCAACGACCACGACTTCGGATTGGTGCCCGAGGAAACCTCGGTCTCCAATTTTTAGGATTGCCTTCTTTCAAAACCTTTTAGAGAGATTCATTTCACAGAGCCACAGGATAGGATTGGGATGAGAAGAGAGAAAGAGAGTGGATAAGGCGAGCTTTTTTGTCAAGCTAGCGCTAAGAAGAGGAAATGGTGAATTCAGTGAGTATAGAATGGAAATTTAGGAAAAGTGAGAGGTTGAGTGAATAGACAAGACTTGGAGTCTAACAATTTGTAGTTTATGAGGACCGAATAAGGTTTGAGTGTATTGAGAGGCATGAAGAACACCTTAAAGTGGGAAAATGGTATTTTATTTGGAATGGGGTCGCACCCTGTGTGGGCTACCTATGTACTCAACTCCCTGTTGAGATCAGACCTTATGTAGTTCACGATTTATGGGTTTTAAGAATTTTGAAAAGTTTGGAGTTTGGAGAAGTTTTAGGTTTGAGGTGTTAGTCTGTGAGACGCCCGGGTCTATGAGGCGTTTGGGATGTTCATGTAGTGGGAAGTATGGAATATCAAGGTCCATGAGACACTCGGGTCTGTGAGACATTTGAAATCTTAATATGATGGAGAAATTGAGATGTTTGAGCCTATGAGACAATCAATGCTTGAAAGGGTTATGAAGTTTTGAGATGTTCAGGTTTGAGAAGCTGAGGGTTTTTTTGAGGTGTTTGAGTTTGCTGAGTGTATTCAGATATTGAAGTCTATTGAGCTGCTGAGACGTTCGAATCTGTTGAGCTACTGAGACGTTCGAGTCCGCTGAGCTGCTGAGACGTTCGAGTCTATTGAGCTGCTGAGACGTTCGAGTATGTTGAGCTGCTGAGACGTTCAAGTCTGTTGAGCTGTTGAGACTTTCGAGATGCGAGATGCTTGAGTTCTAAGAAGTTTGGAGTTTCAGGGCGTTTGAAGTTTTAAGGAATTTGAGACTTATGATATTTGGAATTATTTGGGATTGAAATGAATTTGATTTGAATTGGGAATGAAAAGAATTTTGAATTGAATAGAACTGGAATTGAAATTGAACTGGAGTTGAATGAATTTTGATTTGAATTGGGATTGAATAGAAATTGAGATTGAATTGGAGTTGGATTGAATCTGAATTGATTTGGAATTGAGATGAATTTGAATTGGAATTGAATTGATTTTTTGACTTGGAATCGAATGAATTTTTGTCGAATTGGAAATGAATGAATTTTTTTATCGATTTGGAATTGAATAAATTTGAATCAAACTGAGTTTGTAAGTGTTGAATCTTCGTTAAAGGATGACTCAGAAAGTTTTGAAGGAAAGTGAACTTCGCTTAACAAATCGGCAATATGCGCCATGGAGAAACACCATCTAAAGTTTTCTACGCTGAGCTCATGGGCCCAGAAATAGTAATCCTAATGGTTATTCTTTAGTCACATGTAATGCTGATTGAACACTTGAAGCGAGAAACGACAAAAACGAAACAGATGCCAAGAAGAATAACCATACAAATTTTGAAGTACACATGTTAAAACATCATTGAGAGTGGCAGGATGAAACAAGTTTTTGCAATTAAACAAATTGGACTCAAGTGAAGACTAAATTAGTATCATGCTTTGAATCAATTTCTCAAATCAAATCTGTCGTAAGGAGCGAAACATAACAATCCTAGACATGTCGAAACAACAAAAGTAGCATAATGAAACAAGATTTAGCAATTAAAAGAATCGGTTCCAAGTGAAAATCAAACTAGGGTCATGGTTTGAATCAATTTCTCAAGTCGAGTCTACACACAAGGAGCAAACAGTGATGCTAGATACGTAAACATGTTGGTCATGATCAAGGAGAGGTGTAGGTGATAGGAAACCAACCTACAGGGTGGCCTGCCCCCGGTTTATCATTCAGTCAGATGCCACTAACTCATGCCCAAGCCGCGTAGCTCAATCAACTTGCAAGATCCGATGTCATTTCACGCCAAGAAAAATGTTGACCAAGTCCAATCGATCATACATGTACCTCGGTCAAAACATGAAATAAAGAGGTAAGGAGCACACAAAATCTAACAAGTGATGTAAGGGACACATGCTGCTCAAAACAACATAACTCCAAACCTAATATCAATGAAGAGGGACGAGCCGTCCATAACGTGGGAAGGGAAAGACATGTAGTGAAGACCATCAATAATCTCAGACCAAGAGAAGCAGGTAATAAGTAAATGTCATCGGACAATGATCAACCCTCCAGGTATAAAGTCACAATTGAATCACTCATATCAAATTCGACGGAAGCCGAAATCAAAATGTAAATAGTCAATGCAAAATAAAATCAAATCTGGATTGGTCATTTGCAAGGATGTCGACTGCAAAATCAAAATGTAATCAACAACAAAAAAAGCTCTGGAATATACAGATTTAATCCTCAACAAAATAAACCAGTCAAATCAGTCTTGTGATTGTGACTAACCTCACAAATGAAAAATAGAAAAAATAAAGTGCCCTCACTTAAACAAGATCAATCGATTATATATGAAGGCTTCTATAATTAAGCCATGTGGGTGGGTACTATCTTCTGTATTTTTGCGTTCGCTTAGTAGCTCAGAACTCAAAACTCAACCGATCTCTTCATTGGAGTAGATTATACAACCTGTTGTTGATTTGAAGCACTTAGATCGAGATCTTTCGTGTATTATCATTACTTTTGCACTTCCCATACCCAAATTCTAAACGTGGAGTGACTATCTGACCAGTATAATGTTTGCTAGGATTCAATCATTTATAACAAGTCTATATGTACTGATATGAATGACGAATTCTGTATCTTGAAGATGATTGATCTGCTATTTGCTCTACAATCCACCGGCCAAGTAGCATATACTAAATATCAATTTTCAAATAGCATAGAATAACTAATGGTCAAATACTGTAGTTAAAATACCACTGAATTAACTTGCGACCTCAGCTTTAGGGACAAACAAAAACAGTATAACATCAAACTGAGCAAAGCTGTCAAATGAAATTTCATAACTCAAGTATATAGTGTGCAAGGGCATACAATTGTTGGTGAACCGATCAAGCAAGCATAAATCGAACATTCGTGTTCATATCATAAAATCAGACATAACACCCTGAAGCAAAGACCAAACCAGGACCAAATAGGATGAGATATTCTTATCATTACCTTCAACAGAGGCGAGGACAAGAGCATCGACATAAAGCCCAAAAGTATCTGAATCAATATTTCCTCATGAGAGAAATATTAAATGTGAAATCAATGATGAGATGTTGAAGACACTGAGCATGTATGTCCTTCTTTGCCAGCTAGGATGAAGAGCGTGAAGGAAGCGCAGAGCATATATTCTTATTCACCAGTTGAAGAGGGTGAGGAAGGAGCAGAGCTTGTGTGTTTGTTCTTCATCAACTGGGTGTGCAAACTCATCGATGGTGAAGAGAACGATATTTGCCAGCGTGAAGAACAAAATGAACGACAAGCATGTATGACAGTTTGGTTGCAAAATTCCCGTTGGTGAAGAGAACTGAAAAAAAGGGGGCGCACCAGTTTGGTCGTAAAACTACCTTATGTGGAGGTTAGAGTTTACAAATTACCATGAGTGGTAAAATGGAGGAGTAGGGTTTTTCTTGTTGGCCAGGGGTTGCAGTAATAGCGTGGGTGAGAAAATGAAGAGGGAGCCGTAAGTTTCTTGTTCACCAAAACGATCGTGAGAAAGAGAATGAAGACTGTGGTGCAAACTATTCCTAGAGTGAGCATAATGAAGAAGAGGCAAGCAGTATGTATGTTTCCTGTTTGCTGGTTTGGGTATGCCAATATTACCATCGATGTAGAGAAATGTAGAGAGCTGGGGCTGTACGCTACTTCTTCGCCAGTTGGGTTGCAAAGATACCATCAGTGAAGAGAAATGTACAGGGGCACATCCTGTGTGCTTCTTCTTTACCGATGACTTGAAGAAAAAGGATGAAGCCGATATGCTCCTTAGTCACCAGTGGGGTGTGAAAATTTTGGTAACTGAATAACATGAAGGAGGAAAAGACGTGGAGAGCATGTTAGCGTTTTGGATGCGGCAACGTGAAGAGGATAGAAAAAACACAATACGGGAGTCTTCCTTGTTTTTCAGTTGGAAAAAAATGGAGACACAGAGCGGTATGTTCCTTATCTGCAGGACAAAAGAATGAAAAAGTTGCCGAGCTTGTATGCTCCTTGCTCTTTAGCCATGTGAAGAGAACAAAAAAACGCGGGCCTGTTCCTTGTTCGCCAGCCCTTGTCTGTCAGTTCGTGAGCATGAAGAAGGCGTAGAGCTTCTTTGTCGCAATTTTGAGAATGTAGAGGAATGAGAGCTTGTATGCTCTTTCTCGTCAGGTCGGGTCACAAATTACCGTGAGCGAGGAGATTAGAAGAGAGGCATCAGCATGTATGTTACTCATTTGCCGTGAAGAAGTGAAATGAAGATAGGATAGAGCTGTGTCCCTTGTTCGTGAACTTGGTTTGCAAATTAACGAGAGGAAGAAAAAAATGAGAGAGGTAGTGAGCTGCATCTCCCTTGTTCACTGGTTTAGTGTGTAAAATTGCTATGGTGAAGAACATGAGAATGAGAGGAGTGCAGAGCTTAGGGAAGGAGAGTGAATTTATTGCGAGAGAATTTTTTGGGATCGGCGGCCACTGTTTAGGGTTCTCTTGGGATTGTAGTTTTATATGGAGTTAAGCAGACAGTTGACAGCTAAAAACAGGTTAGGTTTTTGTTGCTGCATTTGGTCGGGTTGGGCTGTAGCAAAGGGCCACGCCTGTCTGGAATGGGCTCAATTTAGGTGGGACAAAAATATATCACAAGAGGCGTAGGAGCAAGAATAATATATACTTAAGCACTAACACGAGTTGGATGAACAAGAATAAAAATACTCTATGTTCATTCGGACTCATTATACAAAGGTGGGAACGACTACTTGAGCTCTACTTCGTACTGAATAAGTTCTTCAACAACGCTAACGTTCTAGACGAAAATATATAGTAAAACGAAAGAGTTTTAATCTAATAAAACGAATTGTTTTCTTCCTAATATTCATGAAATTATGGATTGTGAATGATGAAATACAAAACATAATAAAATATAAAATACACGAAATAACATAATAATAAGTACGTGAAATAGTACTAATACGATAGAGGTAAGGATACAAGTGAATGTCATAAAATTGGGAATCGAATTCGATATGTACGAGTGACGGTAAATAGGATGGAATAGACAAGTAATAAAATTAAATGAGACGAGAGCGAGTTAAATCGAATTAATGACAAAATGAAATATACAAATATGAATAATAATAGAGAAAAATGCATAAAATGATATAAACAACAATAAATGGTGATGATAAAAGTAAAAGCAAACATTAATGAATAAACACAAGTAAAATAACAATAAAAGGAGAGAGGGTTTGACACCAGTTTATTGTTGGAAATTCATTTTTCTAGAAAATTGACTTGAAAGTTTTGTAATAAAATGGTGGTTTTATTTTGGTATGCATGTAAATATGTATCGAAAAGAAAGACAATGACCCTCTTATTTATTTATGTTTCTAGATTTTTTTTATGGGGTGAGACTTTTTGGTGTCTACAGATGGCTCCTCTTGATTCAATTCTGCAAGCCCTTACATAATTGGGTTAAGGTTGAGAGGGCGCCAAAAATTCTCACTGTCGGTTTTGTGGTCCACCGAGATGTGACCGCGAGGAAGATAATGTATGAATGCGACGGGAAGTGATATGAAAATTGAATGCACGAGGACTTATTACGAGCCTCAACTAGACCTCTTGACATCCAGTCTTAGGGCTTATGACGAGCCTAGAATGCAATTGAAAGTACGAGGACTTAGGAGAGCCTCAACTAGACCTCTTGACATCCAGCTATGTGACTTATGATGAGCCTATAATACTAACAATTAGATTGATTTAGGGTGCACGAGGGCTTAGGAGTGCCTCAACTAGACCCCTTGACATCCAGTCCTAAGGCTTATGACGGGCCTAGAATGCAATTGAAAGTGTGAGGACTTAGGAGTGCCTCAACTAGACCTCTTGACATCTTGCTATTGGACTTATGATGAGCCTATAATACTTTGATCGAGTAGCGTACTAGTAGCGTAATAGCTGCCTAGGAGATGGATGTGAAGTGATCTTGCACTAGTAGCGTAATAGCTGCCTAATGAAGGAAAAGATGAGACCGCACTAGTAGCGTACTAGCTGCCTAGTAGAGGAAAAAAGGCGGGACCACACTAGTAGCGTAATAGCTGTCTAGTGCGTTATGAAATGAAAAATCTCACACTAGTAGCATAATAGTTATCTAGTGGAGGAAAAAGGGTGGGACTGCACTAGTAGCGTAATAGCTTCCTAGTGAAGGAAAATATTGGGATCGCACTAGTAGCGTAATAGCTGCCTAGCGAGTTATGAAGCGAACGATCTCACACTAGTAGCATAATAGCTGCCTAGTGGAGGAAAAAAGGCGCGACCGCACCAGTAGCGCAATAGCTGTCTGGCGGGTGTAAAACGAAAATGTGACCTCACCAGTAGCGCAGTAGCAGTTTAACGGGTGTAAAACGAAAATGCGATCACACTAGTAGCACAATAGCTATCTAGCGGGTGTAAAACAAAAATGTGACCGCACCAGTAGCGCAATAGCTGCCTGGCGGGTGTAAAATGAAAATGCGACCGCACAAGTAGCGCAATAGCTGTCTAGCGGGTGTAAAACAAAAATGCAACCGCACCAGTAGTGCAATAGCTGTCTGGCGGGTGTAAAACGAAAATGCGACCGCACCAGTAGCGCAATAGCTGCCTGGTGGGTGTAAAACAAAAATACGACTACACCAATAGTGTAATAGCTCTCTGGAGGGTGCAAAACAAAAACGCGACCACACTAGTAGCGCAATAGCTGTCTAGCGGGTGTAAAGTGAAAATGCGACCGCACTAGTAGCGCAATAGCTGTCTAGTGGGAGTAAAACAAAAATGCAACCGCACCAGTAGCGCAATTGCTGCCTGATAAGTGTGAAACATATAGGCTTTTAAGGGCTTAATTACCTTATAATCTGCTACAATTTAAGCAATGTTCCCCACTTATTCTATGTTTTTCCTAAGATTGATGTTTTGATATGAACTGATGCATTTTATATGCTAAATATAGGAAAAACCCAGGGAGATGAAGATTTTACATCATAAGGATTACAACGCAACAAACGGGGAACAAATCAGGAGAAGAGACACAAAAATTGGTCACGTCCGGGTCAACTTGGCCGGACGCAAATCAGGACGTCTCATGTCCGGATCCGGACGCAACCCGGACGTGACCCGAGATCAGCTTCAAAAGTTCTGTGTCTTGTCCGGATCCGGACACAGATCCAGACATAATTCGAATTTCAGATCTAAAAGTTCTGTGTCATGTCCAGATCCGGACACAGATTCGGACGTCACACAGAGATGAAAAATAAAAATGCAATCGCGCTAATAATCAAGCTTTCGGCGCAATTATCAGCCGAAAGCAAGTTAAGCCCATCCTCAACATTAATTAAACACGCACCCATACTCAATATATTAAGTGTATGTCCATGCTCGTACCTAACTATCACTAACCTTTGTTTCATTTCTAAACCTATATAAACCCAGCTCCTATTTAATTTCAAATCTTACCAGACTTGTGAGTCTAACCCCTTCTCTCCCTCTCTACATATCATCTCATCCACGACAATCCTTCATCTCCATTCATAAATCTTCTTCCGCAAACCTTCCCTCTCACTTACAGACAAAAACCAGCTTGCGGGCCTTCATTTAGCCGCGTCCAGATCAACGTCCGGATCCAGACAAGGCGTCCGGATCTACGTCCGACCCAAGACAGCCGGACGTGACACAGACGAGAGTGGACACGGCGACGGCTTCTAAAATCAATTTTTCTGCTAAATCCCTCTATCCTTATACTGTTTATACTGAGCATTGTTATTATGTCTATGGCTGAGTAGTCACTTTCATTTCGGTTTACTATGTATCTCTAGATTCATTATTTCTGAACCTTTGTGATTTTCTGCAGTACTTTAGAATAAAGTTCTTTTCCTTTATGAATTCCTAAACTTTTTAATCTGATCAGTTATAGAGTTTATCAGTTTGTTAGCTTATAAGTGAGAACTGCGGCTATCAATAGACTATAGGGAAAAGAACCAGTTAGTATAGAGATGGTAATTCCTCTAAACCACTAGCTGACCATTTATCTAGACTATGCTTAAAGCGATTAGTAAACTGTGGATTCATAACGATAGTTAGGATTCGGGCTTTGCTAATTAGAATTCGTGGAACGGGAGACCGAATACAAGTTATCCTTATTCTAGGGTTTTATTCATAAATCTGTAGAAATCACATAGGAGAAGAAATTGCAAATCTAGAGAGAAGTAGTAAACCGGAATGACCTTTTTTTCGAACAAAAACCAAATCAATTATTTACCTGTTATTTATTATTTATTGAACTCTTTTACAACATTCATCATCACATACAAAAACCCCAATTTCCTGTTATTTATATTATTCTTGTTTGTGTGTAAGTAGAAATTAAACTAGCCACTGCCTCCTTGGATTCGATACTCAGGAATACTCCGAGATTTAAACTTGCTATAATCGACCGGTACACTTGCCGTTAGGTTAAACCCCCAACACAATTTACCGTTAGGTTTTACCCCAACAAGTTTTTGGCGCCATTGCCGGGGAGGCACGGTTGCTTAGTTTAATTTTTTATATTGGTATTATCTCATTTAATTTTGTTTTGTTATTGCTTTTTAGTTTATTTTTGTTTTGTTTTATTTTATTTTCCTTTGTTTATTTTCTTAACTTTGTGCAAATTGTTTCTTATTTTGGTTCTAGTTTATTTTGGTTTTACCCGATTGAGTTTACTTCTACAACTACATTACTGTCAGTTATCTGATTTTGGTTTATGGTTAAAACTCTTTCTGAAGGAAATCCTGAATTTGAGCTGGAACATGAGATAGAATGACTTATGAGGAGAAGTTGTCAGGGATTGGTACTTGAGACTATAGTTGAACCAGAAGTGTTTCTCAAAGACTCACCAGGTGATACCTTTGTTCAAGAAGAAGAGTATCTTATGGACGGTATCAGCAGAGAAAGAAGGATGAACGACTACACTCGCCCGAATGTGGAGGGACTCACATCGCCAATAGTAATCCCTGTACTACCGGAAGGGATAGAATGGCAATTCAAGACCCACTATGTTACGATGGTCCTGAATGCTCCACAGTTCAGCGGAGTAGTCACTGAAGACCCAAATGTTCACCTTACATCCTTCCTGCGACTGGTTGGAGCATGTTCAACCCCAGCTTCTCAGGAGGTAGCCAGGCTAACTTTGTTTCCTTTTTCACTCAGGGACAGAGTTGTAGAGTGGCTGAACTCCCTATCTCCGAACAGTATCACTTCCTGGAGCGAGCTAGCAAATGCGTTCCTAGCAAAGTACTTTCCACCGTCCCGAATGCTGGATATGAGAGGTGAGATCACAAACTTCAAACAGTATAGCGGTGAAACTCTTTCTGAAGCTTGGGAGCGATTAAAAGGAATTGTAAGAAGAGTGCCACATCATGGTCTGGGAGAAGAAGTTGTATTGCAATCATTTTATAAGGATCTAGACCCCTAGAGCCGTCTATTAGTTGATACCTATGCAGAAGGAAGTCTTATGGAACTTCCAATCACCAGGATAAAGGAGTTTTTGGAAACTCTTTCCAATTCAGCTAACTAATGGGGAGGTGCTAGAGCTGCCACTGAGATCTTCCCCAAGAAGAATGCAGGAATTTATGAGGTAGACTCGAATACCCTCTTAGCTGCTAAAATGGATAGCATCTCTAAGCAGTTTGAGAAGATGTGCACACTGATGAACCCAAAATCAAACGCATCGGCTATCACTGATTCATTCCCTCAATGTGAGTATTGTGGTAGAAGTTCTAACATGTGCCAGTGTGTTCCACTACAAGAAGAGGTAGCAAACTATGTTGGTAACATACCAGGTAATTATTTCGGAAATCAAAGCAACCCGGGTTACCATTCTCAGCAGCAAAATTGTTACCAAGCTGGCGGTAACAGCAATTACAACCAAAGACCTCAACAGCAGTATAATTCCTCTTATCAGAAGCAGCCACTACAGAATCAGCAAGTACAGAATACAGGTGCTGGTGCGTCCTCTAGTATGGATGAAGTTCTGGCCAGAATGAATGATTTCATCACGATTAACACCAAGAAATTTAATGAGCTGGAAGCTTTCAATCAGGAGCAGAGGACCTTCAACAATGATCAAAGGACATTCAATAGGAACATCGAGACTCAGCTATCTCAGATATCACAGCAGTTGGCTCAGCGTCCTTTGGGTTCTTTGCCCAGTCAGTCAGAGCAGAATCCGAGAGAGCATGCCAAGGCAATCACATTGAGCAGTGGTACACAGCTTGATCCGGTGATCCCTGAAGCTGAGCCCCCTCTTCCTAATGTTGAGCGAAATGAAGAAACTACACCAGCAGGTTCTCAGGAGGAACCAGTTGAAGAGGAGGTGGCAATTAGAAAGACTCCAAAAATTTCCCCACCCCCACGCCGCGCAGTTGATGAAGCGTTGGTCCCTTTTCCAAACCGGTTGAAGAAGAGAGACTTAGATGAGCAGTTTGGTAAGTTCTTAAGTATTTTCAAGAAACTAACCATTAACATTCCTTTTTCTGAAGCGTTGAAGCAGATGCTGATATATGCGAAGTTTTTGAAGGACATCCTGTCCAATAGATGGTCCTTAGTGGAGAAGGACACTATGCAGTTTACCGAGAGCGTTTCAGCCGTCCTTTTGAAGAAGCTTCCACCTAAGCTTGATGATCCAGGTACCCCGGTCATACCTTGCGCGATAGGTAATGTGAACTGTGGTAAGGGTTTATGTGACTTAGGTGCGAGTATTAATCTAATGCCCTTATCAATGTATTTGAAGCATGGTTTAGGAGAATATGAACCTACCCGAATTACTCTACAATTAGCTGATAGGTCAAGCATCCTACCTAAAGGGGTGGTAAGGGATTTAATTGTTTTGGTTGGTACTTTTTCTTTCCTTGCTGACTTTGTGATTTTAGACATGGAGGAGGACAAGGTAGTACCGCTTATCTTAGGTCGACCATTCATGCGTACAGCAAGGACCCTCATTGATGTCGAAGGAGGGAAGATTATACTTCGGTTACATGATGAGCAGCTTGTATTTGATATGACCAAGGCTACTACTCACCCTTTTGATGTTCATGCTTGTTTCAGTTTAGATTGTATTGATACCTTGATGTAGGACTATTCTTACAGCCCCACAGAGCTGGATGCATTGGAGAAGTGCATGGTAGAATCCATAGAAACAGTTCATGATGATTCTGATATTTCTGCTGCAGCATTTCAACTTGCTGTTGGGAGGCCATATAGGAAGAACCACAGAATCGAAGAGGAACCACTGGACCGAGTTCCAAAGATGCAAACTCCTTCTGTGGACTCACCACCTTCCCTTGAAATTAACCCTCTCCCTAGTCACCTTAAATATGCTTTCTTAGTTCCTCCTTCTGATTTGCCTGTCATTATTTCTAATAGTTTAACCAATGAACAGGAGGAAGCCTTGTTGCAGGTTCTAAAGAGGAACAAAGAGGCACTAGGGTGGTCCATTGCTGATATCAAAGGCATTTCCCCTACATTCTGCACTCACCGCATTTACCTTGAGGAGAATAACGAACCAACGAGACAGCCTCAGCGAAGACTAAACCCGCACATGAAAGAGGTGGTTAAGAAGGAGGTTATCAAGCTCTTGGATGCAGGTATTGAAATACCCCAAACTTAGATATGGTGCTTAAGTGATAAGCTAAGATATAAGGAGGCTAAATAATGCCTTAGAAACATTAAAAAACATTTATAATCAAAGAAAACATAAGGAAACACCATAAGAGCAGTTTAAGCAAAAACATGCTCTAAGCTTGGAGAGACTTGGGTGAGAACCCAAATATCATTATAAGACCTTAGTAATATCCTAATGGTCATTTTAAGTCAATTACCAAAGAAAACCAAGCTCAAAAACAAGTTAAAACATAAATCATGCTTTAAGGACTCTTAAAGCACGTTTTTGAAAAATTGTCTAAGAAAGGGGTTTTAAGTGGCTAAATGCCCATGATTACTCCTTAATTAACTTTTGTACTAATTAGTATCACATTAGGAAGTCTAAATGAATGGGAAATCAAAATTTTCACAAATATGTGCATTAGTTGGTGAATAGTAACCAAATAGTGCCTAGTTTAGTCTTTAGTCAATTAAGTTCAATTAATTGGTCAAACAAGACCATGACTAGCCTAATTAATAAAGGGGGCCGGTTTTCTAAGGTGATGAGTCACCACATGAGATAGCAATATTGTTAAAGAAGAGGGAAAAGAAGACTAGTTACTATTTACTTTAAGGAAACAAATATCTCACCTTTACTTACCTCTCTCCTCATCTCTTCATTCTCTTCTTTTCCCACCGGTTTCACCATCTTCTTCCCTTCTCCATTCACGTAGAAGACAACCCCATGCTAGCTCCATCTTCACTTGCTTGCCAAACACACATCTTAGCCCCAAAATCAAAACTAAACACATATTCTTCTTAGTTAGCTCAAGCTCTCTCTTTCTATCTTTTCAAAACTTCAAGAGCTTTGATTTGGTGCCAAGCCAAACCGCCATTAGAGGAGGAAACTCAAGCTTGGAGACTCCATTAGCTTCTCCATCCTCTTAAGGTAATGAATATGTAAGAAAATCTAGGTTTCCATCATCTTTCTCCATAACCGAAAATCTATACTCATGGGGCTTCATGTTTATGCCTTGTTCTAGCTTGTTTTATATTCTCCAAGGGATAGAGGAGGTCCTTCTTGCTTCATATCCAAGCCCATTCTAAGACTCCAAGGTAAAGCAATCAATTTAATACCTTAAAGCACATTTTAACCTAGGGTTTGTTCCTTAAGGTTAATGTATTATCTAGCACTCATTAGAGTCATTGGATATTGGTTAGAACATTGGCAAGGAGATTTTAAGTGGTGACCGAGATTGTTCAAGGGAAAAGGCTAAGGAGGAAAGTTTGTGAGCTTGTAAAAGAACAAGGTAAATTACTTACCTTAAGGTGTTTTATTGTTTAAGGGAATGAGATTTAGATATGTGATGAGTTTAGTGTAGAGTTTACATTGGGAAAGAGTTATAAAAACCTAGGAGAAACAATGATTATACTTGTGAATTGGTGACTAAGGAGTAAATGAGAAAAAGGAGATAGTTTAAGAATGACAAGGTGAATTATAAGAGAATTTGTATTGCAATGGGAGCCTTGTTGTGTGTATTTGCAGGTCAAAGGCTATATATATTGAGGAAATTCAGTGTTTAAGATTTATGCATTTAAGGGCCTAAGAGCCAAGTCATTTAAGGGCCTAAGTGCCAAGCAATTTAAGTTTATGCACTATATTGTGATGTAGTGTAGTTTTGGTGTATGATGTGTGCTAAGGAGGTTTAATGAGAATTTGAATGTTGATAGCTATTTGATGGTGAGAAAATAAATGTTTTGGTGTAACAATATACTAGAGAACCTATGGCAAAATTTAGTGAAGAACCTAAGTGTTTAAGATGTGTTAAGGAGATTTCATGACTAAGGAAGCATTAGGAAACTTTAGGAGTTGTTTTGACAAAAAAGAGTGAGTTTAAGGTGTTCTTGAGAATTAGAATGACTTAGGCATCATCATGGTGGATTTAGGAATCAAATGAATGTCTTGGGGTGTACTTGTGTATTTAGGACTTAGGCAAATGTTGGTAAACAAGTAGGAAGGAAATAATGTGTTGGGAGAAGGAGGCATAAGCTAGTGAAGGAACTTTAAGTAGTTGCATAAAGGAATTTTAGATGGTGAAAGATGCTTGGGAGATGATGTTATAGTGGTGAGGAAACATTTGGGCATAGTGGTTATGGTAGGTATGAACCGTCACTTAGAAGCCAATTGAAAAACATTACAAGTGTTGGCATTATTACAAGGAAAATGCATAATGATTAAGGTGGATATTGGTGGGTGATTTGATGGGTTTAATTGGAGGCTAACGGTGAGTTTGAGGTGCCCAAATGAGGTTAGAACATACTAGTGTATATGGGGGTGAAGCTTGGAGTCAAATGGGAATTTAGAAACAAAGGTCTGGAGCCGACCGACCTTAGGGACCGGACCTGCAAGGTCGGTCGAGCTCAGTTTACACTACCGGAAAGAGTTTCTGGAATGGACCGACCTTGGGGACCGGACTTGCAAGGTCGGTCGAGCTTGTATTTTGTGTACGAATTGAGTCTCTGGAATGGACCGACCTTGGGACCGGAGTTACAAGGCCGGTCATGCCTAAAATTTTGTACGGGAATTGGTCTCTGGAATCGACCGAACTTGGGACCGACCTTGACAAGGTCGGTCGGGCCTAAATTTTCCACGGGGAAAAACTCTCGGAATGGACCAACCTTGGGGACCGGACTTGCAAGGTCGGTCGGGGGAAAAAAAAATTTCAACGGTAATAAGTACTGGAATGGACCGACCTTGGGTAAGGTCGGTCGAGCCAAAAAAAAAAAAGAAAACTTTAAGATCAAAAGATGTTAGTTGGTAATAAGGTATGCCATTAGTAGGGTAATGATGATTAGGAACTTAAGGACCTAAGGAATTAAGTTAAGTTAAGTATAAACCTTAATGTTTAAAGTTAAGTATATAAGGTTAAGTGGTAAGGACTTAAGAGAGTATTGGATGGGAATTTTTAGGGACTAAATGAGTTAAGTAAGGTGCAAATAACTAATGGCCTAAAAATGAATGAATGTTTAGGTTTGTGAATTGGGACCCCAGAGAAGGTTAAACAAACGACAGTCGATGGTGAACGGTACAAGCTTTCTTGTGACCTGCTTGCTAACGAGGTGTCCCTCGGCTTGTGTGCTATCTGTTTACTTGCTATGACTAAGTTAAGATAAAGCATGCAACCGGATATACTTGTCTCATTGTGATTGTGTTTTCTTACACTAACCCACGAGGCTTGAAACTTGCTACTAACTAAGCTTAGTACTTATTGAGTTAAGGAGAGGAATTGTACATTGGTGACTGTTGGTTAATACCCGTCAAGGTTTAACTAACACATGATATTTAAGACTTTCACTAACCGTAACTCGGGGTGGGAGTGAGGAATCCGGAATGGTACCGGCACATGTGTATTGGGGGAGGTCGGTATCTGAATCAGATCCGACTTCCAAATAAGACTTGTCCACGGACTCGTCGCCTAGGGTCAACAAACCGACCCGACCACCCGGACTACTGTTTGAGGTGGAAGGCACATTAAGGATGGCGTGGGGGGATCAAGCCTACATCCCCAACAAATTAAGAAAGGTTGCTTATTGCCGGTGAGGGCACTGCTACCGGCTAGGGTTAACCAAGCTCTACAAAAATAAGCAACCAACTAAGGGCTAACCAGTCTAATAGTAGAACAGTTGGCAAATATAAGATTAAGGAGAATGTGGATTTGAGGAGTTAAGAACTAACTCACTTGTTAAGGGAACGCGTGAGTCGTTCACTTGTGTGTGAGCTACTTATGTTCATTGTGGTTTGTTGATTTGTTGCATTTCATATTATGATTGTGAGTCTAATCAACTTCCATGCTATCGACAATTAGTCGTCGTAGCCCCGTTAGCTTGTGGGCCACGAGAGGGTCGTACCAGCATTCGTGCTGACCCCCTTTGGGGGCTATTTTTACACTTGCAGGTAAGCGGCCCATGAAGTCACACCAGGAGAGTAGGAGCGGGTAGCCCTAGGTGGGGCTTTATTTTGAGTACGGGTTGCGCCTGTGCACTCGTCTGTTGATAGTTAAACTTGAGAAATATTATGTGGTTTTGGAGATACTTATAGCTCCGTTGGTGTATGTATTTTGGATATTCGGTTGTAAATATTTAAGAAACGCTATTTCTTGTTAATCAGACCGTGGCAAGGTCCTGGTGTTGGTTTATTTCTGCTGCGATGTTATGTATTATTTGTTAAGTTTACGGTAACCACAATTGGCTTACGACGGGGTGTTACAAAAAGTGGTATCAGAGCGTAGTTATGCTCTGATCAAGAAACACTGGACATAAGTGACCACCGAGTTAGGATATAAGTTAAGAAATAAGTGATGGGTTAAGGGTGTGAGCTGTTAGAGTGAGTAGAGTCAGATGACCACTAATTAGTGTGGATCGTCTTTTCCATTTATGGACGTTATAATTCGTTAACCGAAACAGTGGTGAATACGAACCTAATGTGAGTTGTGCTTATTCAGAAGTCGGGAAGGAGACAAGGCCGAGGCCGTGGTCGAGGCGACGAGGCTGAGATACCGGGAGGGCAGACGATCGCGGAGATCGTAGCTGCTGCTTTGGGGCACATGGGCTATCAGCCTGGTGCACCCCCACCTCCACCGCCACAGCCCCGGGAACCAAATTGGGTGAAGAGCTTATCAGACCTTCGACCCGTGTCATTTCAGGGGGAGACTGATCCCGCCAAGCTTGAGGTGTACATCTCCGAGTTGGAGACCACCTTCGAGACCCTTGATGTCCCTGCTGGGATCAAGGTGCGCTTAGCTGCATTCTATCTGAAAGGGGCAGCGGGCGATTGGTGGAAGCTGGTGAGGGGCGAGCATGTGGCCAATCCAGAGTTCGGCTGGGAGCAGTACACCGCATTACTACGAGCAAAGTACTACCCCGCCCATGTCCAGACAAAGAAGCGCCTACAGTTGGATGCGCTTAAGCAGACCGACAAGATGACGGTGGACGAGTATTACTCAGAGTTCACCGCCTTGCTCCGTCTTCTACCGGGTCTGGGATATTCAGACCAGACACTGGTGGACCGCTTCTATGGCGGGCTTAGCCATCGACTCCGCTATGGCATGGGGCCGACGAGTTATACTACCTTGCAGGTAATAAAGATAATTAAAATATGAGAAGGTGAATAAGGTTGAGATTTGAGAAATAAGGGAAACTAACACTTGGAAAGCAGGAGTGCTATCATGCCGCTGCTAAGGTTGAGATCACCGTCCAGCTGAGGGACGAGGACAATGCCAGAAGAAAGAATGCTGGGAAGAGTACAGAACACCAGGGGCAAGGGGGGTACAAGAAACAGAAGTACCAGCCCCAAGCCCAGAAGAATCAGCACCAAAAAGGAAAGGAAGGAACGGAGAAGGCTACTGAAGAGCCGCTGAAGTTGACTTATGCTTATGCTGCTAAGCCCCTGCGCTCCAGGGCGCCAAAGGGTAAGGAAAGATATACTTTGGATGAATTAAGAATGGGTTACAATATTGACAGACAATTACTGATGCCATGTGAAATCAGGTACAAAGACTGGAAAGGAAACCGGTGGTGGCTACCAACGACACTACTATTGCCAGCGGTGCAACAAGGACCACCCCAGAGTAGACTGTAAGGGGAATAAGGTGGAGTGTAATTTCTGCGGTGTGCTCGGGCACCGGGCATATGAGTGCTACGGGAACCCGGAGGGTAGGAATTACAGACCCGGTTTCAAGGTTAAGACTAGGACCGATCAGGGAGCTGGACCTGACGGTCATAAGGGGGCGCAGCAAGCGGCAAACAAGAACCCACGGGTAGCCCAGAAGTCGGGACCCACACTACACATGGTGGACCGGGACGATGAGCCTGAACCCTCATCGAGGCCAGGTACCGCTATAAACCATTAAGTGATATAATTGTCTGCTTACTGCATTATCATGCATGTTTGATGAATAAAAGAGTTAGGTGAGAATAAGACAAGAAAAGATTAGACCTTAAGCAAGATATAACTTATTACCACCCTAGGGAACTTCAACATTTGTTATCCAATACCTTTAACACCTAACCTGGAGGACACCGACATCGAAACCCGAGACTTTTCAACCGAAAAATGTCAGGTTATCCGCCCAGGTATGATTACCTGACACCAGAGGCACAAATAGCCATCACCAGGAGATGCAGTCAACTAGGAGTGGGACCGGGAGGTTTTTATACACCGGAGTACCCAGGAGAAGCAAGAATGAAGTTAAAGATGATGAGCTTAGGTAAGGATTGGAATCCGTATGCCAAGACCTACCAAACCACGAGGATAAAAGATGGAGACTCACCACCGGGAATACCCGAAGAGTTCCATCCGGTTATTACACAAGTTGTGGAGATCGCTCAGCAGTTGGAAGGTGACCCGATCCCGGCCATACAAGCGGACATCTGCATTGTAAACTTCTATGAGAAAGTTGGGCGACTTGGACTACATCAGGATAAGGACGAGACAACGGAGTCTCTCAAAAGGGGGATACCCGTAGTGTCTTGGTCCATTGGAGATGACGCTGAATTTTTGTATGGCGAGCAGAAGCGTGCTGACCGTGCTAATAAGTTAATACTTAAGTCAGGGGATGTATTAGTTATGAGAGGAGAATCAAGGATGTTGTACCATGGGATTAAGAGAATCAAGCTGAATACAGCACCGTCAGCAATAATCAATGCGACGCATATGAGACCAGGACGGTTAAACCTAACCTTTAGAGAATATTAGCCATGTAATGTTTTAGTATGAGATAAGGATTGAGATGTAAGGATGAAGCACATGTTGTAAACATGATGGTTATGAATAAAATAACAGTGTTGTTCATATTAATTGTTACGACTCTTGTTATACCATCAATACTCATGAAGCTTGTGAATACAATTAGGTTATGGACTCGGTACGGAAGGTGCGTTAAGCATACTTACAGAGGCACAGGCCGATGCTAGCGGCACTATCCTCACCGGCACCTTTCCGATTAATGGGATTAAGGCATCAGTTCTCTTCGACTCAGGGGCCTCGCATACCTTTATCTCGACATCTTTTGCGAGAAGGTTGGGGCTAGACGCTGATGAGCTACCCGACTTCACGGTTACGCTCCCGTCTAAAGAGAAGGTTTGTTGCACTCTTTACTACCGAGGAGCCATTGTCAAAATTAAGGGGGAAGATTTTCTAGTCTGTTGTATTGAGTTTAAGGAGTTGGGATTTGATGTGATTTTCGGGATGAATTGGTTGGAGCGGCACAAGGGTCGTATCCTTTGCGCCGAGCATAGACTGCTGCTCAGGAGTCCATCTGGGGTAACAATATCATACCGCCAGAGGCCCAGAGAGCCTTCGACTAAGATCATCACCGCTATGGCAATGTATAAGGAATTGAGGAGGAAAGAAGAATTGTATCTCTGCTATGTCCAAGACATAGAGAGGGACCCCGAGTTCGACACCGACTTACCGGTAGTGTCGGAGTTCCCCGATCTGTTTCCACGGGAACTGCCCGGCATGCCACCCACTCGGGAGGTAGAGTTCACCATCGAGCTGCTACCTGGTACCGGACCGATAGCCAAGGCACCATACCGCATGGCTTCGGCAGAAATGAATGAGCTTAAAGATTAGTTAAAAGATTTGTTGGATAAGGGATTTATCATACCGAGTGTATCACCTTGGGGAGCGCCAGTTCTCTTCGTAAAGAAGAAGGATGGTAGTCTCCGCCTCTGCATCGACTATAGAGAGTTGAATGCAGTGACTGTGAAGAACAAGTACCCACTACCCCGCATTGACGATCTGTTCAATCAGTTGAAGGGGGAATCTGTGTTCTCCAAGATTGATCTCAAATCGGGGTATCATCAAATAGCCATTAAGGAGGGGGATATTGAGAAGACGGCATTCTGGACACGATACGGCCATTATGAGTTCACAGTGATGCTGTTCGGTTTGTCGAACGCACCGGCGAAATTTATGGATCTGATGAACCGCTTGTTCCGGGAACAGCTGGACAAGTCGGTTGTGGTATTCATCGACGACATATTGATATATTCGAAATCGAAGGTTGAACATGAGGAGAACTACCCCACACATGATTTAGAGCTGGGAGCTGTAGTCTTCGCCTTGAAGATATGGCGCCACTACTTATACGGGGTTAGTGTGATGATCTACACCGATCACAAGAGCTTGAAATATATATTCACTCAGAAGGAGTTGAATCTCAGACAGAGGAGATGGTTAGAATTTCTAAAGGACTATGACATTGACCTCCAATACAAAGAGGGAAAGGCCAATGTTGTAGCGGATTCCCTGAGTCGTCGAGCACACTCACTCCATTCGCTAGTTTCTTTCTCCAGCTTGGTTGATGAGGTGCGAGAGGCTCAGAGGACAGATGAGTACATTAGGGAGGTCAGACAGAAGCTGATAGATGGTACCTTTGAAAGTCAGAAATATGACTTCGGACTTCACGACGATGATCTGATCAGACTTAAGGGCCGGTTATGCATACCACAGGGCAACACAGATCTGAAAGACCATATACTTAGAGAATCACATTGTTCTTCAGTTTCCATCCATCCGGGAGCCTCTAAGATGTATAAAGACATTAAGAGATACTTCTGGTGGTCGGGGATGAAGACAGATGTTACCGAGTTCGTCTTGAGGTGTCTCACGTGCCAGAAGGTGAAATTCGAGCACCGACGACCAGGCGGAATGGTACAGTCGATGCCAGTTCCGGAGTGGAAGTTTCATGATGTCTCCATGGACTTTGTAGTTGGACTTCCACCTGCTAGGGGAGGTCTCAACATGATATGGGTGGTGGTGGATCGCCTTACCAAAGTAGCCCGATTCATACCGATGAAGGATACTTGGAAGGTGACCAAATTAGCTGAGTTGTTTGAAAAGGAAGTTATGAGACATCACGGGATACCGAAGACCATAGTGTCAGATAGAGATACCAGATTCCTTTCGAGGTACTGGAGAGCTACCAGAGAAGCGTTGGGTACAGAACAAAAGCTGAGTACCGCATTCCATCCTCAGACAGATGGTCAGATTGAGCGTACAATTCAGACACTCGAGGACATGCTGAGAGCATGTGCCTTAGACTTCCAGGGCAGTTGGATCGACAAGTTACATCTGATCGAGTTTTCATACAACAACAGCTATCACGCTTCGATCAAGATGGCACCTTTTCAAGCGTTGTACGGTAGACCGTGTCGTACACCGCTCTGCTGGGATGAGTTGAGTGAGACGGTCATTATAGGACCAGAATACTTAGAACAAGTTAAGGCTGAAGTTCAGCAAATCAGGGAGAACATGAAAGCTGCTCAAGATAGGTAGAAGTCGTGTGCTGATGTTCGACGACGAGACCTGGAGTTCGTAGTGGGCGACTGGGTATTTCTACGAGTTTCACTAATGAAGGGTGTATTTAGATTTGGGCAGAAGGGTAAATTGAGCCCGAAGTTTATTGGTCCTTATGAGATTACAGAGCGGGTGGGCCCAGTTGCTTACAGGTTGAATTTACCTGCTGAGCTGGGTAAAGTGCATGATGTTTTTCATGTTTCACAGCTAAAGAAATACATGCACCACCCCTCCCTTGTGTTAGAACCTGAGAGGTTGACATTAGAACCAAATATGAGATCAATGGAGATTCCTCAGAGAATCTTGGATAGTAAGACTAGAGACACTCGCCATAAGTCAGTGCGACTGGTGAAGGTTCTCTGGTCTATCCAAGATGTCGAAGAGGCCACGTGGGAATTAGAGGATAAGATGAGGGCGAAGTACCCTTCTTTGTTTACCAACTAGATCGTCTATATAGGGTACGGGGTACCCCTTTTTAAGGGGGGTAGAGCTTCCTCACTTTTGAGTTAGTAAACGAACATGTTTGTCGTTTTGTTTGGTTGGTGTAAGATGTGGTTTGTGTAAGTTATTACACCTTGGTGGTAAGTTTGAGAGATGGATAATACTTATGTATTGTATTTGTGGTAGACCTTTGAGTCTTGAGATGTGTGAATGAGAATATAAGATGTGGTATTAAGATTAAGAAATTGAGTACCGTGAATGATTTAGTACACGTGTGAACTTTGGGGACAAAGTTCTTTTAAGGGGGGTAGAATGAAATAACCCAAACTTAGATATGGTGTTTAAGTGATAAGCTAAGATATAAGGAGGCTAAATAATGCCTTAGAAACATTAAGAAACATTTTTAATCAAAGAAAACATAAGGAAACACCATAAGAGCAGTTTAAGTAAAAACGTGCTCTAAGCTTGGAGAGACTTGGGTGAGAACCCAAATATCATTATAAGACCTTAGTAATATCCTAATGGTCATTTTAAGTCAATTACCAAAGAAAACCAAGCTCAAAAACAAGTTAAAACACAAATCATGCATTAAGGACTCTTAAAGCACATTTTTGAAAAATTGTCTTAGAAAGGGGTTTTAAGTGGCTAAATGCCCATGATTACTCCTTAATTAACTTGTGTACTAATTAGTATCACATTAGGAAGTCTAAATCAATGGGAAATCAAAAATGTCACAAATATGTGCATTAGTTGGTGAATAGTAACCAAATAGTGTCTAGTTTAGTCTTTAGTCAATTAAGTTCAATTAATTGGTCAAACAAGACCATGACTAGCCTAATTAAAAAAGGGGGCCGGTTTTCTAAGGTGATGAGTCACCACATGAGATAGCAATATTGTAAAAGAAGAGGGAAAAGAAGACTAGTTACTATTTACTTTTAGGAAACAAATATCTCACCTTTACTTACCTCTCTCCTCATCTCTTCATTCTCTTCTTTTCCCACCGGTTTCACCATCTTCTTCCCTTCTCCATTCACGTAGAATACAACCCCATGCTAGCTTCATCTTCACTTGCTTGCCAAACACACATCTTAGCCCCAAAATCAAAACTAAACACATATTCTTCTTAGTTAGCTCAAGCTCCTTCTTTCTATCTTTTCAAAACTTCAAGAGCTTTGATTTGGTGCCAAGCCAAACCGCCATTAGAGGAGGAAACACAAGCTTGGAGACTCCATTAGCTTCTCCATCCTCTTAAGGTAAAGAATATGTAAGAAAATCTAGGTTTCCATCATCTTTCTCCATAACCGAAAATCTATACTCATGGGGCTTCATGTTTATGCCTTTTTCTAGCTTGTTTTCTATTCTCCAAGGGATAGCGGAGGTCCTTCTTGCTTCATATCCAAGCCCATTCTAAGACTCCAAGGTAAAGCAATCAATTTAATACCTTAAAACACATTTTAACCTAGGGTTTGTTCCTTAAGGTTAATGTATTATCTAGCACTCATTAGAGTCATTGGATATTGGTTAGAACATTGGCAAGGAGAGTTTAAGTGGTGACCGAGATTGTTCAAGGGAAAAGGCTAAGGAGGAAAGTTTGTGAGCTTGTAAAAGAACAAGGTAAATTACTTACCTTAAGGTGTTTTATTGTTTAAGGGAATGAGATTTAGATATGTGATGAGTTTAGTGTAGAGTTTACATTGGGAAAGAGTTATAAAAACCTAGGAGAAACAATGATTATACTTGTGAACTGGTGACTAAGGAGTAAATGAGAAAAAGGAGATAGTTTAAGAATGACAATGTGAATTATAAGAGAATTTGTATTGCAATGGGAGCCTTGTTGTGTGTATTTGCAGGTCAAAGGCTATATATATTGAGGAAATTTAGTGTTTAAGATTTATGCATTTAAGGGCCTAAGAGCCAAGTCATTTAAGGGCCTAAGTGCCAAGCAATTTAAGTTTATGCACTATATTGTGATGTGGTGTAGTTTTGGTGTATGATGTGTGCTAAGGAGGTTTAATGAGAATTTGAATGTTGATAGCTATTTGATGGTGAAAAACTAAATGTTTTGGTGTAACAATATACTAGAGAACCCATGGCAAAATTTAGTGAAGAACCTAAGTGTTTAAGATGTGTTAAGGAGATTTCATTACTAAGGAAGCATTAGGAAACTTTAGGAGTTGTTTTTACAAAAAAGAGTGAGTTTAAGGTGTTCTTGAGAATTAGAATGACTTAGGCATCATCATGGTGGATTTAGGAATCAAATGAATGTCTTGGGTATACTTGTGTATTTAGGACTTAGGCAAATGTTGGTAAACAAGTAGGAAGGAAATAATGTCTTGGGAGAAGGAGGCATAAGCTTGTGAAGGAACTTTAAGTATTTGCATAAAGGAATTTTAGATGGTGAAAGATGCTTGGGAGATGATGTTATAGTGGTGAGGAAACATTTGGGCATAGTGGTTATGGTAGGTATGAACCGCCACTTAGAAGCCTATTGAAAAACATTACAAGTGTTGGCATTATTACAAGGAAAATGCATAATGATTAAGGTGGATATTGGTGGGTGATTTAATGGGTTTAATGGGAGGCTAAAGGTGAGTTTGAGGTGCTCAAATGAGGTTAGAACATACTAGGGTATATGGGGTGAAGCTTGGAGTCAAATGGGAATTTAGAAATAAAGGTCTGGAGCCGACCGACCTTAGGGACCAACCTGCAAGGTCGGTCGAGCTCAGTTTACACTACCGGAAAGAGTTTCTGGAATGGACCGACCTTAAGGACCGGACTTGCAAGGTTGGTCGGGCTTGTATTTTGTGTACGAATTGAGTCTCTGGAATGGACCGACCTTGGGACCGGACTTACAAGGTCGGTCATGCCTAAAATTTTGTACGGGAATTGGTCTCTGGAATCAACCGAACTTGGGACCGACCTTGACAAGGTCGGTCGGGCCTAAATTTTCCACGGGGAAAAACTCTCGGGAATGGACCGACCTTGGGGACCGGACTTGCAAGGTCGGTCGGGGAAAAACAATTTTCAACGGTAATAAGTACTGGAATGGGCCGACCTTGGGTAAGGTCGGTCGGTAAGGTCGGTCGAGCCAAAAAAAAAAAAAAACTTTAAGATCAAAAGATGTTAGTTGGTAATAAGGTATGCCATTAGTAGGGTAATGATGATTAGGAACTTAAGGACCTAAGGAATTAAGTTAAGTTAAGTATAAACCTTAATGTTTAAAGTTAAGTTTATAAGGTTAAGTGGTAAGGACTTAAGAGAGTATTGGATGGGAATTTTTAGGGACTAAATGAGTTAAGTAAGGTGCAAATAACTAATGGCCTAAAAATGAATGAATGTTTAGGTTTGTTAATTGGGACCCCAGAGAAGGTTAAACAAACGACAGTCGACGGTGAACGGTACAGTCTTTCTTGTGACCTGCTTGCTAACGAGGTGTCCCTCGGCTTGTGTGCTATTTGTTTACTTGCTATGACTAAGTTAAGATAAAGCATGCAACCGGATATACTTGTCTCGTTGTGATTGTGTTTTCTTACACTAACCCACGAGGCTTGAAACTTGCTACTAACTAAGCTTAGTACTTATTGAGTTAAGGAGAGGAATTGTACATTGGTGACTGTTGGTTAATACCCGTCAAGGTTTAACTAACACATGATATTTAAGACTTTCACTAACCGTAACTCGGGGTGGGAGTGAGGAATCCGGAATGGTACCGGCACATGTGTATTGGGGGAGGTCGGTATCTGAATCAAATATGACTTCCAAATAAGACTTGTCCACGGACTCGTCGCCTAGGGTCAACAAACCGACCTGACCACCCGGACTACTGTTTGAGGTGGAAGGCACATTAAGGATGGTGTGGGGGGATCAAGCCTACATCCCCAGCAAATTAAGAAAGGTTGCTTATTGCCGGTGAGTGCACTGCTACCGGCTAGGGTTAACCAAGTTCTACAACAATAAGTAACCAACTAAGGGCTAACCAGTCTATTAATAGAACAGTTGGCAAATATATGATTAAGGAGAATGTGGATTTGAGGAGTTAAGAACTAACTCACTTGTTAAGGGAATGCCTGAGTTGTTCACTTGTGTGTGAGCTACTTATGTTCATTGTGGTTTGTTGATTTGTTGCATTTTATATTATGATTGTGAGTCTAATCAACTTCCATGCTATCTACAATTAGTCGTCGTAGCCCCGTTAGCTTAGGGGCCACAAGAGGGTCATACCAGCATTCGTGTTGACCCCCTTTGGGGGCTGTTTTTACACTTGCAGGTAAGCGGCCCATGAAGTCACACCACGAGAGTAGGAGCGGGTAGCCCTAGGTGGGGCTTTATTTTGAGTACGGGTTGCGCCTGTGCACCTGTCTGTTGATAGTTAAACTTGAGAAATATTATGTGGTTTTGGAGATACTTATAGCTTGGTGTGTATTTTGGATATTCGGTTGTAAATATTTAAGAAATGGTATTTCTTGTTAATCAGACCGTGGAAAGGTCCTGGTGTTGGTTTATTTCCGCTGCGATGTTATGTATTATTTGTTAAGTTTACGGTAACCACAATTGGCTTAGGACGGGGTGTTATAGGTATCATCTACCCGATTTCTGACAGCGAATGGGTAAGTCCTACACAGGTCGTACCTAAGAAAGGAGGTTTAACTGTGCTGCCGAATGAAAAAGGTGAATTAATTCCTCAGCGTACTATTACCGGACATAGAGTTTGCATTGATTACAGGAAATTAAATGTCGCCACTAGGAAGGACCATTTCCCCTTCCTTTTATTGACCAGATGCTGGAGAGACTTGCAGGACAAGAATATTACTATTTCTTAGATGGTTACTCCGGTTATTTTCAGATTCCAATTGCTAAGGAAGACCAAGAGAAAACCACTTTTACATGTCCGTATGGAACTTATGCTTATCGACGCATGCCCTTTGGTTTGTGTAATGCACCAGCTACATTTCAAAGATGCATGACCGCTATCTTTGCTGATTTTATTGAAAAGTGCATCGAAATCTTTATGGATGATTTTTCTGTCTTTGGACCGACTTTTGATTCTTGTTTGAGAAACTTGGATTTAATCTTAGCTAGGTGCAAGGAAACTAATCTGGTGCTCAATAGGGAAGTGCCACTTCATGGTGCATGAAGGCATCGTGCTCGGACATAAGATTTCTAAGAAAGGGATCAAGGTAGACAAATCAAAGATTGAAGTAATAGAGCAGCTGCCACCACCATCGTCGGTAAAGGATGTTTGGAGTTTTCTCAGTCACGTAGGTTTTTATAGGCATTTTGTTAAGGATTTTTCTAAGATCTCTAAGCCTCTTTGCGATTTATTACTTAAAGATGCTAAATTTGAGTTTACAAAAGAGTGCTTGGATGCGTTCAATTTGCTTAAAGCTAAGTTGATTTCTGCACCTATTATTGTTGCTCCTGATTGGTCGTTGCCTTTTGAGATTATGTGTGATGCCAGCGATTATGCATTGAGAGCAGCTTTGGGTCAGAGGCATGACAAGGTATTGAGGATAGTCTACTATGCTAGTAAGACTATGAATGAGGCGCAGAAGAACTACGCCATGACGGAGAAGGAGCTGTTGGTGATTGTCTTTGCTTGTGATAAGTTTCGACCGTACATCATTGGCAGCAAAGTCATCGTGCACACCGACCACTCCGCTCTCAGGTATCTCTTTGGAAAAGTTGACGCTAAACCTCGTTTGATCAGATGGATTTTGCTTTTGCAGGAATTTGACATTGAGATTAGAGACAAACCTGGAGCACAGAACGGAGTAGCGGATCACTTATCCCGTATGGAAGTTCCAGATAATGGCAGGCTGATCAATGAGTATTTCCCTGATGAGTATGTCTACATGATTGGTCATTCCACGGACCCTTGGTATGCTGATATTGCAAATTACCTAGCCAAGGGCATTGTTCCTTCAGAGTTGTCATATCAGCAGAAGAAGAAGTTCTTCTCCACGGTCAAGCATTACCTTTGGGACGACCCGTTTCTGTTTAAAGTCTGTGCAGATGGTATGATTCGTCATTGTGTATCTGAGAATGAAGCTAGAGACATCCTGACACATTGCCATTCTAGAGAAGCAGGGGTCATTTTGGTCCGGCTAGGACAGCTGCAAAAGTTTTGGAGGCTGGCTTCTTTTGGAAAAGTCTGAACAAAGATTGCTATCAATTTGTTTCCACTTGTGATCAATGTCAAAGGCAGGGGAATTTATCCAGACACCACGAGATGCCATTGAATTCGTTCTTGGAGGTTGAGCCGTTTGATCTTTGGGGCATTGATTTCATGGGACCGTTCCCACCATCTCAAGGTAACCTCTACATCTTGGTAGCAGTAGATTATGTCACCAAGTGGGCTGAAGCAATAACAGCACCTACCAATGATGCAAGAGTGGTGCTTAAGTTTTTGAAAAGGAATATCTTTTCCCGTTTTGGTGTCCCACGAGCAATCATTAGTGATGGGGGTACACACTTTTGCAACAAACAATTTGAAGCTCTTCTGCAGAAGTATGGTGTACGGCACAAGGTCTCTCTACCGTATCATACACAAACAAACAGACAAGCTGAGATCACCAACAGGGAGCTTAAGTGGATTCTCCAGAAATCTATCACATCCTCGAGGCGAGACTGGTCCCTTAAGTTAGATGATGCCTTGTGGGCATACCGCACTGCCTTTAAAACACCTTTAGGTATGTCCCCACACAAGTTGGTTTATGGCAAGGCGTGTCACTTACCTATGGAGCTGGAGCATAAGTCTTTTTGGGCACTTAAGGCATTGAATTTTGATCTCCAAAAGGCTGGTGAAAAGCGTAAGCTACAGCTGTCTGATCTGGAGGAGTTTAGAGAGGTAGCTTATGAAAACGCCAAGATTTATAAAGAAAAGACGAAGAGGTGGCATGATAAGCTGTTGGTCAAGCGTGAGTTTCACGTGGGGGATCAGGTTCTTCTATTCAACTCCCGCCTGAAACTATTTCCAGGAAAGTTAAAATCTCGTTGGTCCGGCCCATTCATAGTGACAGGTGTCTCACCTTATGGAGCCATTGATCTAATCAACACAGAAGGCGAGACATTCAAGGTCAACGGATCCCAGCTAAAACATTATTTGGGTATTAACAGTGCCGAAGTTCACTCGGTGATCACTGTTTACAACCCGTCATGCTGAGTACACAATTGAACGGTCTAGCCAAAGACCGAAAAGATGGGCAGCTTGGTGGGAGGCAACCCACCAGTATAAAATCTCCTCTTCACCTTCTTTTTACACATTCCTATTACTTGATATAATCTCTTTTAATCTATTGAGAATTTTTACTATTTTACTGCAAGAGACCCGACTCCCCTATTTCAATAACTAACTCTGCCTGGATCCACTTGAGTTCTCCTGGTTTTGCAGATTTAATCTTTCAGGTACTTCATGCTAATGCTAAACTGAACTCAGTGTGAGGAAATATCATGGCAGTGTTCATCACAGATCAGGGGATCCTTTAACACTCTTACTATTTTATTTCTACATTTCTTGTGTTTGTTTTATTTTTTTTATTATTTGTATTAATGTGTCCTTTTTATTTTTAAATAAATGAGGTGTTTTATATTACTGGTTTTTAATTTAATTTAATATAAAAAAAAGAGAATATTTCAACGCGTCCAGCTAAACCCAGCCGGACGCAAAGCCGGACGCTCACAAAACCTAATCCGTTCGGATCCGGACGGCCATCCGGACGTCACTTAAGTCGCGGGCCGGTCTTATTTTCTTTCTTTCTTTCTCTTCTGCCTCTTCCTTCTTCTTCCTCCCGACGCGAAACCAGAACCCTCCCCTCCTTTCCACCATTAACGCCCCTCCAAAAACACCACCACCACGACAACCCTTCAACACCGGCAACCACCACCGTACATCACCAGCGCCGGCGACCACCAGGAGCATCACCCAAACGCAAACCGCACCCCCGTTCAGATTTTCAAAACCACAATTCGCATCAAGTTTTTCGATTTTCAAATTTCAGTTGAAAATTATATCACATTGCAGTAGCTTTAAAAGTTTGAGTGGATTATATGCTAAATTCGATGATTAGTGTAAAGTATATGCATCTGTTTGTGCGTTCTCTGTGGAATTTGGCGATCTCTGGCTGCATTTGTGTATCCACCGCTGTTCTGTTCGCGGCGCAAATTTTTTTTTTAGGGTTCTTACTGCGTTCGGATCTGCGTCCGGCTAAGTTGACCCGGACGTGGATCCGGACATGTTGAAATTTTCTAGTTTTTCTGAAATTATTTTCTAGGTTAATGTTCTGTTGTTTATTGATATTGTTTGCTATGTTTGGATGTTTTAATGCCTTGTTACTAATAAATTAACTGTGTGCAAGAATGTGTTCAAATAGAACTTACTGCTCGACCGGTTTCGGGTTTTTGTGTGTCTGTTGCTTCTCTTTTCTTGCTGTTTAGACTTCTTACTGCTTTTGTTTACCATATAGATGGCTCGCACTAGAGGAGAAGGTGCTACTCGCACGGGTTCTTCTTCGAGGAACCCCCGCCCCGACGACCAGTCAGAGCCAGCCCAGACCCCACTCCGAGCTGATGGCTTCTGCTCTGCTGCCGCCCAGACTTGGTATGATCAGGGCGGATCCTTCGTCATTGAGAGGCGCATCAGCGACGAGGCATCAGCTGCCGCCGGGCTTGTAGACATATTTGAGGGTATTGGGGCCAGCAGCATCTTGCGCATGGGCGTGGGTGTCTTCTCTCCGGAGCTGGTACGAGAGTTCTACGCCAATGCTGTGGTGTCAGACACGACACACAGCATTACCTCCTACGTACGCCAGTTCCAGGTGGAGGTAACCCCTGAGACTTTTGCTGTTCTTTTACTCCTCCCGGACAAACATGATACCCATTTAGATTTTTTGGAGGACTCGCTTTGGCAGAGTAAGTCTAGGTGGTTACAAGAGGTCGGGAGATAAGACTGTACTACCGTATGCCCTCCTTCCTTGCCTTCCCCAGAGGACGCTAGCAGAGATCCTCAGTCATCGGATCCGGCCTCATGCTGGGAATGATGCTTCTGACGAGGATTGTGTCCTCCTCGACTACCTCCTGACCTCACCACATCCACCAGCTCAGCAGCTCTCGCTCCCTTTCGTGATGTTTAGGCAGCTGCATAAGGTGGTGACCTATCTGTGGACGAAGAAAAAGAAGATCACCCCTATCTTTCCCATTTTCATCCAGCATGTTCTTGTCTCTACCCTCCTCGAGGAGGTCTTCACTGATATGGAGGTGAGGGAGGGTGAGACACCCATCTCCCTTGGGACCTTCAGGAGATGGGGCTTCTTACGCCTCAATGACGGCAGCTGGGTGAAGGGCAGCTCGGGCCTAGGATCTATAGGCACCTCTGCGAGCTCCAGCTCTACTCCGGCGGCCACTGCTACCATGGCACCCCCCATACCCCCAGTGTTGAGCATCCCGCTAGAGATGCAGACCCTGATGGACTCCCTACTCCAGCAGCAGCAGAGGATGGAGCAGCGCTTCGGGGGTATGGAGCAGCAGTTTCGGGATGTCCAGCAGTGCTAGGTGCGCATGGAGGGACACATAGATGACATCCGCCGGACGCAGAAGCTCCTCTAGGCAGAGCAGACTTCTATCCGCAACACAAAGACTATGATCACAGAGCGCTTGGAGCGCAGCGATGCTTTGCAGAGAGAGACAACCGCTCATCAGACCCAGACTACCCAGATCTTACAGATGCTCATGGCCCAGATAGGCGCGAGACCTCCCCCACCACCACCGCCTCAGTGACCGCCATCCTATCTTTACCGCTTTCTTTTATTTTATTTTTATTTATTTTTCTGTACTTTTTTCTATTTTTCTGAATTGCTTTACTTTTTTTTCTGTTCAAACTAACGGTGCAACACGAGACTGACAGGTGAAGTGATGGTGTTTATATTTGGAAGTGATTAAATTCTGAATTGCTAAATTTCTTGTTTCTCTGAGCAGTACAGCATTCGTCACTGATTTATTTACATATCCCATCTACTGCGAAACGAATGGCTATAAGTACCGGAACTGGAACCACACTACTTTTGAACGTCTAGTAAGCTTGCATTCTGGGAGTATTCTTTCTTTCACATTACTCATACACTTCAAATATTCCCTGTTGTTCGAGTTAATGCACTTCATTCTGTGGTCGTACTTGCCAGTGGAAAATTAGCAACTTTTACTCTACACAACACGCATACTATCTATGACTCATGAGGAATATCTCGACCCCTGCAAAACTTTAAGTGTGAGGAAGAACATCTTCCTCAATCTATAACACCAGGGGAGTCTGAGTTCCTAATTTAACTTGTTGATGTTCCACCTTTCTTGCGTTGAGGATTAATTATTGCATATGCATCTATTATGAGTATAGCCTATTTTGAAAGCTCTTTTAACTGTTTTTCTTCTATGACCAATGAGGACATTGCTCCTCTTAAGTGTGAGGAAGGAAAGACCTTTCCCTGAAAACATGCTAGTTGTTCTTTAATGCCACACTTGCTTTTTGCTGCTCTAATGCCTGTGCACACCGAGTGAAATTAAACCAAGTGAAAACCGTAGGAATCTTTTTGCTTGATGAGGTTTGTATAAATAATTTTAATTAAAAATACTCTTTTTTCACTGAAATATGGTAGATTGGCTAGTTGTAGAAACCAGATTATTTTAGCTTGGGATTTTGGAAATGAAGTGAATGTTTGGAATGAAAAGGATATGGCAAGGTATTCCACTGATCAAAAATTTTATTTTTTCCTAACAATAGCAGGCCTCGTCTATCCGGTTATTAAGTCTTAAGGGTGCTTTAACACCTATCTACCTAAGGTCTCGGGATCTGGGATAGTTGGCCCAACACCATCTCAAGGATAGAGAGAAAAGTCTGGGTTACGGAATAACTCTGCAAAAATTTTCAATATTAGCTTGTTCTATACATAATTCTTGAAGAAGAATGCTTTCGCTTACAGAAGAGATAATTGCAGTTAAAATTATTCTTTTGATCATGAGTGTTAGTGTTGAAAGGTATTGCGAAATAAGGAATTACTTCGCACCCCTTGTCATCCAAAGGTTAGAGGAATGAAAATTGGTGGAAAGTCCCAAGCTAAGTTAACTTGTTTTCTACAATCTACTTTCTCTATGCTTTTACAAAATTGTTCTTCCTTCACTGTTTATGAAAACCTACCTCTAAAGAGCAAGATTATTCTTTCATTTGTCACTTTGCTTGATTTCCCTCTGCACCTGTTTAATCTTGAGATTATGTGACGGTTTTAGAGATCTTCTTATTCCTTATTTTGCTTGAGGACAAGCAAAAGCTTAAGTGTGAGGAAGTTGATAAGTGTGAAACATATAGGCTTTTAAGGGCTTAATTACCTTATAATCTGCTACAATTTAAGCAATGTTTCCTACTTATTCTATGTTTTTCCTAAGAATGATGTTTTGATATGAACTGATGCATTTTATATGCTAAATATAGGGAAAACCTAGGGAAATGAAGATTTTACATCATAAGGATTGCAACGCAACAAACGGGCAACAAATCAGGAGAAGAGACACAAAAATTGGTCACGTCCGGGTCAACTTGGCCGGACGCAAATCCAAACGTCTCATGTCCGGATCCGGACGCAACCCGGACGTGACCCGGGATCAGCTTCAAAAGTTCTGTGTCTTGTCCGGAACCGGACACAGATCCGGACATAATTCGAATTTCAGATCTAAAAGTCCGTGTCACGTCTGGATCCAGACACAGATCCGGACGTCACATAGAGATGAAAAATAAAAATGCAATCACACTGATAATCAAGCTTTCGGCGCAATTATCAGCCGAAAGCAAGTTAAGCCTATCCTCAACATTAATTAAACACGCACCCATACTCAATATATTAAGCGTATGTCCATGCTCGTACCTAACTATCACTTACCTTTGTTTCATTTCTAAACCTATATAAACCCAGCTCCTGTTTCATTTCAAATCGTACCAGACTTGTGAGTCTAACCCCTTCTCCCCCTCTCTACATATCCTCTCATCCACGACAATCCTTCATCTCCATTCATAAATCTTCTTCCGCAAACCTTCCCTTTCACTCACAGACAGAAACCAGCTCGCGGGCCTTCATTTAGCCGCGTCCGGATCAACGTCCGGATCCGGACAAGGCCAGGACAAGGCGTCCGGATCTACGTCCGACCCAAGAGAGCCGGATGTGACACAGACGAGAGTGGACACGGCGACGGTTTCTAAAATTAGTTTTTCTACTAAATCCCTCTATCCTTATGCTGAGCATTGTTATTATGTCTATGGCTGAGTAGTCACTTTCATTTCGGTTTACTATGTATCTCTAGATTCATTATTCTGAACCTTTATGATTTTCTGCAGTACTTTTGAATAAAGTTCTTTTCCTTTATGAATTCCTAAACTTGTTAATCTGATCAATTATTGAGTTTATCAGTTTGTTAGCTTATAAGTGAGAACTACAGCTATCAATAGACTATAGGGAAAAGAACCAGTTAGTATAGAGATGGTAATTCCTATAAACCACTAGCTGACCATTAACCTAGACTATGCTTAAAGCGATTAGTAAACAGTGGATTCATAACGAGAGTTAGGATTCAGTCTTTGCTAATTAGAATTCGTGGAACGGGAGACCGAATACGAGTTATCCTTATTCTAGGGTTTTATTCATCAATCTGTAGAAATCACTTAGGAGAAGAAACTGCAAATCTAGAGAGAAGTAGTAAACCGTTATGACCTTTTTTTTCGAACAAAAACCAAATCAATTATTTACCTGTTGTTTATTGTTTATTGAACTCTTTTACAAAATTCATCATCACATACAAAAACCCCAATTTCTTGTTATTTATATTATTCTTGTTTGTGTGTAAGTAGAAATTAAACTAGCCACTGCCTCCTTGGATTCGATACTTAGGGAATACTCTGAGATTTAAACTTGCTATAATCGACCGGTACACTTGCCGTTAGGTTAAACCCCTAACACAATTTACCGTTAGGTTTTACTCCAACACTGCCTCACATGTGTAAAATGAAAATGTGACCACACTAGTAGCGTAATAGCTGTCTAGCGGGTGTAAAACAAAAATGCGACCGCACCAGCAGCACAATAGCTACCTGGCGGGTGTAAAACGAAAATGCGACCGCACTAGTAGCGCAATAGCTGCTTGGCAGGTGTAAAACAAAAATGTGACCGCACTAGTAGCGCAATAGCTGCCTGGCGGGTGTAAAACAAAAATGTGACCGCACTAGTAGCGTAATAGCTATCTGGAGGGTGTAAAACAAAAATACGACTGCACCAGTAGCGCAATAGCTGCCTAGCGGGTGTAAAATTAAAATGCGACCGCACTAGTAGCACAATAGCTGTCTAGCGGGTGTAAAACAAAAATACGACCGCACCAGTAGTGCAATAGCTGTCTGGTGGGTGTAAAATGAAAATGCGACTTCACTAGTAGCGCAATAGCTGCCTAGTGAGGTTGAAGCGAAATAGGTGAATTGAATAGTAACAGATTTTTAAGAGTGAAAGGCCACCTGAGTGGAATGAATATTATATTTCAAACTTGAGTGAGACAATGGATCGGATGACATGAGTTATTTTGTGATACTCTTGAAAGGGTTCATACATGCTAATGAAATGAGATATGACATGATTAACAAATGCATTAATTGAAACAAAACCCCCTGTTCATGGTTGTAGATCATCTGCTAAGAGTTGATGGCTCAAAGCTGCTCTATAACTTTTGGGATGGCTCAAGTGTGGATCCGTTATTACTTCAAGGATTTGAGATGGTTGTAGAATTTTTTGATGGCTCTGGTATGCACTGATGGCTCCAGTGTGACCAATGGTTTCGTGGTGGTTGGTGGGTTTGTTACGGTTTATGATTTGTGGTCTGTGTGGCAGTTGATGGGCTTTGATTTGCCTTGAGATTTTGTAGGGAAGTTTGATGGTTCCGATGATGGATTTATTATGATTTGATAAATCTTTGATGTGGATGAATGGCTCCGGCGTGGTTGGTTACGGCTTTAGAATTCTTCAAGGAAGTTCCTGTACAGCTCATGATGGCTCTGGGAAGGCTACGAAATAGCTCCGTTCAATGACAATGAGGAATAAAGTTGGATTTTTGCCTTTGAGGTGGTCGGACCCTAGGCGGGCTGCCTACGTACTCAATTCCATATTGAGATCAGACCATACATAGTTCGATCGCTGTAGGCAAGGCCTTGGTGACGAAATGACTTTGACATGGATTTGAGGTGGCTCAGTATGGTTCTCAAACTGTTGGGGTGGCTCCTACGTAGCTTTAGGGATGGTCTCAATGTTTGAGGTTGGCTCCTGCATGGCTCCAGCTTGGCTTTGGGAGTGGTGTCGATGAGACTCGAGTATAACACTGGATGGCTCTAGGATGGTCTGCGCATGGCTCCAGACAGCTCTAGAATAGTTTGATGTAGCTTGGTGATAGCCCGTGATAGCTCAAAAAAGGCTTAGATATAGCTCGACAATGGCCTGGGATGGCTCTAGTTGACATCTATTGATCAAAAGTTATGCTTCAACAACTGCAACTGAAGTCAACTTTCAACAAGACTAGGTAGAGTTCTTACCAGTCAGATGTTGAAGATGAAATGATTATGATGCATGCAAATATTAAATGCTAGATACGATCCAAAATGTGTATGCAATTTCTAGGGAGAAGGTATGGCCCTATCTCTATTAATATGAGGTTTACAAATATAAGACGTCTTTGGTTCGATCTTGAGTGATTGTTGAACTGGAATGTGTGAATCACTTTCCTCCCATGGAGGGATGTGGGTTAATCTCTCGTGAGTATGGTCGTGTGTGCAAATGTTGTGATGATACTCTTAATGCTTAGAGCAGTATTTTCCTTAGAATTTCTTTTCGAGGTTCTGGACTTTCCGATCCTCACAAATTCCTCACGTGCAATGGGGTTAGCTATTTATGATTTGGTGCTTCGATCAAAGAGTCACTCGCACTCAAAAAACCTTGTAAGGTAAGGTTACGCTCATTCGCTCATGGTCCCTTTGGTATGACGGGACATGTTGATAACAAGTACGAAGCTTATGATTCATGTTTCAGATCCGATAGTTTTAGTTAATGCTCACTAACTTACGAGTCAGAGGTCTTTTATTAGGTTATAACAGGGTTAAGGGGTATGATGTATGTCACATGGGACTGGAGGATATATTTGGGAATTGTGGAGCTTTTGCGCAGTAGAGGTTATGTTTCGCCTTCGCCATGGGTGGAATGATTAGACAGACGATCTTTGAGAATCCTTTGTTTGTTTTGGTGGGACATCATTGGTCATCTTGCTTATTCTCTCCTTCTTCTTTGGTGTATGATCTTCTTGTTCTTCTCTTTCCTTTTTGGTGTGTGATTTTCGCTTTCTTACTTCGTGCTTTTAGACTCGTATTAGCTCATCGATTTTCTTGGGCATTTTCTACTTACTCTTTTGGCTTTTAGTTTTGCTTTCAGCTTTGGAGTTTTCATTGACTCGCTGGTCTTATCAAACATTTTATTTGCTGTTTTTGTGAAAGATGGTGAGGAGAGACCATGGCTCCAACTCATTTGTAATCCTCTATAGCAAAGGCAGGCAAGTATATGTACGTGGGTTGGCATGTTGTGGAGTTCACAGAAAAAGGTTTATCGTGAAAGGCTCAGCGGGGCTCACTAAGGGATTATGTACAGGGCAGTCAAAGCTTTTTGGTTTTGTGGAGATTTTTATTCCTAAGTGCCTCATCATTCTCGTTAGTCAATGATTGTTTTCTTACTACTTCTCGGATCTTTACATGAATCACGGTTCGTGACTTGTTATCAACATTGATCTTACTGATGTATTGTGCCTCTTTACGTGCTAAAGGAATGCACATGTTGCTCGTGGTTTTACCTCAATGGGCTCTCTCTACCTTCCCTCATCGCTCAGTAGATCGTCCAATACACTCAATTGAAATTGCAGGGAAAATACCGCTCTCCGCATGCTACACATTTTGTGTTGTGGGGCTGATTTTGATTACACTCATGTGTGAGTCGACGGGTCGAGAGTTTAGTGGTTCACGGACTCTGTTCAATCGATCTCTCAAGATTTTCCCAAAGATGTCATTTCGATACGCGATATGCCTATACAACTATCTACAATGCAATATATTGTGGTAATATGGAATTACTACATATAGGATGCATGAAGTATTGACAATGAAAATGATTGAATTTTGGATTTTGGTTGAATGTTTTTGTTTTGGATGCAATGCATGATGGTAAGATTACACCCAATCTCGCTTGAGTCGGTTCCTGTTGATAGTCCATGAAGCTCATCCTATCACGATTGGCCCTGAAGATGGTCTATGTGAGAAAAGTTGTTAGGTGTGATGTGAGAGAGGTTGTTTCAAAAAGATATTCGGTTGATGATTGGCTTCTGGAGTTTTAGAATTTTAGAGAGTGACCACTCCAGCATGGTGGTCCCACGATATGACAGTGACTGCATTTTTTGGGATTTTTGAAGGTATGGTTTTTTGGATTTTTGGGTGTATGATTTTTTTTTAATTTTTTGGATGTATGATTTTTCTGGTATATGCTTTTTATTGTTATTAGTCTCTATGTACACGGTATGCCGAATGGGAAAATGTTGGAATCCCTTGTATTTCTTGCTATCATTTCGAAGATCATGTTATCACTCGAGGGCAAAGACAGTTAATCACCTACAAAAACGGTCACCAAAAAAGAATCTAATAGATGCGAATGTTAGTGCGCTTGAAAAATGGGATGAATGTTTGTGTGTGATGTGTTGAGAATGCAACATGTGATCATGCAATTTTTGCAAGATGGGTGTGATTCATGCATGATTAATGAATGTGAACTGACAGAAAATGGGAAGAAACAAGTTATGCGTGCTAAAAGAAATCAAGTTTTTTAGAAAAACAGTTTTGAAAACATGTGTTTTCGAAGTGGTGGGTTTTTTTAATATGAGTTTTGACGCTCGGTCATTCGCAAATAAGATAGGGAGTGGGGAACCCTATACACATTGATCTAAATAAATTCAAAGGTAATGTACAACCTATACACAAAGTCTATTCAGAAATTGACAAGGGAGAAAAGAATGCTAGGGGAAAGCCTATACATCAATTCTAAAAGTCATTAAATGTTGGAGTTTGAGCTTAAAAACTTCTCCCGAATTCTTCTGCTTTGTCTTCGAGCTTTTGACTGACTACTTATTCATGTGTGGGCTCTTGATTGGCCGTTCACTGGTCTTCGGGTTCGGGCAACAAGGTGACATTATGATCAAGAGAAACTGGTTGATGCACTTCTAACCCTCAACAGCTTCAAACTTGAACGGTTGTTTCTGGTCTTCATGTCGCTCGACTCGGGTTGGTGCAGCTCTGATTTTTGGTTTATACTGCTACTGTTGATCTTCATGTGCTCCACTTGCTCCGATGAGGAAAATGAGGGGCATTTTTTTCTAGAAAGAAAAGGTGAATGATCGAGCATAAAATCATTGTGAAAATCCACCACTTTTATGAAAACACGAAATGAGTAGTACGCTCCACGGTAATGACCGCTGCTTTTGAAGGTGGGTTGAACTTCAAAAATAGCGGGTCACAACATGGAGACTAAATCATTTATTTTGAAATACATTTATGAAAATCAATTTTGAAAACTGTTTTCAAAACTATTTTGAAATAAAATCCATGAAAAATGTTGTTCCAAAATTCATTTGTGTAAGGTAGGTTTTCTTGAAATCTGTTTGTGAAAATAGCTTTTGAAACTACATTTGTGAAAAACGTTTTCTTTTTTAAATCATTTATAAGTAGTAGATTTTTGAAATCTATTCTTTGCAAACCGCTTGACAAAGTTTGTTTTCTGGAAGACTTTGATTGAAATCATTTTTGAAAACTGTTTTGGAAATAACAATTTTGAAAGTCACTAATTTTTTGAAATCATTCGAGATGGAAGACTTTGAAGATATTTCATTAGAGTGTTTGACATGATTCATTTTCTGATTTTTGCTAATTTTAAAACGTGATCACACATAGATATAAGTGTAAAATAAAAATCATGGCTGATTTTATGTGGAGTTGAGTGTGAATGATTGGGATAATCACCTTCTAGGTCAATCAATGTAACACCCCATCCAAAGCCATTCGTGGTTATCGCAAAACTAAACCCTTAATCGAATACGTCGCAGCGGAGATAATAAACACCTGGACCTTGCCACGGTCTGATCGTTAGAATATACCTGCCTTAACATTTACAATACTTATCCAAAATACTTAACCAACCCAAAACATCACCATCCATAATACCACAACCAACTGAGTACAAATATCTTAGACATAATCACTACCTTACATCAGTTTAAATATAAACAGTCGGGTGCACAGGCGCAACCCGAACTCAAAATAAACATCCCACCCTAAGTCTAACCGCTCCTACTCTCGTAGTGCGTCCTCATGGGTCTCTTACCTGCAAGTGTAAAAATAGCCCCCAAGGGGGTCAGCACGAATGCTGGTACACCCTCTCATGGCCCCCAAGCTAACGGGGCTACGACGACTAATTGTCGATAGCATGGAAATTGATTACATACACAAGCATAATATGAAGTGCAATAACAATAACCACATATGAACATATATAGTTCACAAACAATGAACGACTCAAGCGTTCCCTTATCAAGTGGGTTAGTAACCCTCTCCTTAGTCCTCATTTCCTTAAACTTAGTTCCTTACCTTATCTTAATCTCAATCTCAACTTATTCTCAGTTTACAAACCGTTCCTGGAAGGGATTGGTTGTAGCTTAATTCGAACCTGGGATTTAGGTGATCCCACCGCACCATCTTAATGCCACCTACTCTGGACGGGAGTCCAGCGTAGCTGAGCCAGCAACCGGCCCTAGGCTACAAGCCCGAAGACAAGTCCTTAAGTGGAGGGCGGATCTGATTCAGATACCGTCCCCCTTTTTCCTTAGCATGCATGACCGGAGATCGGTCCCGGGTTTCCTCACTCAAGTTCTAGTTAGTAGACATCTTAATCAACATGTGCTAGCTAAGCCCTAACGAGCATTAACCAATGACCACCAAACTTAATTCTTATTCTTAACTCAGTAAGTACTAAACTTGGTTAGTAACCATCTCAAGTCTCGCGGGTTAGTGTAAATATAACACAATCACAACGAGAACAAAATAACCGGTTGCATGCTTTATCTTGTTTTAGTCATAGCAATTAAACAGATAGCACACAAGCCGAGGGACACCTCGTTAGCAAGCAGGTCACAAGAAGGACTGTACCGTTCACCGTCGATCGTTGTTTGTTTAACCTTCTTCGGGGTCCCAATTCACAAACCTAAAACATTCATTCATTTTTAGGTCATTAGTTATTTGCACCTTACTTAACTCACTTAGTCCCTAAGGATTCCCATTCAATAACCTCTCAAGTCTTTGCCACTTAGCTTACAAACTTAACTTTAAACATTAAAACTTATACTTAATCTTAACTTAATTCCTTAAGTTCTTAGGGTCCTAATCATTATTACCCTACCAAAGGTATACCTTATTACCTATTACCATTCTTAGAATTCAAAATTTCTTTTTTTTTTTTATTTTTAGGCTCGACCGAACTTCCGACCGACCTTACCTAAGGTCGGTCCATTCCAGAACACTTTACCGTTTGAAAATTCTACCCCGACCGACCTTGCAAGTCCGGTCCCAAGGTCGGTCTATTCCTGAGAGTTTCCCCGAGGGAAATTTAAGCTCGACCAAACTTGCCAAGTCCGGTCCCATGTTCGGTCGATTCCAGAGACTTATTACCGTACAAAATACATGCCCGACCGACCTTGCAAGTCCGGTCCCAAGGTCGGTCCATTCCAGAGACTTAATTCCTTCACAAAATTCATGCCCGACCGAACTTGTAAGTCCGGTCCTATGTTCGGTCGATTCCAGAAACATTCTCTGGTAGTGTAAACTGAGCTCGACCGACCTTGCAAGTTCGGTCCTAAGGTCGGTCGGCTCCAGAACTTTGTTTATAAATTCCCTTTTTAACTCCAAACTTCTCCTCATATATCCTAATATGTTATAACCTCATTTGGGCACCTCAAATACACCTTAAGCCCTCCTCAAAACACATTAAATCATTCACCAAGATTCACCTTAGTCATTATGCATTATCCTTGTAATAATGCTAACACTTGTAATGTTTTCCACTAGGTTTCTAGGTGGTGGTTCATACCTAATGTAACCACTATGCCAAATGTTTTCCTCACCATAACATCACTCCCAAGCATTTCACCATCTAAAACTCTTTTATGCATTTACTTAAAGTTCCTTCACAAGCTTAAACTTCCATCCATCAACACATTATTTCCTTCCTAGTTGTTTACCAACATTTGCCTAAGTCCTAAATACTCAAATACATTCTCTTGATTCCTAAATCCTTCATGGTGATACCTAAGTCATTATAAGTCATTAGAACACCTTAATCTCACCCTTTTTCATCAAGACAACCTCTAGAGCATCCTAGTACTTCCTTAGTCATTAAATCCCCTTAGAATATCTTAAACACTTAAGTTCTCCTTTAAATTTTGCCATGGGTTCTCTAGTATATAGTACACCCTAACACTTGGTTTTTCTCCATCAAACAACCAATACCACTCAAATTCTCATCACAACACCTTAACACACAATTTACACCAAAACTACACCACATCATCGTATAGTGCTTAAACTTAAAATGCTTGGCACTTAGGCCCTTAAATGACAATAATCTTAACCACTGAATTTCCACATATATTTGCCTTCAACCTGCGAATACACACAACAAGGCTCCCATTGAAATAAAATGCTTCTTATAATTCACCTTGATATCCTTAAACTATCTCTTTTTCTCATTTGCTCTAGTCACAAGTTCACAAGTATAGTCATTGTTTCTCCTAGGATTTATAACCCTTTCTAATGTAAACTCTACACTAAACTCATCACATATCTAAACCCATTCCCTTAAACAATAAAACACCTTAAGGTAAGTAATTTACTTTGTTCTTTACAAGCTTTAAAAGCTTTCTTCCTTAGGTTTTTCCTTGCTCAATTTCGGTCACCAATATATCTCTTGCCAATTTCTAACCAATATCCAATGACTCCAATGAGTACTAGATAATACATTAACCCTAAGGAACAAACCCTAGGTTAAAAAATGTGCTTTAAGGTATTAAGGTGATTGTTTTACCTTGGTTTCTCAAGACAAGCTTGGATATGAAGCCAGAAGGACCTCCTCAATTCTTTGAAGGGTAGAAAACAAGCTAGAACAAGGCATAAACATGGAGTCCCATGAGTGTAAATTTTCGGACAAGGAAGAAAATGATGGAAACCTAGATTTTCTTACACTTTCTTTACCTTAAGAGAATGGAGAAGCCAATGGAGTCTCCAAACTTGAATTTCCTCATCTAATGGTGGTTTGACTTGGCAACAAAATGAAGCTCTTGAAGTTTTGAAAAGATAAAAAGGAAGAGCTTGAGCTAACAAAGGAGAATATGTGATTTGTTTTGGTTTTGGAGCTAAAATGAGTGAGTTGTGTGCAAGGCTAGATGGAGCTAGCATGGAGTTGCTCTTCACGTTAATGGAGAAGGGAGAGAGAGCAAGAAATCGTGGGAAAACAAAGGAGAATGAAGAAGTGAGGAGAGAGAATCACTAAAGTGTGATATTTATGTAAAAGGTGAATAGTACTTTTGCTTTACAAATCTTTATTTGCTTAATGAGTCATGAAGGTGGTGACTCACCTCATAAGAAACCGGCCCCCATTAGTAACAAGGGGTACTTAAGTCATTGTTGACCAAATATCTTACTTATATTGACTTATGTTATAAACTAGCTTAAATAAATTACTATTCACAAAACAAGGCACATTGTTGTGAAATTTTTGATTTCCCATTGATATAGACTTCCAAATGTGATACTATATAGTACACATTTTAATTAAAGAGTAATGATGGACATTTAGCCATTCAAAACTCATTTACAAGACAATTTTTCAAAAACGTGCTTTAAGACTCCTTAAAGCACATTTTGTGTTTTAACTTGTTTCAAGCTTGGTTTTCTTTGGTAATTGATTTAAAATGACCATTAGGATATTACTAAGGTCTTAGAACAATATTTGGGTACTCTCCCAAGTCTCTCCAAGCTTAGAGCACGTTTTTGCTTAAACTGCTCTTTTGGTGTTTCCTTATATTTTCTTTGATTAGAAATGTTTCTTAATGTTTCTAAGGCATTATTTAGCCTCCTTATATCTTAGTTTATCATTTAAACACCATATCTAAGTTTGGGGTATTTCAATCAATGCTTTCATACCACCGGGGGAACCGTCGTACCTTCAATGTTCATTTCTCGGGATTTATCTCCGTTATGCCTTGTGGGGCACATCATCAAGAAAGTCCGGAGTGCTTAAGATTGAAAGGTCAGGATACCCGAAGAGATGCAGTCACACGAGCCATGGCCGGGGATTATCATAACATACTCACTTTTGGTAAACTTAGGGAAGTACTGCATGGGAACAGGTCTCCCATCGTCTGACGATAAGGTGTGTCTAAAGACCAAATTATTCGCTGACTACACTGTGTCATGTATGGGTATCCGTAAATACGGGATCCTCTATGAATTTGTAGCGTGACATTGGGCTTTAAAGACTCCCGTGGTGCCGAGGAATCATGGAGAACTGAGCCCATGCAATCGTTAGGGTAAGGCAAAGGGTGTTCAGACAGATGACATACAAGGGGGTGACTACCCATAAAACCCGTCCTAGACACCGGACCAGGCAGCTGGACAATGAAGGCTCATGGTTCACTATATGCTGGCTCTGACTCAGAGATGGAGGATATTTTTGGATCATGAGCCTTCAAGCGTAGGTCGATGACCATCTCGCCCCGTGGGTATAACCATTCAATGAATGAACCGGCTCAAGGGGAATCAATCGTGGACCGATCGGGATCCAGTGACTCGTGGACACAGAAGAATGCATGTCCTAAGCTACCCAATGCACCCCCCAACAGGACTATTCCTAACAGTTCAATAAGAAGGAGCAAGAGCGGTAATAGATGCACAAGCAAAGAGGGAGAAGAGGTTGGACCCCTAATGGGCCCACCTACCTGGAGTTCCTGCAGGTTAGTCTAGCGTAATCTCACAATTATGTAGAACAAACAAAACACGAATGACAAGCAAGCCAAGCGTAAACTCTAAGCCCTTATCCTAGCTATCCTCACCAATTTAATACCCCGGATCTAAAAATCGTGATTAAATTACTCTAATATGATTATTAAAGGCCTAATGGTGCCTAAAGAGTATTGGTAAAGAGAATAAAACCAAAAGAAAAGAGAAAATACGTAAAACGTGAAAAACGCTAAAACGCGCATTAAATAAGTATAAGAGATATATGATCTCGTTAGGGTCCGAGATGGATTCCTAAGGCTCAGTTAAGCCTAATTAGTACGGGAGTGATTCCCAAAGAAAACGGATCCAAATAATGGATTAAAACGCTAACGGAGTTTTAAAGCACATTTTTCGAGAAAACCCGAAAACGTGACTTTAAGTGGTCAAACGGACCCGCATAAATTATGGTTGACTATATAACTATAATTAAGTATTAATGGGAGTTTAATAACCATTAAAAATAAAGAAACGAGAAAAATCCGAAAAATGGGCCCGGTTAGTGAATAGTGCCAAACCGGGTAAAATAACGAGCGTTTTCTGTCAAAAACCGAAAAACGCTCTAGCTCACACATATAAGTGGGGCCGATTTTAATTAGTATACACACACATGTAATTAGATTGTTAGCTTATTAAGTCACTAGATGACAAAGAAATAAAGTAAAGAGGGGAATAGTAAAATGCGATATTAATACTCTCACCTTCTTTTCTCCCTCTCACTTACGACTCCCCAGCCCCTCTCTGTATTCTCTTCTTCCTCTGAGTCTCCATTGCCGATTTGAAGAAGAGCAAGCAGCCCCATCTTCAATTCCCATTTCCTTGCTCATTCCTCCACCAAATCACACAAAAATAGTACCGTTGAATTCCTCTCGGTGAGAGCTTCGTTTACCACCCAACAAAATCTTGATATCTCCATCTTCACTTCCATGGATGTTTGGCCTTTTGAAGCTTGAAGGGCTGATTTTAACTCTCCTTCACCTCCTTGATGCCTTAAGGTAATTATAAGCAAGAGTTTTGCTCATTTCTAGCTGTTCTTATAATTTGGGAAAATTTCCCCACGTTGAAAATTTCCTCCATTACAGCCGGTTGCACCTTGCCCTTGTGGAGTATTGGAAATGCCCTCATTTGATTGCCAAGCTCTCCTTTTGAATAATCTAAGGTAATATCTAAGCTAGAGCCTAAAAACTAGTTCTTGTAATACTAGTTTTTGTGTGGGAAAATTGAATTAATAGGCTTGAAATGTGGGTATGGGGATATGATTATAGATGGCAATCTAGACCCCCCCCCCTTGTGTTCTGTGAAAACAAGAAGAGAAAGAGGGAGCAAAAGAAAGAGGAAGAAGAGAAGGAAAAACCGAAAACTAACAAGGTAATGAGCTCACCTTGAGTTAGTTTTGTTTGCTTGCAAAACAGATTTTTAGTGTGGAACTAATGGTCTTGATTTAGTGTAGTTAAGATACTACAATTTGAATGAGTAATGAGGATGTTTAATGTTGTTTAAGTGTGAGAAATAAGCTTGGGAACTAAGCTAGTTTTTTATGTGTGAATAAATGGGAATTTGATGTGGTTTTTGATGTCTAAACCAAACAGGGGAGAAGAAGTGTTTGTGAGCATATTTGGTGTGGTGAAAATGCTAGGGAAAGCAAGTAGGTGCTGTCAAAATTTGCCTAGGAATGGATAGATTTGGGTGTTTAATTATAAGGAAGAAACTAGGTGGTTTAAGAGGTTTAAGTGAGTGGTTAATGGTTTGGAAAACCAAACTTTGAAGGAGAGTGTGTTAGGAGTAAAAATAATGCCATGTGAGTGCTTGGAATGACATTGGTAAGGGAAGTTTGAATGGTATAATGAAGAAACCAAAATCTGTTACAAGTTTTAGAAAACAAGAAAACTAGTTATGGAAGTGAAGTTTAAGTGAAAATTAACTAGAGTTTGTGTGTGCACTTGGTGCTTGGTTTAAAGAGGTTTAGGTGGGTAATTAGGTGCTAAAACATGTGGATTGTAAGTGGGTAAGATTGGGTAATTAAGGGACTAAGAGAAGACCTTGAACATAATTGGAAAATGCTAAGTTTGCAAAATCTGTAGTAGGGTCCGGGACCTAGTCCATGGACAAAGTCCCGGACCACCCCCTGTTTTCATACCGAGAGTTCAATGCCCACCTTGGTCCGGGACTTAAGATGGGGACAAGGTCCTGGACAACCATCAAATATTGGCCGAGTGTTAGCTAGTGATTTGGTCCGGGACTTAGGGTATGGACCAAGTCCCGGACCACCCCCAGAATCATGCCGTGAGTGTTTTTAAGGTTTATAATGATGGGGTTTGAATGTTAATGATGTTATAAGATGTTAAGGCCTTGTTTGGTGACATGTAAAGGCCCTAGGAAGTGTAAGAAAGTGTTAGAAGTGATTGAGAAGTGAGAACTCATAAATTAACAAGGGTAAAACCGAGATAACGGGATAACGGGGTAAGTACGGGAGTAGCATTTAATTATGTACCGTATGAGCTTAGTATTGATAATAATGTTTGGAACATTATCAGAGGATCGTGTGTGAACCGAGCATGGTGAGATGACACGGTATAAGTAAAAACCTCGGTGAAAGGTATGATTTTCTCATACTCCGCATGCTAACCGAGTTACGTTGATTTGTGTGTTTGTGTGCCGGCTTAATCAAGATTAAAGCATGAAAATAATCCGTTGATTGATTATGTATGTCTTGTTGTATGTTGAATGAGCTAACATACTTGTATGCCGGTGTGGTCTAACATAGTGTAAAGACCGACACATAGTGAGTAACGTTTGGCTAGAGACCCATAGATCGGTTCGATGTTTATGATAACGAAAACGTGCAATCACACAAACTATCCGTTAAAGTATAACGATAACGCAAACATATGAACTCCCTAGAATGTGAGGAGAAGTGCGGGTTGAGTAAATACCCGATAACGGTTAGGAAACCATATTGAAACAATCCACGAAACAAATGAGAGTGGAAAGATAAGTGAATTTACTTCAAGAGGACTAAAGATTCGGAGATGTGAACTAGTAAGAAGGTAAAAGAGACCTAAGGGATTAGTAGCTCCCTTGTGCCTTGGTCGACCTCCTATATGAGGATTTTACCCGGTATAAGAAAATAATCGAAAGTATGAGTAAATGAAACGTATGGGTAACTCTTAAAACCTAAGATTAACCGAACTTGTGAATTGTTCCCAAAGTCATTAGAAACATCGAGAGTGATGCTTCCAGACTAAAACACATAATAATATTATAGCTCCAAGAGAGGAGTGTATGGGAATGAGAGTAGTCCGAGAGTAGTCGGACCTATGTAAAAGAGTTAGGAACTAAGAGAGAGAGTTCCGTGAGCTAGTTGAACCTTCCCACCATGCTAGACAAGAGTAGGGTCGAAACCGGGGAAGTAAGACTATGCTTGAGAGCCATGAGTTTTGGCCTAAGTATGTATTAAGAGTAACAAGCGTGACGTAGGAGACCTGCAGTGTCTCGAGAATCTACAAGAGATAGAGTATAAATAACCCAAGAGTGTGGGTGAGATAATGAGTACAAATAACCCAAGTGTGGGTGAGATAACGAGTATAAGTAACCCGAGAGAATGGGTGAGTATAGTACGAGTAGCCCAAGAGAATGGGTGTGTATATGAATAAGTAACCCAAGAGAGCGGGTGATATATTGAATAAGTAAACAAGGCATAGTGAGGTATAACCCTCAAGGCCTAAGAGTAAACAGATACAACTAACAACCTTGTTATGTTAGTTAGAAATTGTGTTCCGTGATTGGATGTAGATTCCTTGAGTAATACGCATATATATTGTATTGCTATGATGCATGTTGTTTGACTAAGTGAACACCATGTATATCCGACAAAAGTAGTCGGCATACCCCGGTTAGCGCTCGGGGTATGCGAATTTCATATGCAGCGTTAAGCTGAGCCCCTGGGGGCAACGTTTTAATTTTACAGGTACACCGAAGATGTTACTGTTCGAGAGTAGGACGGGGTCGGTGGGTTGCATGGGTAGTTAGATTTAATTACTTATGTATTGAAAGAGGTGTAAGACCGAATATGTTGTCGGCATCCGTATGTTGTAGACTCGGTATAGTAAAGAATTGATTTGAGTAAAGTATTTGTATTGTGTATTTGGTTGTTCCAGTTCATCAGACCGTTACGGCATGTAAGAAAGGCCTGGTTAGCCACATGGGTGGCGAACGGCGTTGTTTCACCCCTCGTTGTAATTGGAGTTCCGCTGCGTGAGTAGGAGTAATTGGTAACGGATTAAGAGGTAATGACAAGGTTAACGGTTGGGGTGTTACAAAAATGGTATCAGAGCGAAGTATCGCTCTGATGACTGGAAATACCGAGCTTAGGAAATACCGAGTTAGGAAATAAAGACTTAGGGCTAAGGGTTGAGTGATAGCGTGATAGCGTGAGAGATGCGCTAGTTAGGAACTTCCAGTAAGATCTGGATACCTACAATACCAGACCCGCCCTCCACAACCCCCGTATTTAAAAGCTTGGGAAAGAACGCCAGAGAGACGGGGAAACCCGATCTGGCACTTAATTATTATTTCGATATGAACCAGAATCTATCATACAGTAGATCCCAAGAACCGGAAATCCCGGAGACGGATCCCGCTGGAATGACAGTAACCACACTCAATGGCGAAAGATCGAGACATCCTAATCCAAGGAGACCAGAATTTGTGGTAGCTTGGGGCGACATGCTTAGCAGTCGCGAGAACCTAGCTGGCCGAGCAGTAACAAGGAGCAAAGCACCAACCGTGCAACAAGGCGGATTCATGATAAATAACAAAAACTGGGACACTAGTCTACGGACCGCTATGGTTAAATAATACCACAAACGGTATATTAACCAACTAAGGATCTAGTCAGAAGTAGGTGCACCCACCTTGCCACACCCGAAGAGGTTGCAATACTTAACCGATATAGCTTAGATAGCTATGAGCACAACTACGGGATATACCCGAACAGGACTACAGAAGTAGTGCCTAAATAACTTAAACCTCGGTAACCACAATGAAGACGTGGGAACGAGCGACGAGGTAGAGCATAAAACTAAATAATTAAGGAACTCCGACAGTGGAGAAGCACCTAAATGACTGATAGTCATGTCAAGATGTATGAGAAGCACCTCTAAGGAGTAATTATCCAACTAAAGGATTAAGGAAAAGCCGACAAGGCTACCAAATATAATGTGAACGATACCGTGACCGGTATGAGTTAACCTAAAAACCGCCTGTACCGCGCACTTGCCACCGCAAGTGCAGTAATAACGGGACCGTTATGAGGAATCTTAACAAATGACAAGTACTTAGCAAGTACCAAGGTGGCGAACGAAGCCAATATAGCAACTTAGACCTTAAGAATTGTAAAACAAAACCTTGCAAGGGCCTAACGGCCTGATCATTGTATTAAGAACATACCGGTCAGCGAGAAGCTAGACCTGGTAAGAAGTAACCCGCATTGAAGTGCCATGAAGATTTTACTTTCAAGACTCAGACTTTTATTTTCAAACACAAAATTTTCCCAAAGACCCCCAAAGTTTTTAAAACTAAACCAGAGAACCACGATAAGTTAACATAGGACGATATAAGAGGAGTTGGCAACAGAATACTTCACCTAGGCGTGACCGACACTACAAGTGTACACAAACGAGACATGGAACGACCGCACTCCGAAGGAGCTTGCGGGCCTGACATACCAGTTATGAGTTAGTCGGGTAAGTGGCAACGTATCAATAAGATACTCCATGTATGTATGCAAGTAGAGTACGGAACACGGGAAGTAGTCCACTCGATACTACGGACGAAAGAGCCAATCCAAACCAAGATATTTGGACACCTCGAATGATCGAAGAATACAAAGAGGTTTACGAAGCTAAAGGAGTCTAGAAACCAGTAAGGTGACGGACCTAAGGATATAGTGTGGATAGGTGCGAGAAGCACAGAGTATTAAGTGTAGACATTGGATATGTCTCAGGAATCAAGAAGGAAATACCAAATAACTGGAATGAATACCCAGCGTAAGTAATATGGTAAATGCCTTAAATTACCATATCAATGTTTGATAAACGGGATAGGATTCCCACAACATACCTCATTGAGGAGAATAGCGACCTGACCAAGAAGTTAAAGGAAGAAGGAATTAATGGTCTACCCACTAACGGGAGACGTTACAACCCTATATGGAATAATTCAATGTATTTATTACCGTAAGGCGGAGTAAGGAACTGAACGTACCTATGAGTACAAGCCTAATGTAATGGCGTAACTCAGTAACACCCAGGAGCAATCCGTGAAGGGTGCCGGAGTCAACAGTAGTTGAACGAGATATCGTGTTGAGAACACAAGTGTTAAAGCAAACACTTGGGTAGAAGCCGAAGGGATCCCACGTAACACGGGATACCCTAGATAGCCAGACGGCGTGAATTAGTATCGAAATACTTATCGGGACTTCCATGTACGGAAGCATGATGAGTAAACCATATTAAAGAGCCCAGTATTACCTCCAACCATTTAATGGTGTACGGAGAAGAAGAAACTTGTGTAAACAGCCGCGCAGAGCATAGCTCGAGGCAAGGTGGCTTGTAAGCCAGTAAACCAACTACCATTTGTAGATCTAAACGTTGTAAACCTATGCATAGAGGCATAAGAGGAACAGTGGAGAATGAACCACTACCTTAGAGTGGGAATACCACTTGTTATTATGGGGCCTATGGAGCGGCTATTGCGTGAATCCTCTAGAGAAAGGCTATCACCTAAGTATGTAATGTGAAACCGCTAGAGCGGCGTGGTGATACTTGAGCATGTGTATATTGCCAAGGAGTATATAAACACAAATAGTATGTTGAAAGGCTTTGATAGCAATGGAAGGAAATCGACAGAGTAATCGGATGAGTAGTATACACTGTATGTGTGCAATATGAATTGTAGAGTAAACAGTGCGCAATAAGCGTAAAGAATTTAGAGTGGAATATTTTATTGAGCCAAATGAATGGCAAGCCATAGTGTAAATGGTGAGAACACCTGGGCGGAAGCTAAAGTAGTAGCGGATGCCATGAAAATGAGTAAGAACATGGTACGCAGTAAGCGACCATTGTAAGAGTGAAATAAGATAATGATATGAAGCTGATGAGGAAATGTGGTAAAGGAGACATGTTCATTCCTATCTCATGAGAGACTTACTGTCAAGGGTTTACGCTTCTGCACTCTGTATGACTGAGTGTTTTGGTATTGCACTTGTGCGGTAATGATCGAGTGGGAGAGCCAGGAATTGAGAGATGTCAACGAAGCCTGTTGAGTGAGAATCTAGAGAGATAACCGTGCGGCCGTTGGCCAAAGATGCATGAAGAATGTGGGCTGTAACCCACAGGTCCTAGGACCGATGAATGGTAAAGGCAGAGGAGTACGAATGAGGAATTCTTGTACAGAAACAATATACAAACGTAATTCAGATGCCATTATTAAACGAGGAAGCACTACATACTGAGTAGTAGCTTGACCACAACCGACAATAAGTCGGGAAAAGTAAGTGAATAATCACGAAGTATACAGTGTTATACGAAATAGAAAATCTATAACTCATCGAATTCGCATACGGTAAGAGATACCAAGGGACGATTAAGAAACCCTTATTCCCAAGATAAAAAGGGATTAAAGGGAGTAAATAATACATTGGGAATACCAAAAGGGCGAGTTAAGCTCTAGTTATCTGGTCACGCAGTAGAAGCTTGTGGACCGTAATTCAAAGGTTGAGTATACCTAGCAATTGTGAGTAATTGGCTTATCATAAACATCTTGAAGCCTTTGAGGTGAGAACAAACCCGGTTATGAGTAAATTAACCGCAGTGAAGTTAAAACACTTCATGATACCTGAATTAGTGAACCAATGTTCAGTGATAATATACGGTCGATTACGCGGGCGTAACCCCTTTTAAGGGGGGTAGGACGAGAAACCGCTTAGAGTATGTTTTACATATAGATGCGTAAACTACTATGTGCATAGCACAAAGAAAATTGTTTTGATGTTTGGAACTCATGTTACATAAACATGTGTACCCATTCATTGTGTAATAATGATTATCGTGCATGAGAGATGCAAGTAACGAGTATATAATATTTATGAAAAGAGGAGTAGAGAGATTCCTGGGGAATCAGAATCCCTATAGTATATGTGTCTAGTGAGATTAGACATGAGACATAATGAGTATGAATCGGTATGAAACCGGTATGTAACCTAGTAGGAAGTGAGTTTTCCTAGGCAAGTTTATTTGAGAATGATTGATGGAGTGAGTTCCATCCTTTGGAGTTGTATGTTGCATGTTTTTAAATTGAGTAACAAATTGAGGAAATGATGTCATGAGTTGCTTAGGTAAAGTAAGCAAAGAAATTGATAATGACGGATGACCTAAGTTCTAGGAATTTGAGATAAGTTAAAATGCATTGTTTTATGAATATGACTAGAAAGAGTAAAAGATAGAAAACGAAAATGTTTGACTATCTGTTTGTTTGAAACTGACGTGGGAGGTGGAACTTGATCTGCTAGCGATCAAGGGAAACCGAACACAAATTGGGGTGGAAGGATAGTTCAACACTGATGCTGATCACATCAGGGTTGGATGATTCCTGAAGCTCCCTATAAGTGGTCACAAGTAATCACGCTAAGAAATGAGGCAACTACCATAAATTGGATTTGGAGTTGTGTGATGCTTTAAAAAGAATTTTCTAATGGAATTTACAAAAGAATTTTCTTCAAGTAAGAAGATGGATATGGAAACTGGTTTTGAAACCGCTATCACCCACCGATGGCTACGGCCTTAAGTCTTGATGACCGGTAGAACGGTGGGCGTGTATTAGTTTTGAAACCATTGCACCGTACGTGCGGCGGTCCTAAGTGACCGGTTGGGGCGGTGACAGTGTGTGATTTTTCCAAGGGCAGCGGGACGGGGAGAGTACCCTGAGACGATCCTGTGTTGAGTGAATCAACCAGAGTGCTTGAGGATATTTATATGTGTAACGTTTTGATCAGAACCGAAGGGACCGTGGGCCAGAGAGAGTAAGTGCCCATTTGTCATGAAACGGCTGTGAACCAGAAAGGGCAAGTGTTCAACGTGACCGGTACCTGAGGGATCAGTAGTATATTACTTAATATGGATTCGAGGACTGTTGTGCCTTCTTGTCTTCGGACTGATTCCATGGAGAGAGTAAAAAGAGTATTTTTGATTGCTATACATGCTGTGATATGTGTGTGGTATGTGTAGTATGAAATGAGACTAACTTGCGGAGTCTGTAAGGTTATACATGTATTATAACCTTGGCATAGCGTGCCCATGAGAGTAACGATATAAGATTCACCAACTTTGAGGACAAAGTTCCTCAGGGGGGTAGATTTTAATACCCCGGATCTAAAAATCATGATTAAATTACTCTAATATGATTATTAAAGGCCTAATGGTGCCTAAAGAGTATTGGTAAAGAGAATAAAACCAAAAGAAAATAGAAAATGCGTAAAACGCGAAAAACGCTTAAACGCGCATTAAATAAGTATAAGAGATATATGATCTCGTTAGGGTCCGAGATGGATTCCTAAGGCTCAGTTAGGCCTAATTAGTATACGGGAGTGATTCCCGAAGAAAACGGATCCAAATAATGGATTAAAACGCTAACGGAGTTTTAAAGCATGTTTTTCGAGAAAACCCGAAAACGTGACTTTAAGTGGTCAAACGAACCCGTATAAATTATGGTTGAATATATAACTATAATTAAGTATTAATGGGAGTTTAGTAACCATTAAAAATAAAGAAACGAGAAAAATCCGAAAAATGGGCCCGGTTAGTGAATAGTGCCAAACTGGGTAAAATAACGAGCGTTTTCTGTCAAAAACCAAAAAACGCTCTAGCTCACACATATAAGTGTGGCCGATTTTAATTAGTATACACACACATGTAATTATATTGTTAGCTTATTAAGTCACTAGATGACAAAGAAATAAAGTAAAGAGGGGAATAGTAAAATGAGATATTAATACTCTCACCTTCTTTTCTCCCTCTCACTTAGGACTCCCCAGCCCCTCTCTGTATTCTCTTCTTCCTCTGAGTCTCCATTGCCAATTTGAAGAAGAGCAAGCAGCCCCATCTTCAATTCCCATTTCCTGGCTCATTCCTCCACCAAATCACACAAAAATAGTATCGTTGAATTCCTCTCGGTGAGAGCTTCGTTTACCACCCAACAAAATCTTGATATCTCCATCTTCACTTCCATGGATGTTGGGCCTTTTGAAGCTTGAAGGGCAGATTTTAACTCTCCTTCACCTCCTTGATGCCCTAAGGTAATTATAAGCAAGAGTTTTGCTCATTTCTAGCTTGTTCTTGTAATTTGGGAAAATTTCCCCACGTTGAAAATTTCCTCCATTTCAGCCGGTTGCACCTTGCCCTTGTGGAGTATTGGAAATGCCCTCATTTGATTGCCAAGCTCTCCTTTTGAATACTCTAAGGTAATATCTAAGCTAGAGCCTAAAAACTAGTTCTTGTAATACTAGTTTTTGTGTGGGAAAATTGAATTAATAGGCTTGAAATGTGGGTATGGGGATATGATTGTAGATGGCAATCTAGACCCCCCCCCCCCTTGTGTGCTGTGAAAACAAGAAGAGAAATAGGGAGCAAAAGAAAGAGGAAGAAGAGAAGGAAAAACCGAAAACTAACAAGGTAATGAGCTCACCTTGAGTTAGTTTTGTTTGCTTGCAAAACAGATTTTTAGTGTGGAATTAATGGTCTTGATTTAGTGTAGTTAAGATACTACAATTTGAATGAGTAATGAGGATGTTTAATGCTGTTTAAGTGTGAGAAATAAGCTTGGGAATTAAGCTAGTTTTTTATGTGTGAATAAATGAGAATTTGATGTGGTTTTTGATGTCTAAACCAAACAGGGGAGAAGAAGTGTTTGTGAGCATATTTGGTGTGGTGAAAATGCTAGGGAAAGCAAGTAGGTGCTGTCAAAATTTGCCTAGGAATGGATAGATTTGGGTGTTTAATTATAAGGAAGAAACTAGGTGGTTTATGAGGTTTAAGTGAGTGGTTAATGGTTTGGAAAACCAAACTTTGAAGGAGAGTGTGTTAGGAGTAAAAATAATGCCATGTGAGTGCTTGGAATGACATTGGTAAGGGAAGTTTGAATGGTATAATAAGAAGAAACCAAAATGTTACAAGTTTTAGAAAACAAGAAAACTAGTTATGGAAGTGAAGTTTAAGTGAAAATTAACTAGAGTTGTGTGTGCACTTGTGTGCTTGGTTTAAAGAGGTTTAGGTGGGTAATTAGGTGCTAAAACATGTGGATTGTAAGTGGGTAAGATTGGGTAATTAAGGGACTAAGAGAAGACCTTGAACATAATTGGAAAATGCTAAGTTTGCAAAATCTGTAGCAGGGTCCGGGACCTAGTCCTGGACAAAGTCCCGGACCACCCCCTTTTTCATAGAAGTTCATGCCCACCTTGGTCCGGGACTTAAGATGGGGACAAGGTCCCGGACCACCACAAATATTGGCCGAGAGTTAGCGTAATTGGTCCGGGACTTTAGGGTATGGACCAAGTCCTGGACCACCCCAGAATCATGTCGTGAGTGTTTTAAGGTTTATAATGATGGGGGTTTGAATTGTAATGATTTTATAAGATGTTAAGGCCTTGTTTGGTGACATGTAAAGGCCTAGGAAGTGTATAGAAAGTGTTTAGAAGTGATTGAGAAGTGAGAACTCAAAATAACAAGAGTAAACCGAGATAACGGGATAACGGGGTAAGACGGAGAGTAGCATTTAATTTGTACCGTATGAGCTTAGTATTGATAATAATGTTTGGAACATTATCAGAGGATCGTGTGTGAACCGAGCATGGTGAGATGACACGGTAAAAGTAAAAACCCCGGTGAAAGGTATGATTTTCTCATACTCCACGTGCTAACCGAGTTACGTTGATTTGTGTGTTTGTGTGCCGGCTTAATCAAGATTAAAGCATGAAAATAATCCGTTGATTGATTATGTATGTCTTGTTGTATGTTGAATGAGCTAACATACTTGTATGCCGGTGTGGTCTAACATAGTGTAAAGACCGACACATAGTGAGTAACGTTTGGCTAGAGACCCATAGATCGGTTCGATGCTTATGATAACGAAAACGTGCAAACACACAAACTATCCGTTAAATTATAACGATAACGTAAACATATGAACTCCCTAGAATGTGAGGAGAAGTGCGGGTTGAGTAAATACCCGATAACGGTTAGGAAACCATATTGAAACAATCCACGAAACAAATGAGAGTGGAAAGATAAGTGAACTTACTTCAAGAGGACTAAAGATAGTTCGGAGATGTGAACTAGTAAGAAGGTAAAAGAGACCTAAGGGATTAGTAGCTCCCTTGTGCCTTGGTCGACCTCCTATATGAGGATTTTACCCGGTATAAGAAAATAATTGAAAGTATGAGTCAATGAAACGTATGGGTAACTCTTAAAACCTAAGATTAACCGAACTTGTGAATTGTTCCCAAAGTCATTAGAAACATCGAGAGTGATGCTTCCAAACTAAAACACATAATAATATTATAGCTTCGAGAGAGGAGTGTATGGGAATGAGAGTAGTCCGAGAGTAGTCGGACCTATGTAAAAGAGTTAGGAACTAAGAGAGAGAGTTCCGTGAGCTAGTTGAACCTTCCCACCATGCTAGACAAGAGTAGGGTCGAAACCGGGGAAGTAAGACTATGCTTGAGAGCCATGAGTTTTGGCCTAAGTATGTATTAAGAGTAACAAGCGTGACATAGGAGACCTGCAGTGTCTCGAGAATCTACAAGAGCTAGAGTATAAATAACCCAAGAGTGTGGGTGAGATAATGAGTACAAATAACCCAAGTGTGGGTGAGATAACGAGTATAAGTAACCCGAGAGAATGGGTGAGTATAGTACGAGTAGCCCAAGAGAATGGGTGTGTATATGAATAAGTAACCCGAGAGAGCGGGTGAGATATTGAATAAGTAAACACGGCATAGTGAGGTATAACCCTCAAGGCCTAAGAGTAAACAGATACAACTAACAACCTTGTTATGTTAGTTAGGAATTGTGTTCCGTGATTGGATGTAGATTCCTTTAGTAATACGCATATATATTGTATTGCTATGATGCATGTTGTTTGACTAAGTGAACACCATGTATATCCGACAAAAGTAGTCGGCGTACCCCGGTTAGCGCTCGGGGTATGCGAATTTCATATGCAGCGTTAAGCTGAGACCCTAGGGGCAACGTTTTTATTTTATAGGTACACCGAAGATGTTACCGTTCGAGAGTAGGACGGGGTCGGTGGGTTGCATGGGTAGTTAGATTTAATTACTTATATATTGAAAGAGGTGTAAGACCGAATATGTTGTCGGCATCCATATGTTGTAGACTCTGTATAGTAAAGAATTAATTTGAGTAAAGTATTTGTATTGTGTATTCGGCGGTTCCAATTCATCAGACCGTTACGGCATGTAAGAAAGGCCTGGTTAGCCACATGGGTGGCTAACGGCGTTGTTTCACCCCTCGTTGTAATTGGAGTTCTGCTGCGTGAGTAGGAGTGATTGGTAACGGATTAAGAGGTAATGACGAGGTTAACGGTTGGGGTGTTACAACCAAACACACTCTGAGTGTGGAGTAGAGTAGTCCTAGTGGTTTGAAATGAATCTCTTGAAGGTTTGAAAGACGTTAGGGAATCCTGACAATTTTGAATGGAGTTCAGTCTTCCTTGAGTTTGAGAAAAACTTACTCAAGTTTTCCCCAGCAGAGTCGCCATTCTGTAGAGGGTGATTTTTCGGTATGAGGGGGTCTAATTGAATATGATCTAGCTGAGAAGTCTAGATCCTAAAAAAATGCCATTCTGTGGAGGGTGAAAACCCGTTATTCTGGCATCCCTCAAATACCTACTAAATCGTCTGTCTTTCCCAGAAAGCATAAAGGGGAGTGCAGGTGTGCACTACACCCGCTCTCAATGGGCTCCACGCGGACTTATGCCCTAAGGGCGGAAATTGACTAGAGTCACCACCTTGTTTGACCTAAGGAACTAGGAAGGGAGGAGAAGGGTTCTATGAACCATTACTTGACTCTAAATTATTGCCTACGGATGGGGCTTATCTGGTCCTCTGCAGAGATTCTGTTGTGGGTTTGCACTGGGTTACTGATAAGTGCGAAATATATAGACTTTTAAGGGTTTAATTACCTTATAAATTTGCAGTATTTTAAGTAATATTTCTCACTTATCTTACAATTTTCCTAGATTTATGTTTTGATATGAATTGATATATTTTATGTGTTAAATGTAGGAAAAAGTGTTGGAATCAGATAATTTATTTCACAAGCTTTCCAACGCAACAAACGGCGAGTAAAACGGACTTATAACGAAGAATCTGGAGCCGGTTGAAAAGTTTAACTCAAATACACACTGTCTCGACATCACTCGCAACCGCCTGGGTTTGGCGCGGTCGAGAGGCGGACACACATACGCGTCCGCGTGGCTATTAGGCGGACGACGCAGGCGGACAGAAGAAGACGCGGGCGGTTGGACTCAGTCGCGTCCGCGGGGAATCCGGGCGGACACTTGCGCGGACAACAAAAATGGCCGGGCGGTCGCAAGAGACTCAGTCACGTCCGCATTGATTCCAGGCGGACGTCTGGGCGGACGCGCGCGGATAGGAGCTGCAGCGCACCAAAAATTGCGCCGGATCCAGATTTCGACGCGAATTTTCTTCTTTCTTCTTCCTTCACGGCGCCGCATTCGAACTGCTACTTCATTAATTGTAGACGGCGCCCACCTTAAATCACTCACGCGTGACGCCGGCTCTGTCTGTCTGCAATCAATTCTCTGACTGCAAATCTTCGCGGATCTGCTCATCAACTCCAACGCCATCTACTCACCTACTGCACTGCACCGTCCCTGTCACTTCTCCGTTGTCTGCTTCTGAATTCCTCAGCCTATATAAACCCACACTCTGCTTGCTAAAAAGTCATCCATTCACCCATTCACGCACCCACGCATCCATCGACCCAATCATCTACATACTCCCTCTCCCACGATCGTACTCCATTCACTTCATTTCCTCCATCAGAAGCCATCATTCATCCACTCCATTAAATTCCCACGCAAACACATACATCCCACTTTCCATTTTATTTTCCTTTTACGCACCAGCTTTACAACAATAAAGTTAGCAGTCGGGGCAACGCGAGACGAAGTTAAAGCGAGGATCCAGAGTGAACTTCTAAACTGGAGTTACCTCTTACCCTTACTTTAATTTATTTAATGCATTCCTTTTCTGTTATCGTTGTTTTTGTAACGATGAGCGAGTAAGTATTTTAGCTTCCCGGGTTGGGAAGCGAACCTATTTCCTAAATTCTGCTATGTTATTCTTCAAATAAATTCTGTTAACTGCAACAGTTCAATTCCTGTCCTTCAAGTGTTTTAATTATTTGGCCGGTAGTTAAAACAACCCTTGTAGTTATTTTATTAAAATGCGAGAGCTGAGATAAATAACTAGACGAAGGAAGTTGAACCTAATTAACAGCTAGAAGCATGATCCCGCCTATAGGTTAATTAGACTCCAATAGAAACTGCTCTTTATGCGATCAATTGTGTCCGGTTTAGAGCATTAGTCTGCTGCTAGGTCTAACAATTGGTTAGGATTCATTATACTTAGTCGTTAATGAATTAATTAAAGTTTCTGAGTTATTGCAGTAAAATTAAATAAAGAATCTAGTAACAGATATAAAAGGAATAGGTAAGCAAACAACCCGGGGTGCGCTTTTTATCACATTCACCACTCTTTAAATCCCTCTGTGTTTATTTAAGTTGTTTTATTTTTCCTTGTAGTTAAGTTTCTTTTTAATCAATCAATCAAAACCGAAAAAGTGATATTTCATGTTTTCTTTAGTTTAACTTAATTTCCCAGTTAATCAAATATTTGTCAATTAATTATACGAGGTCCCTGAGATCGACAACCCCATTTAATCACTATACCCGCAAAACGATAGGTACACTGCCTATGTGGTAGAAGTAGTCACATATTTCTCCATCAGTTACACCCCTTGAAAGTGGCAACGACCATGACTTTGGATTGGTGCCCGATCGAGGAAACCTCAGTCTCCAATTGTCGGGATTGCCTTCTTTCAAAACCTTTTAGAGAGATTCATTTCACAGAGCCATAGGATAGGATTGGGATGGGAAGAGAGAAAGATAGTGGATGAGGTGAGCTTTTCTGTCAAGCTAGCGCTAAGAAGAGGAATTGGTGAATTCAGTGAGTATAGAATGGAAATTTGGGAAAAGTGAGAGGTTGCGTGAATAGACAAGACTTGGAGTCTAACAGTTTGAAGTTTGTGAGGACCGAAGAAGTTTGAATGTTTTGAGAGATATGAAGAACACCTTAAAGTGGGAAAAGGGTTTTCTCTTTGTAATGGGGTCACACCCTGTGTAGGCTACCTACGTACTCAACTCCCTATTGACATCAGACCATACATAGTTCATGATTTATGGGTTTTGAGAATTTTGAGGAGTTTGGAGAAGTTTTAGGTTTGAAGTGTTAGTCTGTGAGACGCTCAGGTCTATGAGGCGTTTGAGATGTTCATGTAGAGGGAAGTATGGAATGTCAAGGTCTGTGAGACACTCGGGTCTGTGAGACATTTGAAATCTTAATATGATGGAGAAATTGAGATGTTTGAGTCTATGAGACAATCAAGGCTTGAAAGGGTTATGAAGTTTTGAGATGTTCAGGTTTGAGAAGCTGAGGGTTTTTTTGAGGTGTTTGAGTTTGTTGAGTCTATTCAGATATTGAAGTCTATTGAGCTGTTGAGACGTTCGAATCTGCTGAGCTACTAAGACGTTCAAGTCCGCTGAGCTGCTGAGACGTTCGAGTCTGTTGAGCTGCTGAGACGTTTGAGTCTATTGAGCTAATGAGACGTTCGAGTCTATTGAACTATTGAGACTTTCGAGATGCGAGATGCTTGAGTTCTAAGAAGTTTGGAGTTTCAGGGAGTTTGAAGTTTTAAGGAATTTGAGACTTAAGATATTTGGAATTATTTGGGATTGAAATGAATTTGATTTGAATTGGGAATGAAAAGAATTTCGAATTGAATAGAACTGGAATTGAAATTGAACTGGAGTTGAATAAATTTTGATTTGAATTGGGATTGAATAGAAATTGAGATTGAATTGGAGTTGGATTGAATCTGAATTGATTTGGAATTGAGATGAATTTGAATTTGAATTGGAATTGAATTGATTTTTGAATTTGGAATAGAATGAATTCTTTTATTGATTTGGAATTGAATAAAATTGAATCAAACTGAGTTTTTAAGTGTTGAATCTTCGTCAAAGGATGGTTCAGAAAGTTTTGAAGGAAAAGTGAACTTCACTTAACAAATCGGAAATATGCACCGTGGAGAAACACCATCTAAAGTTTTCTACGCTGAGCTCATGGGCCCAGAAATAGTAATCCTAATGGCTATTCTTTAGTCACATGTAATGCTGATTGAACACTTGAAGCGAGAAACGACAAAAACGAAACAGATGCCAAGAAGAACAACCATACAAATTTTAAAGTACACATGTTAAAACATCAATGAGAGTGGCAGGATGAAACAAGTTTTTACAATTAAACAAATTGGTCTCAAGTGAAGACTAAATTAGTATCATGCTTTGAATCAATTTCTCAAATCAAATCTATCACAAGGAGCGAAACATAACAATCCCAAACATGTCGAAGCAACGAAAGTAGCATAATGAAACAAGATTTAGCAATTAAATGAATCGGTTCCAAGTGAAAATCAAACTAGGGTCATGGTTTGAATCAATTTCTCAAGTCGAATCTATGCCCAAGGACCAAACAGTGATGCTAGATACGTAAACATGTTGGTCATGATCAAGGAGAGGTGTAGGTGATAGGAAACCAACCTACGAGGTGGCCTGCCCCCGGTTTATCTGTCAGTTAGATATAATGTAGGTAAAGAAATCCGGTCGTGGTTAAATGCCACTAACTCATGCCCAAGCCCCACAGCTCAATCAACTTGCAAGATCCAATGTCGTTTCACGCCAAGTAAAATGTTGACCAAGTCCAATCGATCATACATGTACCTCAGTCAAAATGTGAAATAAAGCGGTAAGGAGCGCCCAAAATCTAACAAGTGATGTAAGGGACACATGATGCTGAAAACAACATAACTCCAAACCTAATATCAATAAAGGGGGCCGAGCCGTCCATAACGTGGGAAGGGAAAGACATGTAGTGAAGACCATCAATAATCTCATACCAAGAGAAGCAGGTAATAAGTAAATGTCATCGGACAATGATCAACCCTCCAGGTATAAAGTCACAATTGAATTACCCATATCAAATTCGACGGAAGCCGAAATCAAAATGCAAATAGTCAATGCAAAACAAAATCAAATCTCGATTGGTCATTCGCAAGGATGTCGACTGCAACATCAAAATGTAATAAAAAAAAGCTCTGGAATATACAGATTTAATCCTCAACAAAATAAACCAGTCGAATCATTCTTGTGATTGTGACTAACCTCACGAATGAAAAATAGAAAAAATAAAGTGCCCTCACTTAAACAAGATCAATTAACTATATACGAAGGCTTCTATAATTAAGCCATGTGGGTGGGTACTCTCCTCTGTATTTTTGCGTTTGCTTAGTAGCTCAAAACTCAACCGATCTCTTCATTGGGAGTAGATTATACAACTTGTTGTTGATTTAAAGCATTCAGATCGAGATCTTTCGTATATTATCATTACTTTTGCACTTCCCATACCAAAACTCAAAACGTGGAGTGACTATCTGACCAGTATAATGTTTGCTAGGATTCAATCATATATAGCAAGTCCATATGTACTGATATGAATGACGAATTCTGTATTCTTGAAGATGATTGATCTGTTGTTTGCTCTACAATCCACCGGCCAAGTAGCATATACTAAATCTCAATTTTCAAATAGCATAGAATAACTAATGGTCAAATACTACAGTTAAAATATCACCGAATTAACTTGCGACCTCAGCTTTAGGGACAAACACAAACAGTATAACATCAAACTGAGCAAAGCTGTCAAATGAAATTTCATAACTCAAGTATATAATGTGCAAGGGCCATATAATTGGTGGTGAACCGATCAAGCAAGCATAAATCGAACAGTCGTGTTCATATCATAAAATCAGACATAACACCCTGAAGCAAAGACCAAACCGGGACTAAATAGGATGAGATATTCTTAACGTTACCTTCAACAGAGGCGAGGACAAGTGTAACACCCCAACTCAATCCAGATGTGGTCTCGCAACTTAACATTATATATATAAACATGTCACAGCGGAATTCTTTACAATCCAGGACCTTGCCACGGTCTGACTACACAATATACCGAACATTAGTACATAACAACCTTAACCAAATACATATTCTTCTTACAATCCTCTCACAACCTATACATCTTACTAACTCAACTGCCTTACGAGTGTACATGCACAACTCGTAGGTCACACTTAATCCTTAACACTAGTATCCTCTTCTTACTCTTGCGACGGCCGCCTCCTGATGTACACCTGTGTAGTAAAAACAGCCCCCAAAGGGGGTCAGCACGAATGCTGGTACGATCCCCTCATGGCCCCCAAGCTAACGTGGCTACGATGACTAATTGTCGATAGCATGGAGGTTGATTAAATGCACAACATAATTGTAAATGCTGTAAACAACAATCCATATATGAACAATCAAAGTCCACACACAATGAACGACTTAAATGTGTTCCCTTAATTAGAGAGTTAGTTATTTAACTCCTTAAGTAATGTTCCCTCTTAATCTTAGTCCATCCTTATCTCACCTCAATCTTAGTCTTATCTTAATCTTAGAAACAACCATCCTTTAATAAGGAGTGGATGTCACTTATCTTAATCTTAATTATACAAACCATCCTTTAAAGAGGAGTGGTTGCAAATCATCTTAACCTTACCTTAATCTTAAACTTAACAATACAAACCATCCTTTAAAAAGGAATGGTTGCAACTTATCTTAACCATGCCTTAATCTTAATCTTAACTATACAAACCATCCTTTAAAAAGGAATGGTTGCAACTTATCTTAACCTTACCTTAATCTTAATCTTAACTTAATCTCAATATACAAACCGTTCCTGGAAGGGAATGGTTGTAGCTTAATTCGAACCTGGGATTTAGGTGATCCCACCGCAACATCTTAATGCCACCTACTCTGGACGGGAGTCCAGCGCAGCTGAGCCGGCAACCGGCCCTAGGCTACAAGTCCGAAGACAAGTCCTTAAGCGGAGGGCGGATCTGATTCAGATACCGTCCCTCTTTTCCTTAGCATGCATGACCGGAGATCGGTCCCGGGTTTCCTCACTCAAGTTCCAGTTAGTAGTAATCTCAAGACCATGTTTGTTGGTTAACCTCTTTCGGTTCATATCGTCCCTTATTAGGGAGCGTTCCTTAGTCTCACTCAATTCCTTACTAAACATTGGTTAGTAAGTTCTCACGGTATGTTGTGTTAGTTTTCAAACATCACACAACAAAACAATAAATATAATATATTCTGGTTGCATGCTTTATCTTGTTTAGTGAGCACACAAAACAAATATCACACAAGCCGAGGGACACCTCGTTAGCAAGCAGGTCACAAGAGAACTGTACCGTTCACCGTTGGTCGTTCGGCTGCTTACTCTCTTCCGGAGTCCAAACTCCCAAGTCCTAAAACATTCATTGAGTTTTAGGTTGTTAATCACTAAACTTAATTCAACTTACTTAACTTACTTAACCCTTAAAGATCCCCACCTAACACCTCTTAAGTCTTACAACTTAATCTTGCAAACTTAATCTTAAACTTTTAAGTTTATTCTTAACTTAATCCCTTAGGTCTTTATACCTCTAATCATCATTGCCCCCTTAATGGGGTACCATTAATACCACTAAACTCTCTTAGGGTTTCTTTCTTTTTTTTTCTTTTTTTTTTATGGTCCGACCGACCCACCCCCTGGGTAGGTCGGCTGCAGAGAACATCCAACTTCACAGTTTCAGCCCGACCCCAGACTGGGGTCGGTCGGCTGCAGAAACTTCCCATACATTGTCAAATTTTCTCCAAATTTTTCCTCAAGACTCCTAATGTGTTCTAACATCATTTGGCACATCAAACACACCTTATAACCTCCACCAAACTCATTAAAACAACTTCCAAAGATCTTCTCAAACATTTGCTCAATTCTTACAAACAATACTAACACTTATCATATAATTCCTTACATTACCAACTTGTATCTTTACCAAAACTTCTACCAACCCAAGTGTTCCCTCCTTAACAGTTTGGGCACTTCATAAACATTATTTTCCATCTTCAGTTCATTTACCAAAACTTCCTCCAGTCATCTTACATAACCATGCACAAATTCCTCTCTTTTCCATTTGTTGATCATCAACCTAAACTCATGAACTTACCTATACATTTCTTGTCATCCTCTTAGCACATTAACCTTGCTCTTCTTTACCTTGACCTTCCTACACCCTCCTTAGACATCTACATTTCTTTTACTCAATTACTCACCATTCTCATGACCCTACACTCTTATACATTCCTAGTCAATATACAACATTCTCCTTCAATCTTCATCCCCATCACCTAAGCCCACACATTACCATCTAAACTAAAACCTTCTTGTTCCACTACTAGTATCATCACTACTTAGACAAGCTTCCCAAGACTTTCATTGTTATACTCTTCGTTCATACCTAAATCACCTTAAGCATTATACACCTTCTCCTTCAAACTTATGCACAAGTCTTACATTCCTCATATCATGATTTTGGTGTGTTTAATACACCCATCTAAACTCTAATTGCTCATAAACCATCCTAGGTCATTCTAATCCTCAAGAACTCCTTAGTTAACTCATTTCCACTCAAATTACTTTTAATGATCCCTAGTGAACCCTAGAGCATATTAACTCACCACTACCACTTAAACACTTTGTTTTCTACTCAAATTTCGCCATAGCTTCCCTAGTATCTTATCATGCCCAAATGCATTATTTTCCTCACTCAACCATCTCATTCACAACAACTCAATATATTGCAATAATCTTAAATTGCATAGCACTAAGGCTCTTAAATGACATGGCTCTTAGGCCCTTAAATAACTTAAACTTAAACACTGAATTTCCCACATATAAAAGCTTTCAACCTGCAAATACACCCATCAATCTCATAGTAGTTATAATGTTCTAAAAACTCATCTTAAACTTATATTACTAACTCATTTCCTTTGGCTCCTTAGTCACAAGTTCTCAAGCATATTTAAGTTCTTTTTCTTAGGTTACATAACCCATTACCTAATGTAAGCCCTAGGCTACATTGGTACCCATCTAAAACTCATTCCTTAAACCTTAAACCACCATTAGGTAAGTAATTTACCTTGTTTTCTCAAGCTTATCTTATCTCCTCCTTAGACCTTCTTCTTGAATGAATATTGGCCACCTCTTAAATTCCCCCTGCCAATGTTCTAATCAATATTCAATGACTCATATGAGTACTAAATAATACACTAACCTCAAGGAATAAAAACCTAGGTTAGAAATGTGTTCTAAGGCATAAAAGTGGATGATTACCTTTGAAGTCTCAAGATAGACTTTGGCATTGAATAAAATAGGACCTCCACTAGTCCTTGGTGAATAAATCAAGCTAGAACAAGGCATAAAAACATAGCCCCATGAGAAGAAATTTTCGGCCATGTAGAAGAAATGATGGAAACATGGTTTTTCTTACATTTTTTTTACCTTAAGAGAATGGAGAAGCTAATGAGCTCTTCAAACTTGATTTTCCTCCATCAATGGAGTTTTCTCATGGCACCAAACTTGAGCTTTGAAGGATTTGAAAAGATAGGAATGAAGGCCTTGATCTAACTAAGAGAAATCTATGCTTACTTTTCGATTTGGAGCAAAGATGAACATTTGGTGAGCAATTGAAGGTGGAGGCACCATGGATGGAGCTCTCACGGTTTTGGAGAAGGGTAGTAGTAAAACCGATGGTGAAGGTGGGAAATAAGAAGAGAGGAGAGAGAGAAGGTATAAGAAGATATTTGTCATTTAAAAGCAAATAGTGAATTTACTCACTTTCCCACCTCTTTCCTTACTTACTAGCACATGTGGTGAGTCACCACTTCAAAAACCGTTCCCCCCTTTAATAATAGATACTTTTGGTCTTTGTTGACCAACTAATTGACTTAAGTTGATTAAAACTTAAACTAGTCACTATTTGGCACTATTCACTAATCAGTGCACATATTTCTGAAATTTTTGATTTCCCATTGATTTAGACTTCCTAATGTGATACTAATTATTACACATGTTGATTAAAGAGTAATGATGGACATTTAGCCACTCAAAACTCAATTCTAAGACAATTTCTCAAAAATGTGCTTTAAGACTTCTTAAAGCATATTTTGTGTTTTAACTTGTTTTCAAGCTTGGTTTTCCTTGCTAATTGATTTAAAATGACCATTAGAATATTACTAAGGTCTTATCATGATATTTGGGTACTCACCCAAGTCTCCCCAAGCTTCGAGCACATTTTTGCCCTAATTGCCCTTAAGGCACTTTTTGTGTTTTCCTTGGTTTAAATTGTCTACCAATCTTTCTAAGGCATATTCTAGCCTTACTACATCATAATTTGATGTTTACTTAGCATACTTAGGTTTGGGGTATTTCAATCTACCCCCCTTAAAAGAACTTTGTCCCCAAAGTTCCCATGCATCTTATCTCATTAGAATACATGTATTACCTCATTCCTTAGATCATATAGATCATACTTATGTATACATAAACTCATTGAATCCTTAGATCCACCATGTTCTTATACTTAAATATCACACAACATGCTTAAGCATGTATAGCACTCAAAATTCTTTTTGTTTCTTTTGATGATTGAAACATTCACATAATTTCCAACGTATTCTCCCATGTCACCGGTCCGTAGACAATGGCTCATTCGTCCTCGTCACCATGGGCCAGAATACAAAACACTCTGCTCTCCCCATGTCTCCGGTCCGAAGACAAAGGCTCGTGCGTCCTCGACTTCATGGGCGAGACTCAGTAAAAAGGTAATCCTTTTTACGAGGTCATGTGAGGAATAATTCCTCTAATTAAAAATACAATCAACTCCAATTTCATTTTATCCTAAAGCCTCTGTCCATAGTGTGATTTAATCGTGACCACTGGTAGGGAGTTTCAAGAATCATCCAACCCTGATGTGATCAGCATCAGTGTCGAACTATCCTTCCACTCCAATTTGTGTTCGGTTTCCCTTGATCCCTAGAAAATCAAGTTCCACCTCCCACGTCATTTTCAAACATCCAAATAATTCACTCATGTCCAATTTTCTATCTTTTTTAGTTCTTCTAATCATAATCAATACATCTTCAAAGTGTGGACTCAGTCCATCCAAACATTCCCGATTCATCTCTTAGTAATTACCTCAAGATCTAAATTCCTACTAAGTTCTATAACTGTCCCATACCAATTCTCACCATCTTATATCTCATAGCATTACAATTTCCTTCCTAATACTCATATCAAATTGTATCTCATAATGTTATCTTATTCTTATCTCACACATAGTCTCATATCGACTCATACCTCATATATTCCTTATTTCTTAAGTCTCCTTAATCCTTTTTCCTTAATTCTCTAACTTGTACTCACCACCCGGAGTTAACAAGACAGGTACTTAATATGTATGGCATTCACATCTTCTGTGTGCAATAACCATGATTTATCTAAAAATGTTTGTGTAAAACATATTCTCATATTCTTTTGTGTGCTATGCACACCGTAGTTTATGTACTAAGTACTCACACATACGTTAAGCGGTTTTCGCTCTACCCCCCTTAAAATTGATTACGCCCACGTAATCAGCATTATATCATCCTTGAACATAAGTTCAAGATGTCTAATTCTCACCAAGCATTCTAGCTTCCACATCATCTATCTTACTTATAATTCGATCAGAAATGACTTAGTCTCTGTATCGAGGATTCTTAACGGTACTTATACCGTTTCCTTAACTTAGTTTGGTTTAATCTCAAAGGTAGTGGTCTGCTAGCTTCCGCTGCGCGACTCTGATAGTTTTAGGTTTATTTGCCTCTCTTATCCTTTTTAAAGTATCGGATATCTTCTCTTGCGTGCTTATGGTTTAGCACTAAAGGTCCCTCAATGGTCACGTGTTATCTTTTATATACACGGCCTTAATGAGTTGTAACTCGTCTATCCATTCTCCTTGAAGATCTTATGTTCATACTCTTAGTGTTTTCTCGAATGTTTAAGTTGTTCTCCCCAACTGACCTTTGGTCTCAGGATGGTTCTTAGTCTGAAACTACTGTTTAGTGCATATTGCGCTTTACAGTCTCAATCCCTTACATCTTAAGACATGTCCAATGTCTGTACTTAACAATCTGTGCTCTTCGCACTTCATAGTCCTTAATTATCTGTTCTCTGGTTCCTCTGCGTTGCTGGTTCAACTGAATTCTTCTCTTCGATTGTGTGTGGTAATGGCTGCTCTTGTCTGATCTTGTGTCGTTGTCCGTGGTACGGAGTCCACTACCTCCCGTGTTCCTTACACCACTCGTCTACATGCATGGGGTACCTTACTGGTACATTACTACTTACCCAACTAACTCATAAATGAGCGTGTCATGCCTGCAAGCCCCTGTGGGGTGCAGTCGTCCCACGTCTCGTTTTAGTAAACTCATAGTGTCTGTCAAACGTTTAGCTATTGCTAATTATGAAGTATTCTGTTGTCGATCTCTCTTTCATCGTTCCATAATAACATTTATTGTTCTTCTTGAAGTTAATCAAGGGAAGGTCCATTTACTGTGTTCTTGGGTATGGTATGCTCTAGCTCCTTTCTGATTCCGTATTGACTCCATTCTTCATAATTGAAGGGTCTCTTTCCGTAGAGCTCTTATCGGTTTATATATTTATGCTACTAGGAATGAACTTCCAGTTTCTAAGGAATGGGTAGTGTGCTTCCTGCGAAATCTTACCTAACCAGGTCCAGACTACTGGCATCAATGCACAGTCCGTCCACCATCTTATTTTCTTACTTATGCTGGTATTAACTCATAAATCTAATTGCCTCAGTGTCAATATTTGACGGCTCATACATAATGGTCGCCTTACCGCGCACCATGACTTAATCCACCTTTCTAACTATTGTACTCACGACCACTACTACCGTGGTAGTTGGCTCTTACTATGTTGCCCATTGATGGTGCAACCTCTTACTCATTTATCCTAATGTCTTACCTTATAATCAATCCTTTCTTGGTGTAAACACACTGGGAGTTCTCTCATTCCGGTATTGGCGGTTGTCGTACCGTGTTGTAAAATAGTTATCTCTTGATATGAAGATGTTCTGCTCCAATCTCAGATTCGTAAGTAGGCTAATTTTTTTTCGCTTTCTTTCATCCTTGGTGATGTTATCTACCATGTAGTGTAACTGGTTACTGAAGAAGTCATCCACTGAATCACAAGCTCTTCTGAGCATTGATTAATTGACGTGCCATAATGTGCAGTCACGGTGTTTATCTCTGACGATCACTAATTCTTACATCCTGGGTGTCGGATATGGGGTCTATCTCTGCAACCTACCTTATTACTCAAGTGTATCTCGTATGTTCTAAGGTAATCTCAAGGTTCATGGTTCCCATTTTCTAAATAAAGTGTATTTCATCTCTAATAAGTGAAAGCCCTTTTGAGGGGTTCATTCCCACTCATGGCCTCACAACAAGGAGAGGTATCCCCACCCTAAAAGGCATGGTTCGTTCTCCGCTCCTGTCCTTAGCATTATCTCAATATTCTCATCGGTACCCTTTCTTGGTAATATCTTCCCAATCTAAGTTATAGGTTTGGTAACCGTTCATATCTACAAATTGTAGTCCCTTCGTGGCTTAAACAAGCTCTCTTATAACTTACTGCGCCACGGGCTCTGATGTGGTTAACATCCTTGGCTCGTAGGCTCTTAATGCTTAATGTCTCAGCTCATTATTTGTACTCTTACTCATCTGCAGGTCATCCCTATAAGATCCTGGTTCTTTGAGCACTATCCACCGTTAGGTTACATCCTAAATGTAGTATCGGGTTTCATGATAAGTTGCTGCATCCTGCTTCCTGCTAGGGAAGTTGTTCAGGTGATCTGAGGTTACTTAATGTCTTTGACAATGCTGTCATTCTACTAGACTTATGTCTTTTAATAGTCAAGGTTAGGTCCGTATTAGGCGTTTGCCTTACGTGTCCAAGTTGGATATCATCCTGTCGTCTTATACTTCCATCTCAACGCTTCGTTCAACTTCTGTTGATTACGCCACCCTTTGATGATCAATCATACTTGGGTGTTAATGAGTTAGACAAACAGTACTAGCTGTCATTCATCAGTTTGTTCGGCTCGACTATGCCCGCTCTGTGGGGGTAGTCCTCTGAGCTTTCCTCCATGGAATTCATATCTCCTTAACTCTTGGTAGGTTATATCTTAAGTCTACTCTCTCTGTCCTTGTTTCCGGGGTTTACTAACATATTCATCGAAGTTTGTTGATATCGGCATCCTTAATGGTCACTCTGGGAGTCTTATCCCGTTTTCGTTGTAAGTCGATGCTTCAACAGTCTCAATAGTATCTTATAATACATCCCTTGTATATTATTGCTTATTTAGTGTTTTGCTCGGATCACCGAGCGATCTCTTAGGTTTTCCCATTGGAGTTCGGGATTGTGTTCTTATCGTATTGTCGGTTGTTGTTGTAGTGGGTTATACCGTTGCTAATATTTATACGGTTTAATACTTTGTCCAAGTTCTGCTCCTAGCAGACTGGTGTGTCATCTCATCTCATCATGGTCAGGCCGTCGGGCCTTTCCAAGGTCTTATTTTTCTGTTCTTATGGATTCATAATCCGGTATTAATATGCGTTTCAACTGTAGCGTTCTCCTATCTTGCCATGATGGCTTTCCGTGTAGCTTAACCGTGGTAGCACTTGCTATGGCAAGTGCGCCATACAGGATGGGTTATTGGTACAAGGTACATCGGTAGTGACACTTCCTTCTAATTTCCACGTAATTGGTAGTCCTCGGGACCCCCTTCGATAATCTCTTATTTTAGATAACCGTCCATCCGGTAGTTCCCTTGTTGTTTGACAGTACTGTCATTTATTAGGGCGTTCCTCTTTCTGAGGGAATCCCTTAATATTTTCTTATGTCTTAATCCTCACTCCTGTCTCCACTCATTTTGTTGTGGTTACTCAATAATGATTCTCCTATAGGCACTACACCGTAGTCCTATTTCGGTATACAATTAATATGTGTTTCCACCGTTGTCCGCGTTATGTCGGGCAGGTTTGCAACCTTTTTCATTGTATGGGGTTTGGAGTTCCCGGTTCTTAACTGGACCTTCCAGTAATCTCAATCCTCATGCTCTGTATTATCCTACTGTTATGCTCCTTCGGACCACTGTCCGGTACTCATGTCGCTTCCCTTTTCCTTTCTATCGCACCCGTAGTGCTTTCCATATTATTGGTATTGTGGGTTATTTCGACTGCGTAGCATGTCGACCCATGTTGCCGGTAATTACCGTTCCCTTATTGATAGAATTCCATAGGTAGCGCCTGTTTCTCTGTTGCGCTCCATTAAAAACCTCCAAGTTCTCCATAACTGTTGCACAACAAGTTGTTTCTCGTACTGCTTATTGTTAGCTAACTACCAGATCGGGTTTCCCCGAGTAAGAGAAGGCTTTCTTCTCTCTGGCGTTTGTTCCACATATTTAGGGTTAGGGATGTGGAGGGCGGGTCTAGGTACTATGGATGTCCGGTAAACACCGGAAAGTCCTGACTAACGCACCTCTCACTCTATCTCTCAACCCTTAACCCATAACTCAATCTCAACCTCATCATTCTCCTAAGTTCGGTATTTCTTGTCTTCAGAGCGTAACTACGCTCTGATACCACTTTTTGTAACACCCCAACTCAATCCAGATGTGGTCTCGCAACTTAAGAGTATATATATAAACATGTCACAGCGGAATTCTTTACAATCCAGGACCTTGCCACGGTCTGACTACAGAATATACCGAACATTAGTACATAACAACCTTAACCAAATACATATTCTTCTTACAATCCTCTCACAACCTATACATCTTACTAACTCAACTGCCGTACGAGTGTACATGCACAACTCGTAGGTCACACTTAATCCTTAACACTTGTATCCTCTTCTTACTCTTGCGACGGCCGCCTCCTGATGTACACCTGTGTAGTAAAAACAGCCCCCAAAGGGGGTCAGCACGAATGCTGGTACGATCCCCTCATGGCCCCCAAGCTAACGTGGCTACGACGACTAATTGTCGATAGCATGGAGGTTGATTAAATGCACAACATAATTGTAAATGCTGTAAACAACAATCCATATATGAACAATCAAAGTCCACACACAATGAACGACTTAAATGCGTTCCCTTAATTAGAGAGTTAGTTATTTAACTCCTTAAGTAATGTTCCCTCTTAATCTTAGTCCATCCTTATCTCACCTCAATCTTAGTCTTATCTTAATCTTAGAAACAACCATCCTTTAATAAGGAGTGGATGTCACTTATCTTAATCTTAATTATACAAACCATCCTTTAAAGAGGAGTGGTTGCAAATCATCTTAACCTTACCTTAATCTTAAACTTAACAATACAAACCATCCTTTAAAAAGGAATGGTTGCAACTTATCTTAACCTTACCTTAATCTTAATCTTAACTATACAAACCATCCTTTAAAAAGGAATGGTTGCAACTTATCTTAACCTTACCTTAATCTTAATCTTAACTTAATCTCAATATACAAACCGTTCCTGGAAGGGAATGGTTGTAGCTTAATTCGAACCTGGGATTTAGGTGATCCCACCGCACCATCTTAATGCCACCTACTCTGGACGAGAGTCCAGCGCAGCTGAGCCGGCAACCGGCTCTAGGCTACAAGTCCGAAGACAAGTCCTTAAGCGGAGGGCGGATCTGATTCAGATACCGTCCCCCTTTTCCTTAGCATGCATGACCGGAGATCGGTCCCGGGTTTCCTCACTCAAGTTCCAGTTAGTAGTAATCTCAAGACCATGTTTGTTGGTTAACCTCTTTCGGTTCATATCGTCCCTTATTAGGGAGCGTTCCTTAGTCTCACTCAATTCCTTACTAAACATTGGTTAGTAAGTTCTCACGGTATGTTGTGTTAGTTTTCAAACATCACACAACAAAACAATAAATATAATATATTCCGATTGCATGTTTATCTTTTTAGTGAGCACACAAAACAAATAGCACACAAGCCGAGGGACACCTCGTTAGCAAGCAGGTCACAAGAGAACTGTACCGTTCACCGTTGGTCGTTCGGCTGCTTACTCTCTTCCGGAGTCCAAACTCCCAAGTCCTAAAACATTCATTCAGTTTTAGGTTGTTAATCACTAAACTTAATTCAACTTACTTAACTTACTTAACCCTTAATGATCCCCACCTAACATCTCTTAAGTCTTACAACTTAATCTTGCAAACTTAATCTTAAACTTTTAAGTTTATTCTTAACTTAATCCCTTAGGTCTTTATACCTCTAATCATTATTTCCCCCTTAATGGGGTACCATTAATACCACTAAACTCTCTTAGGGTTTCTTTCTTTTTTTTTCTTTTTTTTTATGGTCCGACCGACCCACCCCCTGGGTAGGTCGGCTGCAGCGAACATCCAACTTCACAGTTTCAGCCCGACCGACCCAGACTGGGGTCGGTCCCCTGGGTAGGTCGGCTGCAGAAACTTCCCATACATTGTCAAATTTTCTCCAAATTTTTCCTCAAGCCTCCTAATGTGTTCTAACATCATTTGGCACATCAAACACACCTTATAACCTCCACCAAACTCATTAAAACAACTTCCAAAGATCTTCTCAAACATTTGCTCAATTCTTACAAACAATCCTAACACTTATCATATAATTCCTTACATTACCAACTTGTATCTTTACCAAAACTTCTACCAACCCAAGTGTTCCCTCCTTAACAGTTTGGGCACTTCATAAACATTATTTTCCATCTTCAGTTCATTTACCAAAACTTCCTCCAGTCATCTTACATAACCATGCACAAATTCCCTCCTTTCCATTTGTTGATCATCAACCTAAACTCATGAACTTACCTATACATTTCTTGTCATCCTCTTAGCACATTAACCTTGCTCTTCTTTACCTTGACCTTCCTACACCCTCCTTAGACATCTACATTTCTTTTACTCAATTACTCACCATTCTCATGACCCTACACTCTTATACATTCCTAGTCAATATACAACATTCTCCTTCAATCTTCATCCCCATCACCTAAGCCCACACATTACCATCTAAACTAAAACCTTCTTGTTCCACTACTAGTATCATCACTACTTAGACAAGCTTCCCAAGACTTTCATTGTTATACTCTTCGTTCATACCTAAATCACCTTAAGCATTATACACCTTCTCCTTCAAACTTATGCACAAGTCTTACATTCCTCATATCATGATTTTGGTGTGTTTAATACACCCATCTAAACTCTAATTGCTCATAAACCATCCTAGGTCATTCTAATCCTCAAGAACTCCTTAGTTAACTCATTTCCACTCAAATTCCTTTTAATGATCCCTAGTGAACCCTAGGGCATATTAACTCACCACTACCACTTAAACACTTTGTTTTCTACTCAAATTTCGCCATAGCTTCCCTAGTATCTTATCATGCCCAAATGCATTATTTTCCTCACTCAACCATCTCATTCACAACAACTCAATATATTGCAATAATCTTAAATTGCATAGCACTAAGGCTCTTAAATGACATGGCTCTTAGGCCCTTAAATAACTTAAACTTAAACGCTGAATTTCCCACATATAAAAGCTTTCAACCTGCAAATACACCCATCAATCTCATAGTAGTTATAATGTTCTTAAAACTCATCTTAAACTTATATTACTAACTCATTTCCTTAGGCTCCTTAGTCACAAGTTCTCAAGCTTATTTAAGTTCGTTTTCTTAGGTTACATAACCCATTACCTAATGTAAGCCCTAGGCTACATTGGTACCCATCTAAAACTCATTCCTTAAACCTTAAACCACCATTAGGTAAGTAATTTACCTTGTTTTCTCAAGCTTATCTTATCTCCTCCTTAGACCTTCTTCTTGAATGAATATCGGCCACCACTTAAATTCCCCTTGCCAATGTTCTAATCAATATTCAATTACTCATATGAGTACTAAACAATACACTAACCTCAAGGAATAAAAACCTAGGTTAGAAATGTGTTCTAAGGCATAAAAGTGGATGATTACCTTTGAAGTCTCATGATAGACTTTGGAATTGAATGAAATAGGACCTCCACTAGTCCTTGGTGAATAAATAAAGCTATAACAAGGCATAAAAACATAGCCCCATGAGAAGAAATTTTCGGCCATGTAGAAGAAATGATGGAAACCTGGTTTTTTTTACATTTTCTTTACCTTAAGAGAATGGAGAAGCTAATGAGCTCTTCAAACTTGATTTTCCTCCATCAATGGAGTTTTCTCATGGCACCAAACTTGAGCTTTGAAGGATTTGAAAAGATAGGAATGAAGGCCTTGATCTAACTAAGAGAAATCTATGCTTACTTTTCGATTTGGAGCAAAGATGAACATTTGGTGAGCAATTGAAGGTGGAGGCACCATGGATGGAGCTCTCACGGTTTTGGAGAAGGGAATAGGTAGTAAAACCGATGGTGAAGGGGGAAATGAAGAAGAGAGGAGAGAGAGAAGGTATAAGAAGATATTTGTCATTTAAAAGCAAATAGTGAATTTACTCACTTTCCCACCTCTTTCCTTACTTACTAGAACATGTGGTGAGTCACCACTTCAAAAACCGTTCCCCCCTTTAATAATAAGATACTTTTGGTCTTTGTTGACCAACTAATTGACTTAAGTTGATTAAAACTTAAACTAGTCACTATTTGGCACTATTCACTAATCAGTGCACATATTTCTGAACTTTTTGATTTCCCATTGATTTAGACTTCCTAATGTGATACTAATTAGTACACATGTTGATTAAAGAGTAATGATGGACATTTAGCCACTCAAAACTCAATTCTAAGACAATTTCTCAAAAATGTGCTTTAAGACTTCTTAAAGCACATTTTGTATTTTAACTTGTTTTCAAGCTTGGTTTTCCTTGCTAATTGATTTAAAATGACCATTAGAATATTACTAAGGTCTTATCATGATATTTGGGTACTCACCCAAGTCTCCCCAAGCTTAGAGCACATTTTTGCCCTAATTGCCCTTAAGGCACTTTTTGTGTTTTCCTTGGTTTAAATTGTCTACCAATCTTTCTAAGGCATATTCTAGCCTTACTACATCATAATTTGATGTTTACTTAGCATACTTAGGTTTGGGGTATTTCAACAAGAGCATCGACACAAATCCCAAAAGTATCTGAAACAAGATTTCCTCATGAGAGAAAGATTAAATGTGAAATCAATGATGAGCTGTTGAAGACGCTGAGCATGTATGTCCTTCTTCGCCAGTTTGAGTGTGTGAAATTTCCTATTGTGAAAAGGGATGAAGGTGATGTAGAGCAAATGCTCTCCGTTTGACATTTAGGTCGTAAAATACAGGAACAGTTGTTCCTTGTTATGCCTGTTTGGGTAGCAAAATACTGGGAGTAAGGAGAATAGAGAAGCAGAGCCGATGCTCCTTGTTCTCGAGCTGGGTTGCAAAATTACTGTTGGTGTACAGAAATGAAGGGAGAAGCATGTATAACACTTGTTCGCAAGCTAGGATGAAGAGCGTGAAGGAAGCGCAAAGCATATATTATTCACCAGTTGAAGAGGGTGAGGAAGGAGCAGAGCTTGTGTGTTCGTTCTTCATCAACTGGGTGTGCAAACTCATCGATGGTGAAGAGAACGATATTTGCCAGCGTGAAGAACAGAATGAACGTCAAGCATGTATGACGGTTTGGTTGCAAAATTCCCGTTGGTGAAGAGAACTGAAAAAAGGGGGCGCACCAGTTTGGTTGCAAAACTACCTTATGTGGAGGTTAGAGTTTACAAATTACCATGAGTGGTAAAATGGGAGGAGCAGGGTATTTCTTGTTGGCCAGGGGTTTGCAGTAATACCGTGGGTGAGAAAATGAAGAGGCAGTAGTAGTAGTTTCTTGTCACCAAAACGATCGTGAGAAAGAGAATGAAGACTGTGGAGCAAACTATTCCTAGAGTGAGCATAATGAAGAAGAGGCAGCAGTATGTATGTTTCCTGTTTGCTGGTTTGGGTATGCCAATATTACCGTCGATGCAGAGAAATGTAAAGAGCTGGGGATGTACACTCCTTCTTTGCCAGTTGGGTTGCAAAGATAGCATCAGTGAAGAGAAATGTACAGGGGCACATCCTGTGTGCTTCTTCTTTACCGGTGACTTGAAAAAAGGATGGAGCTAATATGCTCCTTAGTCTCCGGTGGGGTGTGAAAATTTTGGTAAATGAATAACATGAAGGAGGAAAAGACGTGGAGAGCATGTTAGCTTTTTGGATGCGGCAACGTGAAGAGGATAGAAAAAACACAATGCGGGAGTCTTTCTTGTTTTTCATTTGGAAAAAATGGAGACATAGAGCGGTATGTTCCTTGTCTGCAGGACAAAAGAATGAAAAAGTTGCAGAGCTTGTATGCTCCTTGCTCACCAGCCATGTGAAGAGAACCAGACAACGCGGGCCTATTCCTTGTTCGCCAGCCCTTGTCTGTCAGTTCGTGAGCATGAAGAAGGCGTAGAGCTTCTTTGTCGCCAGTTTTGAGAACGCAGAGGAATGAGAGCTTGTATGCTCTTTCTCGTCAGGTCGGGTCGCAAATTACCGTGAGCGAGGAGATTAGAAGAGAGGCATCAGCATGTATGTTACTCATTTGCGTGAAGAAGTGATGAGAATGAAGATAGGACAGAGCTGTGTCCCTTGTTCGTGAACTTGGTGTTGAAATTAACAAGAGGAAGAAAAAAATGAGAGAGGTAGAGAGGCTGCATTCCCTTGTTCATTGGTTTGGTGTGTAAAATTGCTATGGTGAAGAACATGAGAATGAGAGGAGTACAGAGCTTAGGGAAGGAGAGTGAATTTATTACGAGAATTTTTTGGGATCGGCGGCCACTGTTTAGGGTTCTCTCGGGATTGTAATTTTATATGGAGTTAAGCAGACAGTTAACAGCTAAAAACAGGTTAGGTTTTTTTTACTGCCTTTGGTCGGGTTGGGCTATAGCAAAGGGCCACGCCTGACTGGAATGGGCTCGATTTGGGTGGGACGAAAATATATCACAAGAGGCGTAGGAGCAAGAATAATATATACTTAAGCACTAACACGAGTTGGATGAACAAGAATAAAAATACTCTATGTTCATTCGGACTCATTATACAAAGGTGGGAACGACTACTTGAGCTCTACTTCGGATTGAATAAGTTCTTCAACAACGCTAACGTTCTAAACGAAAATATATAGTAAAACAAAAGAGTTTTAATCTAATAAAATGAATTGTTTTCTTCCTAATATTCATGAAATTATGGAATGTGAATAATAAAATACAAAACATAATAAAATATAAAATACACGAAATAACATAATAATAAGTACGTGAAATAGTACTAATATGATAGAGGTAAGGATACAAGTGAATGTCATAAAATTGGGAATTGAATTCGATATGTATGAGTGACGGTAAATAGGATGGAATAGACAAGTAATAAAATTAAATGAGACGAGAGCGAGTTATATCGAATTAATGACAAAACGAAATATACAAATATGAATAATAATAGAGAAAAACGCATAAAATGATATAAACAACAATAAATGGTGATGATAAAAGTAAAAGCAAACATTAATGAATAAATACAAGTAAAATAACAATAAGTGGGATAAACAAACAAGAAAAAATAAAATAAAATAAATAAATAAAGGAGAGTGGGTTTGACACCAGTTTATTGTTGGAAATTCATTTTTCTAGAAAATTGACTTGAAAGTTTTGTAATAAATCGGTGGTTTTATTTTGGTATGCATGTAATATGTATCGAAAAGAATGGCAACGACCTTCTTATTTTATTTATGTTTCCACATTTTTGTATGGGGTGAGAATTTTTGGTGTCTACACCAAGTTTTTATGGTTTTGCCCCACTAAATTTCTAAACTTTATAATTTAATACTTTTAACTTTATAAATTCAATTTCTAATCTTTTCTTACTAACTCTTGGTCAATTACCTAGTTACCACTAGTTTGACCTTTCAATTACAGCCACAACCCATATCTTTTAATAATTACCATTTTGACCTCTAAGTTTCACAACTTTACATTTATGTCATAATTGTTATTATAGCCTATAGTTTTTACGCCTTATTTATTTAATTTCAATCAAACCCCTATGTTGAAGACTTGGTTTTACAGATGATTATCTCCTGAGTGAACGTCGCACTGCAGAGCTACTAGCCCTCAAGATCCTGCAGTTCAAGTAGTGTTGCACATTACTTGACGCGCACAAAGTTCTGAACCAGTCGACTCCGAGATTTAAGGAGACGTGAAGAACATCACTCATGGAGATCGTGGAGACACAAGACCACTCAGATACTTGCACATTCAGTTCAAGCATCACTCCACGATCAAGTCTCCGATAATTTAGCCTTACTCTAATCTGTATTTAAGCACACAATTGTAAAGAGTTTTGTACGCATCCGAGTTTAAGCCTTAGAAAGAGAGAAAAGATTGTTTAAGAGACACAACATTTTCAAGAGATCTTAGTGTGACATTGTCACTTTAGCTTAGGTATTTATTACATAAAGAGCACACAAAACACTCCCTTTATTCCTTGTTACGCATTAATCTACGCCTAGAGTAGAGCGAGTGTTGGATGAGACAGAATATCTCTATCGAATCCCAAGATAGGAAGCTAGGTTGTAATTCACTTCGAATTTAAATATAAGTAGAATCCTATCTTGTTAAGTTTATACAAAAGCTTCCGCGTTATCATCTTTACAAATACTTGTCTCCAAGTAAGGTTGGTCTGAGACTAACACCTCAGTCCTACTCGGCCAGCACCCCGATCCTATCATCCTAAATTTCTAAAAATTATGCAACAGACCCCTTATACTTTCGGTTTTAATTTTTATTTTCCTTAATCATAATTTTACCCCAAAACTTTATAATCTTAAATTTTATGTTATAATTCATATTTAATTCTAAGTTTCAACATTTTAACCTAAGTTTTGGTCAACCTTTGACCTATATCAATTCTCGGCTTTATTTAATAATTCCCACCCAAAATTTTGTAAAATTACACCTAGGCCCCAAATGTTCCTAGAATTTACATTTAGCTACCAAATTTCGTTTTAAACTTATAATCTTATTTATTTCCCAAACAACCCCAAATTCGGCTTTGTTATTACATACCCCTCCTATACTTTTTCTTTTTACAATACTATACCCATTCCCTTAGTCATATTATTACTAACACATTTAAATACTTTTAATTACTTAAATGGTCATAAAACTAATTCATTAAAGTTTCTAAATTTGTAATTATATTTCTACCCAGTTTTAAAGGTCTCTAAAGTTTCTAAAATGTTATATTCACCTCTGATTTTTATGCCTAAGCTTAAACTATATTATATCAAACATATAAAAGGATAAAAAGCATAAAAACACTTAACTAAATAGCTAATTGCTGCTGGCCAGAATACAAGCCATTAAATTAAAACCAAAGCATTAAAATTAAGCCTTAATTTAGTACATAATTAAGCTAATAAAATGCACACCAAACAGCATAGCTTCGGTAACAATATAATTAGTGTTATAATTCATTTTATAAGTTATTACCTAACTCATAAGTCATAAGTTTATATATTGATTTATATCATTTCCTAGGTTAAACTAACCCATTTTATAACCTATGCTCTCGGCTATATAATAAATCAACAATTAAATTCTTAAAACATTATAATAAGTATTAAGTAAGGATATTAACCTTTAAGCTCACTTTGTTGATTTCCAACTGCAAGAATCTTGGCCTAATTTACCAAGATAGGGAGGGATTATTCTATGAACATAATCAAAGGTTTAAATCATGAATTAAGACTTTAAGACTAAGATAAACCTTACCCTAGAAAATGTAATTTTCCTTCGTTTTTTGCACTTGGAATTTGACAGCAAAACAAGGTCTTTGAAGCTTCATTTTGGTGGCATTCAGAAGAGAATTAATAGTAAAATGATGCTCTTAAAGATCAAAGGAAAGAACAAGTCTTAAGCTAGGAAAATGACATTACCTTAAGCACTTATAAGGTACTTTCTGCCCACCAACTTGCCTAGTTCAAAGGATTGATTTGAAGCTTCGAATACACTTGAAAAGATGAAGGAACAAGACTTAATAAACAGCCATTCTCGGCCAGCACGTAAAGGAAGGGAAAAATGTGTTGTAAGGCATTTTCTTACCTTAAACCTTACTTAAGAGGTGGGTATGTGTACCCCCTAAAATCCCACAGTTTTGGCCTTATAAATAGATTTTATTGACATATTATAGCAGTACTTAGGTGGGGAAAGAGTCTCCTTGAAGAATGATGGAGGAAAATGGTGTTTTAAGGTGAAAATGGTGTTTATATGACTTGTATGGATAGATGAGGTTATGAACTTCCATGGATAGCTTTGAATACTTTCAATATGGAGCTGATGGAGGGGATAGTATGCGGCAGCTCAAAGGGAGGCAGTAAGAGAGAGAATGTAAAGTAATTATGAAATGGAAGATGATAAGATTTTAAAAGCACGTATGATCTTTCTTTTAAGATATTAAGTTGATTAAAGTGGTGAGTCACCACAATGCTTCTGCCTCACTTATAGATATTTTAGGGGTCATTTGACCATTGACCAAGCTAGAAAGAATTAAGGCCTTGTTTGGCACTATTTGGGTACTATTCATAAATGAGTGCACACATTTCTGATTTTTTTGAAAAACTTTTTATTAGGCTTTATAATGTGGTACATTAAAGTAAATTAGTACATTAGTACATTATGATGTAATAAAGCCTTCAAAACCACTCAAAATCAATTTTTAAGACAATTTCTCATAAATGTTCTTTAAGGAGTTTTATAGCACATTTTGTGTTTCAATTGATTTTATGGCTTGATTTTCTTTGGTGATGGTTTTATATTGTTCTTATCTTATATATAAAGCTTAGGAATCCACTTTGGACCCTACTTAAGTTACACAAACTCTAAGGCAAGTTTTTGCACTAATTACTCTTAAGGTGTGTTTTTGTGTTCCAAGAGTTTTAAATTTGTTCACCAATGTTTCTAAGGTATATTTTAGCCTTATTATATCATAACTTGATGTTTAATTACCATATTTAAGTTTGGGATATTTCAATAGTTAACTAGGCTCATTAGTCTTTATCATTTAAGTTTGGGATATTTCAATAGTTAACTAGGCTCATTAGTCTTTATCATTTAAAGTTTAATAATAGTTTTAAACCCTTTTAATTTAATTAATCCCTTATTAATTAAGGTGATTAATGTTTGGGGTATTTCAATCAACCCCCCATAAAGATACTTCATCCCGAAGTCGTCTTCCTCAAATATCAATTCTTTGGAAATCAAATCCCAGTAGTATATATCTATCCGATATAACACTAATAACATATATCTATCCGATATAGCATTTTCAAATATCATAGTATGCTTATACTGTAACACCCTGGATTTTACCTCAAATGATAGCTTATGAAAATACAAATCTAACTGCGCAAACGGAATTAAAAATGGACTTCAAACGAGTCCTAGAAGTGGAAAATAGTGTTGGTCCGAACTTGTGTTCGGACATCAGAAGTTCGGACACAAGTCGAAGTAAATTAAGTCTGAAAAACGGCCCTGTCTGAACTTGCGTCCGGACTTTGAAGTTCGGACACAAATCGAACCTTAAAACCTCGAAAACCTTTTACACACGTCTGAACATCGGTCCGGACATGCAAGCTCGGACATAAGTCTAGACTTGCAAGTTGAACCTGTCCTCGTATGCTGTCCGAACTTTGGAGTTCGGACAGAAGTTCGAACATGACCAAAACAGCGAAACCTTTGAATCTTTTCGGGGCAGGTCCGAACATTGATGTTCGGACGGACGTTTAGACATGTCCCAGAATGAGTTTTCAGAAATGTGACAGAACCACATAATACACCAAAACACCATAAGAGCAATGTTAGCTATAGCAAATCTCATTAGCAACACTTTAAAGCCGTAACTCCACATGAGCACCACTAAAACAACACATAGATTTGTTTAACAAGGATTTATAAATCATCGAAATGAATGTTTGAATAATACACCAAAACAAAACCTCAATTGCAGCAGAAATCAAACTCGTCCAGGGCATTACCGCCACACCCAAACTCCCTGGGTGCTCAGGCTAATGAACTAAATAAACATCCAGAACAAATGTTAATTCGAACTCAACTTATGCGGAAGCCAAAATAAATATCCAAGTGTAAAATCTTAGAAAACAACATAATGACTCTTAAACATTGTAATTCAAACGTTGTCTCAATAACTCATAATTCCTAAACTATGTGATTTCGCCGTCCCGATCCCCACACTTAGTCATCCATACCTGCGATCATAAAACATAGACAAAACACAGAAAGGATCGCACAAATCAGAAAAACTGAGTAAAAACTACCTCAATCTATAAAATACATTTTAGAAATTCATTTGCCATTTATGAATCAGATGAGAACGATATAGTGAACATTAGAGGAACTTCCACAAACCGTAATTAAAATGAAACCACAGTGGGGAGCTTTCAACAGGAGTTAATCATAGCACAAATTACGGGATCACCTATGGAATCCCAAACAACAATCAAGGATAGTCACCTATGGGACCGTCAAATAACCACCTCACCCTAAGTCCTTAAGTGTGCACACCCCCTATGAAACAGGAGTAACATAGAGTAGATCAGAGGGCTTAACTGCAACAATGTGTGCAGCACAAATAATCACAATCATGGGGAGCACCTATGGGCTCCCAAACAATAGAATACATCCTGTGAAAGACTCCCAAAATCGAGAACCGAAATACCACAGCACAATCCAATTCCACCAATTCCAAAATGTGGGAAATAATACCAAATTTCCAAAACACAACTGAGAGTCCACAAAGCACATCGAACCCTTTTTCCAACCATTTTACAAAACATCAGTCAAACAATCATTGAGCATAGAATTTACCTGGACAATCAATCCACTTCAATATCCCAACTCCACAGAACTATTGATAGTGCTCATCGATGTAATCGGCGTCTGGGTAACCAAAATTTAACAATCAGAAACCACCGAACAACGATTAAAATAAACACACTTGTGTAGGTAGAACACATTACCCAACGATTCACTAACTGGCACCAGGGAATTGACTAGACCTCGTTAGGAGATAGCGTGAAATCGTCAAAAGCTTGAAGAAGAAGAGCGTGAAAATTTTGTGTAGAGTATAAGCGCAGGAACGGCATATTGAGGATGAAGAGGGATGAGGAAATCGATGTTTTAAATAGAGAAAAATTGCAAAACAAAGAGGAATACTATTAATTTAATAAATAAAAGTCTATGCTTAAGGAGAGAAGATATTAAATATCTAAAAGAAAAGTTCTATCAACTAGTATTACAAATATTTAAAAGGTTTAGAAATTATCGATCACTAAGAAAAGTCAGCAGAAGGATCGAGATTGTTAGCAATATCTATATAAGAGTAATTAAGTTATTAATATATAAATTAATGAACCCACAATTTGAAATACTAGGAGAACGTGGTTAACCGTTGTAACAAAATAAGGATGAGAAATAAAATATCTTGGAAGTTAACTAATAAACATTTATTTGGAAGGAAGTAAATTAGAAATAAATAGATATATTGTAAATAGTCTAAAAGTTCAACAGAAGGGAGAACAATCACGTTAACAAGATAAGTCAAGATGCCAATAATATAATTATCGAGAGAAGAATAAGGAGAGTTAATAAATAATACATTAAGTAGTCAAATAGGATTTTAACTTTTGAAATCAAATAACTACAACGAGAAAGTCAAATTGGATTTGGAATCTAAGTATTTAAAATTAATAAGTTTGGAAAGAAGATTCTAGAATGGTGTTTGAAATTTAAATAACGTAATGAAGTTAGAAGATGAAGTAATAGTTAAATAGTATAAAATCTGAAATATAGCTAAAGTTGATAAAGGCAATACGTTACTGTAACACCCCATCCAAAGCCTATCGTGGTTATCGCAATCTGAACACTTAATCGAATATGTCACAGCGGAAATAAACAACACTTGGACCTTGCCACGGTCTGATCGTTAGAATATACCGGCTTAACATTTACAATACTTAACCAAAATACTTATCCAACTCAAAACATCAACATTCTCAATCCCAAACAACCGAGTACTAGTATCTCAAACGTAATCTCAAACTTACATCAGTTTAATATAAACAGTCGGGTGCACAGGCGCAACCCGAACTCAAAATAAATGTCCCACCCTAAGACTAACCGCTCCTACTCTCGTAGTGCGTCCTCATCGGCCTCTTACCTGCAAGTGTAAAAATAGCCCCCGAGGGGGTCAGCACGAATGCTGGTACACCCTCTCATGGCCCCCAAGCTAACGGGGCTACGACGACTAATTGTCGATAGCATGGGAGTTGATTAACATGATAAGCATAAATAGCGCAATAAGCTTAATATGAAGCACAATAACCAACAACCACATGAACATAATTAGCTCATAAGCAAACGAACGACTCAGGCGTTCCCTTAATAAGTGAGTTAGTTCTTAACCCCTTAGATCCACAATCTCTTAACCTTATACTTGCCAACCGCTCCACTATTAGATTGGTTAGCCCTTAGTTGGTTGCTTATCTTTGTAGGGCTTGGTTAACCCTAGCCGGTAGCAGTGCACTATCCGACGATAAGCTACCTTTCTTAATTTATTGGGGATGTAGGCTTGATCCCCCCACGCCATCCTTAATGTGCCTCCCACCTAAACAGTAGCCCGGGTGGTCGGGTCGATTTGTTGACCCTAGGCGACGAGTCTAATGACCAGTCTTATTTGGAAGTCGGATCTGATTCAGATACCGACCTCCCCCAATACACATGTGCCGGTACCATTCCGGATTCCTCACTCCCACCCCAAGTTATGGTTAGTGAAAGCCTTAATCACCAAGTGTTAGTTAAACCTTGACGGGTAAAACCAACAATCACCGATACTTAGTTCTTAACCTTGACTCAGTAAGTACTAAACTTGGTTAGTAGCAATCTCAAGTCTCGCGGGTTAGTGTAAATATAACACAATCACAACGAGAACAATATAACCGGTTGCGTGCTTTATCTTGTTTTAGTCTTAGCAATTAAACAGACAGCACACAAGCCGAGGGACACCTCGTTAGCAAGCAGGTCACAAGAAGGATTGTACCGTTCACCGTCGATCGTTGTTGTTTAACCTTCTTCGGGGTCCCAATTCAAAACCTAAAACATTCATTCATTTTTAGGTTATTAGTTATTTGCACCTTACTTAGCTCACTTAGTCCCTAAGGACTTCCACTCAATAACCTCTCAAGTCTTTATCACTTGGTCTTACAAACTTAACTTTAAACATTAAAACTTATACTTAATCTTAACTTAATTCCTTAAGTTCTTAGGGTCCCAATCATTACTACCCTACCAAGGGCATACCTCATTACCCATTACCATTCTTAGAATTTGAAATTTCTTTTTTTTTTTATTTTTAGGCTCGACCGGACTTACCGACCGGACTTGCCAAGTCCGGTCCATTCCAGTACCCTTTTACCGTTGGAAAATTCACTCCGACCGGACTTACATGTCCGGTCTATGTCCGGTCGATTCCAGAGACTTATAACCGTACAAAATTCATGCCGACCGGACTTGACAAGTCCGGTCCCATGTCCGGTCCATTCCAGAAACATTTTCCCTTTCACAAAACAAGCCCGACCGGACTTGTAAGTCCGGTCCCCAAGTCCGGTCGATTCCAGAAACATTTCCCGGTAGTGTAACAGAGCCCGACCGACCTTGCAAGTCCGGTCCTAAGGTCGGTCGGCTCCAAAAACTTGTTTCTAAATTCTTTTTCAACTCCAAACTTTCTCATATATCTAGTAGTTATAACCTCATTTGGGCACCTCAAATACACCTTAAGCCCTCCTTAAAATACCTTAAATCATCCACCAAAATCCATCTTAGTCATTATGCATTTTCCTTGTAATGATGCTTACACTTGTAATGTTTTCCTCTAGGTTTCTAGGTGGTGGTTCATACCTAGTGTAACCACTATGCCAAATGTTTCTTCCCACTATAACATCATCTCCCAAGCGTCTCTCTCTATCTAAAACTCTTTTAAACATTTACTTAGACTTCCTTAACAAGTCTAAACTTCCATCATCATCACATTACTTCCTTCCTAGTTGTGCATCAACATTTGCCTAAGTCCTAAACACTCGAATACATTCTCTTGATTCCTAAATCTTCCATGGTGATACCTAAGTCATCATAAGTCATTAAAACACCTTAACTTCACCCTTTTTCATCAAGACAACCCATAGAACACTCCTAGTACTACCTTAGTCATTAAATTCCCTTAGGATATCTTAAACACTTAAACTCTCCTTTAAATTTTGCCATGGGTTCTCTAGTATATAGTACTTCCTAACACATGGTTTTTCTCCATCAAACAACCAATACCACCAAATTCTCATCACAACACCTTAACACTCAATTTACACTAAAACTTCACCACATCATCATATAATGCTTAAACTTAAATAAAATGCTTGGCACTTAGGCCCTTAAATGACAATAATCTAACCACTGAATTTCCACATATATTTGCCTTCAACCTGCGAATACACTCAACAAGGCTCCCATTGAAATAAAATGCTTCTTGTACTTCACCTTTATATTCTTAAACTATCTCTTTCTCATTTGCTCCTTAGTCACAAGTTCACAAGAATAGTCATTGTTTCTCCTAGGTTTTATAGCACCTTCCCAATATAAACTCTACACTAACTCATCATATACCCACATCTCATTCCCTTAAACAACAAAACACCTTAAGGTAAGTAATTTACCTTGTTTTCTCACAAGCTTAAAAGCTTTTCTCCTTAGGTTTTCTTTGTTCAATCTCGGTCACCAATGTGATTCTCCTTGCCAATGTTCTAACCAATATCCAATGACTCCAATGAGTACTAGATAACACATTAACCCTAAGGGACAAACCCTAGGTTTAAAAATATGTTTTAAGGTATTAATGTGATTGTTTTACCTTGGTTTCTCAAGACAAACTTGGATGTGAAGCAAGAAGGACCTCCTCTCTCCTTTGAAGAGTAGAAACAAGCTAGAACAAGGCATAAACATGGAGTCCCATGAGTATTATTTTCGGTTATGTGAAGAAAATGGTGGAAACCTAGATTTTCTTACACTTTCTTTACCTTAAGAGAATGGAGATGCCAATGGAGTCTCCAAACTTGAATTTCCTCCTCTAATGGTGGTTTGACTTGGCACCAAAATGAAGCTCTTGAAGTTTTGAAAAGATAGAAAGGAGGAGCTTGAGCTAACTAAGAAGAATATGTATTTTGTTTTGGATTTGGAGCTAAAATGAGCAAGATGTGTGCAAGAGAAGGTGGAGCTAGCATGGAGAGGAGCTTCACGTTAATGGAGAAGAGAAAGAGAGCAAGAAATCGTGTGAGACAAGGAAGAATGAAGAAGTGAGGAGAGAGGTAAGCAAAATGTGATATTTATCTTAAGAGGTGAATAGTACTTTATGCTTTATAACTTACTTATTTTGCTTTCTCTTTACTTAGCTAGATAAGTGTGGTGAGTCACACTTAAAGAAACCGGCCCCCTTTAGTGAATGAGGGTAGTTTAGTCTTTGTTGACCAAATGTCTCACTTATATAGACTTATGTTATAAACTAGCTTAATTAATTCACTATTCATCAAAAACAAGGCACATTGTTGTGAAATTTTTGATTTCCCATTGATATAGACCTCCAAATGTGATACTATATAGTACACATATTAATTAAAGAGTAATGATGGACATTTAGCCATTCAAAACTCATTTACAAGACAATTTTTCAAAAACGTGCTTTAAGACTCCTTAAAGCACATTTGTGTTTTAACTAGTTTTCAAGCTTGGTTTTCTTTGGTAATTGACCTAAAATGACCCTTAGGATATTACTAAGGTCTTAGAACAATATTTGGGTACTCTCCCATGTCTCTCCAAGCTTAGAGCACGTTTTTGTTAAAACTGCTCTTTTGGTGTTTCCTTATATTTTCTTTGATTAGAAATGTTTCTAAGGCATTATTTAGACTCCTTATATCTTAGTTTATCATTTAAACACCATATCTAAGTTTGGGGTATTTCAGTTACAGATAATTGTAAATATTTTAAGGAGAGGGATCAATTCAAAGAAGAATGTCGTTTAATTCCCTGGGCCACCCTAATACTAACCTCGGTCATATTATTCATACTATATACTATATTATTCCTAATCTTGCGAATTCCCGGGTAATTCGTATACAATACCTAGCCAACATTCATGACGTTTATTATTTCATATATGGATATAGGTGATCCATCAGCACCCCATTTCATTTCTACTAATACCTCAACAACCTCCTTGAGGTGTTCATGTCCTTTCAATATATAATTCTTCCACTTACCACAAATATATATATATATAGATAAACATATATATATATAAACATATACATATATCAAAAGTATCTCAAAGGATACATACCAATCGCCACTAAGTGCATATATGCACATATAACCAAACAATTCTCTAAGGTCCACGACACCTTGGTTATCATCACATAATTACCACAACACCTAGGTTCATCACCTATTGATAATTGTGTCCACTTATAGGGAGCTCCCAGAATCATTCAACCCCGACGTGGTCAGGGTCAGTGTTGAACTATCTTTCCACCTCAATTTGTGTTTAGTCTCTCTTGATCTGACCAGGACCAAGTTCGATCTCCCTCGTCCATTTCAACTAATCAATTTATTTAACAAGTTCTAATATTATATTCTCATAAGCTTTTTCACATTGTGTTCAATCGATACACAAGTCTAACTAGTATAATTAATCTAGTTTTAGGCATAAAGGACTGTATATATCCTAAACCATGAAACTAAGTTCCCTTAATTTACACCCATCCATTTCCTAGAGGATTTAACTTCCACTAGGTTACATATCGGTTTCATACCAATTCACATATCAAAATTTTTCCATACTTAGTTCATACCGAGTCACAACCCACATATATCACCATACTCGGTTTTATACCGAGTCACAAACCACATATATCACCATTCTCGGTTTCATACCGAGTCACAACCACAATACTACTAGAGTTTCAACTCCTCCTTACTTGTATTCTAACATCGGAGCTAACAAGATAGACACTTTCTATGTCTAGTATTCGCATATACTTTTGTGTGAAACTAATTATAACTATGGTAAGAACACCCTTTTTTATGTTCTCCCTTCCTATCTGCATTCATTGGTGTGAACTAACACACATATGTATATGTTTATAAGAACTTACATATGAAAACAATATAATATTACTTCAAGTAATTACTATAGTTGTATAACATGTACTATGCTTACAATAATCTATGTACTTAATATGTACGATGTACGTTAAGCGTGCGAAATCGCTCTACCCCATTAAAAGGGATTACACCCTCGTAATCTCAATTATATCATCCTTGAAGTGAAAAGATAAAGATGTTTAACCCATATGAAGTACTCTAGCTCCCATATGGTCTTTACCACCATGTGATCCGGCTAGAGGATCCTAATCCTGTCGTGAGCTCACTGGTGGAACAGAACCCTTAAATTACGGTCCAAAACCGTGTATAATTACGGTTCTGGACCGTAGTCAACACGGGCGTCACCTAAGACAGAGACGTCTTTAATTACGGTTTAAAACCGTAATTAAAGGCCCTTTTCTTGTCCCGCGTGTCAGGGACTTTAGATTACGGTTATTGGTAAAACCGTAATCTAAAGTGTTTTTTTTTCATTTTTTTATTACATAGCTACAAAATTGCAACAGTGGGCAGAATTGCAACAGATGTGCAGAAACAGCACAATTGCAACACCTGAATCAAATAGCAACAAAACACATTCATTCTCTGCGCACAATTGCAACAGATAACATCTTTAATATACACTAGAATATCTGTTACAGCAGATACAGCATAATCTGTTACAGCAACAAAAAAACATTGCAATACAACAGAATTTGTTACAGCAGCTAGTAATTCATTAAATGTGATCATTTCAGTTTCGTGCCACTACAATATATACGAAAAGCTAGCTAGTCTACCAATTCATTCTCAAAAATAAGGCTGCCTGCTCTCTCTGACATGATACAAGTCATTTGCACTATAAGTCGAGGATTGGGCATAATGCTCTTTAATTTGGAACAAGAAAAGGAATGGAACACATAATGAGATTAAGATAAAGACACAAAAAATCTGCACAAAGAATTAAATACAAGACAATGTTCGTATTACCTTGTCTTCAGAGTTCTGAAATGATGGGAAGTACCCGCGTAACTTGTACATATACCGCATCATGTAGTACCCGCAACTCCTAGAATCCTTTTGGGTAGGGCACTAAATCACCAAAATTTACAAGTGTAAAACAATTGTATAAAGATAAGCAACACGAATGAAATAAATGAATTACCAAACCTTGATGTATGTGACTTGCATGTCAGCAAACTCTCCCTGAGTGGTTTGACTATAACAACTGTCACATATTAACAAAAGCGTTAAGCACAATGAACGAGTAATATAATTTTGGTTCAAAAAACCTACAAACAATTAAACAGTAATAAAAACTTACGTGTTGATTAAGTCTTCAGTGTTAAATTCTGTCCACTGCCCTAGTGGATCTAGAACGAGCAGAGAAGCAGTGGCACCGCAGAAGATAAACAAAGCCCAGTGGTGGCTACAATTTCAAATACAAAATGAAATGAGAAATGAAGGTAAAAAACTTAGCTAATTAGTATGTAAATTTATATCAGAACCCACGTTTGGTGATACGGTTTTAGCAAAAATAATTTATTTTGTTCATCTACAACATTGAAGAAATCCTTCATGTATTCACAAAACCTTCCTGGGTCCCTAGTGACTAAGTCGAACTATAAACGCTCCGGGCACACCGCAGAAATGAGGGTGATGTTCTTCTCATGACATCTCTCACGTAGACCTCTATTATATCACATGTACTATAAAAATTTAGCTAATGCAACTTCATAGATACTTATTCCATATGTTTTTACAGTATAAGGAAAGAACACTTACTTTAGATAAGCTTGAATAATGTTAATGTTCAGGTAATCTCCACACATCATCTCTCTGATGTCCCAAAAGTTGATTGTTGTGGTCATATCTTCTTCATAGTGAAACAGTGACTTTGGAAGCGTCATCATGAAGTTGATACATTGAGGAGACCTCGCAATGATCTTGTCGTAGAGATTGACCTAACAAGGACCCAAGTGTTTAATAAGTTTTTCTGGCAGTGAGAACCTACTTGTCGGCGCCTCAGAAGTCCTGGTGCGAGCCCGGGGCGCTGGATTCTTACCTTTCGCACCCTGGGTCACTAGATTCTTACCCTTCACACACAAACAATAAAGCATAAGAATGTAAAGATAATTACTAACTGGTTATTATAGTAACATTAAACATTAATCTAGAACATACCCTTGTACTGCGGACAGGACCCGCCGGCGCGCTGATATCTTCTTTGGGCCGGGATACGGGGCGTGGAAGCTCAGGGATCTATAATGGATTATATTAGACACTTAATGCTATATAATGGATTTTATTGATACTAAATGGTTGTCAAACATTCTTACCTCATCAGTGACAACTATATAACATGCTGGCAAGGGCAATATGTCTCCCTTCGCTTCAATCAGCGTGCATTTGTTGTCAAAAGCCATCGGAAGGTATGCATTCTCAAATCCTTTGATTACTGGGTCCAAGGTCACACGCGCGTAGAATGCGGGTAGACGTCTGAAACTGATGAGCGTGAGTGGACTTGATGGTAACACCGTCCCGTAGGCCACATCTACAGGGTGCCCCTCTAATGGTATTTAGAGACAACATTTTTTTGCTCCTTTAATAAACATAGATATTACGTGAAATAAATAAGTGCATCCAATCTAATACTATTTAAATGACTTTATTTAAGGAGAAAAATAGTTTAACAAAGCTAACCTGGATGTTGGTAAACGGGTACGGGTCAGCGGCCGGAGCACAACTGGACGAGGAAGACGGTCGAGGAGGATCATGCTGCTGTTGAGTAGTCACATGTGCGATCGCATCCAACACTTGTTGTAGCCTATCCTCGTAAGCTCGGCACTCAGCAGCCAACCTCTCCACGTTTGCTTGGTGCTCAGCAGCCAGTTTCTCCTCATTAGCTCAGTGCTCAGTAGTGAACTTACGCTCAACCATCACCTCGATGTCAGCAACATTCATCTGACCCTTCTTAGCAGATGGCGAGAATACATTCTTCTGACGCACTTCTCCCCAAAATCCTTTAACACGCCCCAGGTGATCCTTCATCCCAAGCGCTTGATTGAGAGCGTCGTCTTGAGAAGGAGGAGCATGTAAGTCTACTTCTCCTCTCTGTGCCGCTTCATACTGTCCAATTGTCAAAGAATTTAGTACTAAATTTAAGATCAACAAGCACTTGAGTATATAAGTAAATTATTTAACAACTACTTCCAAACACTTACAATTTGGTTAGCCAGTTGTTCTGTCGCAGCATGAGGAAATATCCTCTGACCTTCGGTGGTCATTGTCTGGCGTCCCAGTAGGTACATCTACACCCTACTCGCCTCAGAGACATCCTTGATTGGGAATTCATTGCAATCCTCGTTCCTCTGCGTCAACAAACCAACTTCTTTCCACAGATCGAGGTTGCCCACATATCTCCTTTGTGCCATGGTGTGGGGGTAGAGATTAGCTTCACGGTTTTGCAGTGCTTATTCTTGTCTTTGATGTTAAGATAGTACAACATACAATTAATTAGAAAATCAGGGATAAAACATAATTATGAGCATTAATTCATAGAAGAGCACACAAACATACCCTAAACTCGGGGGTGGAGTGGTGCTCAACGAACTCCTTCCACTCCTTTTCGGTGATCATGCTGTGTACTGTACATACGGCGAAGGCTCGCGTGGGGGCATCCTGGTGATCCAGTTCTCCACCAAGTAGTGGCGGAATGATTTAGCTTTGCCGCCCACCGCAGAAAGAACGGTCTTCTTCACTTCGTCTGGGATCTTGTATCGTTCTTGCACCTTCTTCCAAATGGTCTCCTTAACTTCTTTCGGGACTTGTGGCCATTTGTGGTTGATGGAGCAATGTGATCTGAACAGAGTCCCTAGCATACTAGTGAACTTTGACCTGCTACCCCCACAATACCTCCCATACTTGTCCCAGACAAGATTGATCTCATCCGGTTTCTACAGCTTCAGCCCATGGGTCGGGACTCTACCTCTGGGTCTCTGAGTAGCACTCGTTGAAGGTGCACTCATGGATGGGGCAGCAGCAGTAGTGGCAGCTATCGAAGGGCCAGCAGCAGCAGCGGCAGATGTAGATAGGCCAGCAGCAGTAGCGGCACTGGTAGAAGGAACCGGTACCCTTTGATGATCATCTTCGAACTTGCGGCAAAATAACTTGAACTCTTTAGCCATGCCTGCAAGGATTGAAATAAAATTAAGCATTTCTTAATGACACAAAAAAAATACACAAAATTTAACAATGGTCATATACAAGCAAGAAATTAAAGATTGTTAATTACTTATAAATTTTAATGGTAATAACTTACATACACCATTATCTCTCAATCCGCATTCCTTTATTATGTTCTGATCGTATATACTCACGATGACCTATGACCTCAGCCTCTTCCAATGAAATAGGAATAGTTGGAGGTTTGTCTTCTACGTCATACTCATCCTCATCAACCACACCATCCACACCAACTATTCCTTTTCTCCCTTTAAGCACCACAAACCATCTAGGATTACAGGGATCAGTTACATAAAATATCTGCTTAACCTTCGTCCCAACAATGAATGGCTCAACCGTGGGGTAGCTCGAGACAGATCAACCAATTTCATATCATGCTCCTCCTCACGATAGCCATGATTGTTGTCAACCCAGTTACACCGGAAAACATACATTTCGTAGTTGTTGTAGTCCAATACCCAGATGTCTTACATAACACCGAAATATGATTGATTTACTGAGACTGGACTGTGACCCACACCGCTGATGTCATATAAGTGTTGATAAGATTCAAGCTCTACACTACTGTTTCGATTTGTTGACTTGCGATCCTGGCGTTCTGTGAAAAAGGTGAATCCATTGATATCATACCCCTCATAAGAAATTACATCCAGATTTGGTCCAAATGCAATTACTTTAATTAGTTCAGGCACATTCGTGGACTGATCGGACAACACTCTATCTTTGAACCATCTGACAAATGTCTCATTCTGCTCAATTTGTAGTCTAACGCCACTCATGTCTAGATATTGTGCTCTTAAAACGCACAAGTGTTCATCAAAGTATGGTTCGACATCTTCAAGATGACTCAGCACAACTAAATGAGCTTTGTTAAGAGTGTCTATATCAATTCTTTTCAGTTCCCGTCCAACCGTGCCAACACCCTTCATTCTGCCCTCGTGTCTGGAATGTGGAAGTCCAATGGTATTGACACCTTCTAAGTAATTGATGCAAAACTCTACAACTTCCTCGTGACAGTGCCCTCTATAATACTACCCTCTGGGTGACGACGGTTCTTTATTTTCTTCTTCAGGACACCCATGTACCTTTTGAACAGATACATGTAGCGAAGGTACAAAGGACCACACATCAGCATCTCTCTTACAAGATGCACGAGGAGATGTATCATTATGTCGAAGAACGAGGGAGGAAAATACATCTCCAGCTGGCACATTGTCACAATAAGAGCCTTTTGTAGTTTAGTCAGAGTGTCCGCATCAAGAACCTTAGACAAAATGGATTTGAGGAAGACACTGACATTTGTGATTGTGTGTCTAACAGCATCCAGCAAGATCCCACGTAATACAATTGGCAAAAATTCTTGAAGTAGGACATGATAATCGTGATATTTCATTCCTACTAATTTCAAATCTGTCCTGGACACTAGGCTTCTTATGTTTGAGGAGTATCCTGAAGGCACCTTGATGTTGTAAAGGGTACTGCATAGACTATGTTTCTCTTCTTTAGACAGAGTGTGAGAGGCAAGAGGCAAGAATGTGCATTTTCCACGTTCTTGCGGGCCAAGCTCTGAGCGTATGCCCAACTCAATTAAATCTTTCCTTCCTTTCAAATGATCTTTTGTCTTTCCTTTTATGTTCAAAAGGGTGCTAGTGATACTTTCACCCACCTTCTTCTCGACATGCATCCCATCTATACAATGTCTAACCTCCAGATGATGCCAGTACTGGAGTTCCCGATATATTGATTTCTTTTTTCAGACACTTCTTTCACCACTTTTGGTTGGCGGCCCGAAGTTGTTGACAATATTATCCAACTTTTTGTAAATCTCTGTACTTGTCAAAGGCTGGTGCGCCACGTTGTGATCAGTTTTCCCATCGAACTCTTTCGCCATCTTTCGGTACTTATGTCCTTTTGGAAGCATTTTTCGGTGGCCCATGTACACGTTTTTACCACTATGTTTCAAGTGAATGCTACAAGTGTTCTCACCACAAATCAGACACGCCAACACCCCCTTGATTGAATAGCCTGAAAGATTACCATAGGCGGGGAAATCATTGATTGTGCAGTACAATATAGCACGCAAATTGAAGTCCTCTTTGCTGAATAATTCATAAACTGTAGCCCCTTCATTCCACAAGAGTTGTAGATCCTCTATCAAAGGTTGTAGGAATACATCAATTTTGTTGCCCGGTTGCTTTGGACCCGATATTAACAAAGACAACAAGATGTGTCTTGGTTTCATGCATAACCATGGCGGTAGATTGTAAATAACCAAAAGCCTGTGCCATGTACTGTGTATGCTACTCAAAGTACCGTAAGAGTTCATCCCATCCGTGCACAAGCCTAGCCTTAGGTTTCTCGGTTTGTTACCAAACTCAGGAAATTTTATGTCTATGTTTCTCCACTGTGGTGCATCAGTGGGATGTCTCAACCTGCCATCCTTCTTCCTGTGAATTGAATGCCACCGAAGATTCTTCGTGTCTTTCTCAACAGAGAACAAACGTCGGAACCTTGGAATGATGGGCAGGTACCATAGTACCTTAGCCGGTGAACCTTTCTTACTACCGCTGATGTGAGTTTGTTGTTTCTTCAGATACCGTGATGCTCCACATGCTGAACAGCTTTAAGCAAATTCATCCGATTTCCAAAACAATATGCAACCATTTGGACAAGCATGAATTTTTTGGTACTCCATACCCATTGGGCACATCAATTTTTTGGCTGAGTACATAGTCGTTGGCAAAACATTGTCCACCAGAAGAACGTTTTTCAATAGTTCCAGGAGGGCAGTGAAACTTACGCCGCTCTAGCCATATTTTGCTTTCAAGTTGAATAGCTTGAGGACGACACTCAACTTGCTTAACTTTGTTCAGTCACACCCGGGGTACAGTGGTGTTTTGGAATAATCCAACAAATTCTCATACTTGTCTGGCATGTTAGAGTGATGTCGTTCCACATCTTCGAGCATAGTCTCAATGTCATCGTCCCAGAAATCTAGCTCAACATCAACTATAACGTCTTCTGGATCATCCGCAACTGTATCATCTCCGAGTTCTGTTTCTGTGTTTGCCTGACCATTATCCCCTTCGTCGGGCTTAATAACATCGAACACGCTCTGACCATGCCATCGGATTATGTCTTGGAAATCCTTTGTAAAATCACGGTGGATCAGATGTTCCTTAACTGTTTCAACACCGCGATATCTCAGATTGTTTTGGCAGTCGATACACGGACAAAATATGTATCCCTTGTTTGAAAGTTTCAAATTGTTCGCCAACACCGTGCATAACTTATCGACTCCTTCTAAAAACTTGTCATCCAACTTTCCACTATAAATCCATGAACGTTCCATCTCCTTCTAGCTATTTATATGAAGGTAGCCATTTCATACCGTCACCTGTGGCAGATTCTTTACATTTTGTATCTTATCAACCTAAATCCATCAATGAGTATTAAATCCCACCGGTGAACGTGTTTTTAATATGTAATTTATTGAAAATTTCGGCAGCATCTCCCTACAGTTCTTCAAATGCATGATATTATGATGTTAATCAATAATATATGCATTCGAAGAACAATAAAGAGATGCTGCTGAAATAATCAGTAAAGTACATATTAAAAACACATTCACACCCCAGTTGTGAGATTTAACAATCATGGGCAGTCTCGACAGGGACTGCCCAAGATATACCGAGAGGTATATCTTGGGCGGATAACTATGTTTGGTAGTTTGTCAAATACTATATATATATATATGCAAATCTTACCTCTGGTACACGATTAGCTGATGCTAAGACAGTTGAGGTCGGAAGTCAAAATAAAGTCATAGTCCTGATGCATAAACAAAAAAAATGACAACATTAGAATATATCAAAAAATCAAGGTTAAAATGCTAGCTAAACTGTGACAAATATTTGATAGCATCTCCCCTATATTTCTAACATTTCCAATTCACTTTTATCAACATCAAATTCACACGCACCATCAGAATTACTTATAAACTAATTTTATATTTTAAAACTACACTACTATGTATTAATTGTAAAACTAAATGCTAAGAATAACCAATTCAAATTTATTCTTCAAAACAATAAACAAAGAAAAATCACTACAACAGTTTACAGTTTGGTTTGCAAAATTATCCTTAGTAAGAACCGAAGTGGGCAATTAGTGCAGAATTCAGCCCACGAACTAGGTTCCAATTAACTGTGAATCTGGGCACAAATGTATGAACAAGGTTAGAACATTTGCCATTACACTCTCAGGAATGGACAGAAATGACGTTAGAACAAGCAATCGACATATATATGAACAAAGTTAGAAATAGGAACAATCGACAGAAATCGCATACCTAGTACGAGTTAGAGTCGACGGCGGCGACCAGTGGTAGATGGGTGGTGACCGGCGGCGATGGGAGTGACAAAGGTGGTGGGAGCGACGACGGCGATGGCCGTTAGTAAGGTGATGAGAGTGAGGAGGTGATTTCAGTAAGGAAGATAGCGCGAGAGAGAAGTAGAGGTTACTGTAAGTGTGCAGAGTAAACGGGCAAATGTTCTAGTTAAAAGGACTTTAGATTACGGTTCACAAGAAAACTGTAATCTAAAGTCAGATTTAAAATGACGATTCTCACAAAACCATAATCTAAAGTCTAACGAAATAAAAAAATAGCGCGAAACATATTTGGCCTATGCTGGGTTTCGAACTCAAGATCGATGGTGTTGGCTCATGTACCCCCGGCCATTGAGCCATGAGTCTTATTTGATCAAACATATGCAACACATTTATAATAATTTTTTTAACCTAAAATAAGCTGGTAAAATGACGTTGTTAACTGTCATTTAGATTAAGCACGGCGTCAAAAAAACAAATAATGTGGGAAATATTTGGCGTCAGGTCAAAACGACGTCGTTGACCATCAGTTGGTGGGGACTTTAGATGACAGTTATTTGTTGTAACACCCCATCCGATAATTCCTCTAACCACGGTCTAACCGTCACGAACACTAAATTAATCGCAGCGGAAAAACACCTAACTACCGAGGGTGATACAATACCGATAACCACCCATATGGTTACCAGGTCTAAACTACTACAATTACAGTCCCGGTCTGATAAAAGAAATACTAGCTTAATTGACATAATTTACAACACTTGATTACCGAGTACTAAGTGTATATACATCAAGGCTCACAGCCCGTCAAAAGAATACGAGTTAACTGTTACTCGACTACGCCATGTTTCCTCCTAACAAAAGCAACAGGTGTACCACATAGTACACCGACTATACTAGGGCTACAAGCCCGTGTACAACTCGGTACACCGCCCCATCTACTACTAACTATCAAAAGCATAACATCCCGGTCTTCATGACTATCAACCGTCTCGTGTACCTGTAAGAATAAGAAAAATGGTGCCCCAAGGGGCTCAGCTAAAGCTGCATATGGTAATCGCATACCCCGCGTACTAGCGAGGGTACGCCAACTACTTGGTCGCCAACATGCGGTTCATTATTATTCAAACAAGCATGCTATTAAAACAACATTATAATCATGTATAAACAATACCCTCACATAGAGCATATCACAACAATGGGAACCACACCAGTTATGCACACATTGGTCACTGAGGCCTCGAGACTCTCTCCTCAAGATCACACCTCTTCACATGTTAGCCAATTTCTCATCCGGGTTAGGCGGATGTTCAAACTCTTATCTCAAGATCATATGTCTCGCACAAGGCATGATCACACTTAACCATTATTTATCTCTTGAAATAATTACTCAGTTAAGTCGGGTGACCTCCGGGCAGAGATGAGGCATACACACCCCAACTCACCACCGGGCTTTAGGTTTGGCTTACTTCCCCGGGCTGTGACCTTACGGTTCGGAACCATGGTGGGAAGGTTAGGCCAGAACTCGGTAAGCAATCTCTCTTGCTTCCTCATTCTCACGTGTGGCCGACACTCTATCGGTCTCCTCACAACTTCAGTTACCATTTCCAAGTTAGGTAAGTTAGAAGGTTAGTGTGTTAGTGAGTCATCTCAAACACAAGAATTCTTCTCATTCAAACATTTCATGAATTATACAAACTAGTCTTTCAAGACCTAGTTCATTGGGTGCAAAGACAAGCATACAATATATAAGGAATTACCATTAAACATATTCATGCATTTAATCTTGATTAGGTGATTGCACATAAACACACAAATCAGAGTAACCAAGTTAGGATAAAGGGCATGAGAAAACCATACCGTTCACCGTCGTATCTTGCCCGTCGACTCACTCTCTCGGAGTCCAACTAATCGGGTCCTATAACATACATTAATTCGGGAGGTCAATTAACCATAATTAACCTAACTCGTTACTCCACTAACGTTTCCCGTATTTTACTTACTTAGTCATTATGTTTCAAGCTTAACTCACATAAGTTCATGTTTCACATTTTTCCTTAATCTTAATTAAGCCCTTAATGACCCTCACATGTCATTAGTTAAGTCCTAATTAAATTGTAATATCATTACCAATCCATTCCCTAGCTTAAACCCCACTTAAAACTCTTTTTTTTCATTTCTGGTCTGGTCCGGGACTTCATACGGGACTTAAGTCCCGGACCAGAATGGTAGTGCACTCTCGGCTTGAAAATCACATGTGGTCCGGGACTTGGGCATGGACTTAAGTCCCGGACCAAGCTGGTTGTGAAGTCTCGGGGGTAAAATCAGGGGTGGTCCGGGACTTGGTCCTGGACCTAAGTCCCGGACCCTGCTACAGATTTTACAATTTTGACAGTTTCTAACTCTGTTCAAGGTCCTCTCTTAGCCCATTGATTAACCAATCTTCACCAACTAAAATCTTCATGTTTTAGCACCTAATTACCCACTTAAACCACCTTAAATCAATCACTAAGTACACTCACCATTCTTGTTAATTTCACTTAGATTCTTTTACACTTACAAACTAGTTCTTCTCTTGTTTTCTATAAGACTTGTAACAGATTTTGGTTTCTTCTTTAAACCATTCAAACCTCACTTACTAATGCCATACCTAACTCTCAAATGACATTATTTTGCTCCTAACACACTCTTCTTTTTAGTTAGGTTCTCCGAAACATTAACCACCCATCTTAACCTTCTTAAGCATCCTAGTTTCTTCTTCTAAAACAGAACACTCAAACTATCCTTCCCTAGGCAAATTTTGACAGCAACTACTTACTTCTCTATGAATTTTCACCACACTATAAAAGCTCACAACACTCTTCTCCCACCTGTTTGGTTTAAGCATTAACAACACATTAAAATCCCATTTGCTCACATATGTAAACTAACCTAGCTTCTAGTTTATTTACACCCTCATACACATTAAAACATTCCCTTTCAACTATCCATATTGTAGTACCATGACTACACAAGCTCAAAGTTATTTATACCACACCAACATAGGTTTCACAAAGGAAATAAAACAAACACAAGGTAAGCTCTTTACCTTGTTTACTTTCAGTTTTCACTCCTCTTCTTCCTCTTTCTCTTGTTCCCTCTTTCTCTTCTTGTTTTCCACACCACACAAGGATTATGGATTGCTAGCTACAACCACATCCCATCACACACATACAACAAACCAATTCAATTTCTCTTCACACAACCTAATATCTTAAAGAGCTAGTCCTCAAAGTTTAGTTTAGATTTTACCTTAGAGAAACCAAATGGATGGCTTGGCAATCAATTGGAGGAGTTTCCAACACCCCACAAAAACAAGAGGGTCCGACTGAAATGAGAGGGGTTTTCAATCGTGAGGGAAAAATCTCACAAATGGTAAGAATAAGCTTGAAATGGCCTAAACACATGCTTATTATTACCTTAAGGCATCAAGGAGAAGAAGGAGGGTTAGAATCAACTCTTCAAGCTTCAAAAGCTCCAACGTCCATGGAAGTGAAGATGAAGGAATCAAGACTTGGTTGGGTGCAAATCGAAGCTCTCACCGAGAGGAGTCTAACGGTATAAATTTCGAGTGATTTGGTGGAGAAATGAACAAGATAGAGGTTAGACAAGGTAGGGCTTGTGCTGTTGTAGTCGCGAGTTACAGAGGAGGAAGGAGAAGTTTGCAAAGCTCTGGAGCAAATCGTGAAATGAAGAAAGGAGAAGGTGAGAGGGTAAGTAATTTAAGTTACTTTTTACTTTATACTATTTGCTTTATTCATTTATTTGTCTTGTTATTACTTAATAGCTAGCAAGCTATTAATGGGTGTATTCTTAATAATTAAAACTGGCCCACATTAATTAATAGCCCGGGTCGTTTTTCGTCTTTTTGAATTAAACGCGTTTCGTCTCCCGGTTCCGACACTATTCATTTACCGGATCCATTTTCCAGAATTTTGCCGTTTAATTAATTTTAATAACTCTAGACCCACACAACGGTTTAATTATAGATATTTAACTAACTATAATTATTACGAGTTAATTAAACCCGTTTAAAATCATGTTTTCCCCGGTTTCTCGAAAAACGTGTTTTAAAGCTCGTTTGCATTTTTAACTCGTTTTACGAATCCGTTTTCTTCAGGAATAATTCCTACATATTTATTTAGGACTAATTAAGCTTTTAAATATTTCATTAGCCTAATTAATCACTATTTTTAATCCCGGGGTATTTCATTTGTAAAACCGTAATCTAAAGTCCGTTGACCGTAAAGCGCACATCAACACGGGGCTTTACATTACGGTTTTACCAATAACCGTCATCTAAGTCCGTTTCAAAAAAGGCGCACCTACCTCCGATCGATTATTGCTAACGGTTAATTCTATAAATGTCGTTAATTAATTCCGGCCCTCCTATTAATCATGGTCTGTGTTTAAGCTGTGATTAATCAGCCGTCATTAAATGCTTCCATTCCACCAGTGGCTCTTATTAAAGTCTACACATGTCTCCTATTTGGATTTAGTTCTAGCCTCTAAGGCCATAATACCTTTAGTAGATAGGGTATATATATGTTCGATTGGGAAATGTGAAATACATCATTTCTTTCCCCAGTTTGCTAGGTATATTAACCTATAATGCATGGGCCCACTCGCTCCGTAAAGCAGTACGACCCAATGACTTTAGGGTTTAGTTTGCCTTTTTTGTTCTTCTTAATGTGTTGTACACTGTTTTATGTACTCATATGTTACCAGCAAGTTCTTGCTGATCTCGTTCCAATGTGACAATGCTGTACACGGTCTTTTCACGATTCTAGAAGCAGAGGTATCTTAATCGACGTGGTATCTTTTATTGTATGTGTACTCAATTAGATCTACATTGTCTATCCAGGTGCTTTGGTCAAGGCATTTTGCCCCAAGGCCTATTATACCCCCTTTTTTATATTGATCAACCAGGAATGTACTTACACATTTTTTTGTTCATGAGTAGGGTGTCAAGTGATGAATACTATACTTCTTGTGAAGTATGTCCTTGAATGGTCAAGGCTGTTGTAACAGTCTGCCTTCAATCTGTGTTCCCTATTATCAATTTTTATTCAAACTCTACTCATCTGTTTGCCGACAATATATTTATGGCTGATGGCTGCATATAATGGTCGCTTCCTTGTGCACCATGTCCTTGTCAATTAGACGGTTATTTGTTATCGTGGCATGTGTGGAGTATTTTCTCTCCAGCTTAAGGCATCCGCTAGTATGCTAGCTCTGCCTTCCACATATTGTATACTGGTACTGCAATTATGGAAATCAACCTAACATTTGTCTTATGTTCAACCCTACTTGGGTGAAAACCTAATAACACTCTTATGGCTTGAGCATGTGGTGATTGTTACATCATACAATATTGTCACTACGTTTCTAGCGTGTAGAATAGTTCTCCTTATGCCCCTTTCTTGGGTAGCATTTATAAGCATTCATTAGGTTCCTTCTGGAATGGTAAGAATTGTGCTAATATAAGCAAATCCTTGAGCCTTATAAGGGTTTCACATACTTATTTGCCCATTTAATGGGGTTTCATTGCCTTTTGTTATTAAGTTGACATAGGCTTCCTTATCTTTGGGAAATTTTCTGCCAATATTGTGTATTAGCCACTTATATGTGGATTTATGACATTCACTCGTGTTATAGTCACTGTACCTACTCATAATCTCGTACTAATTACCGTCGCAACATAATTAAATAAATAGTCATAGCAGAAAATAAAGCCAATCGATCTAACTAATGGTGTTACCGCTACTACTCAACCATGTGAGTAGTGAGACATCCGAATCCAATAATAACTTAACACGTAGTGATGACGAGAGATAGCCATATACATACTAACCAATATCCATATCTAGTGAGTTGTTTAGCATTCAATTCCATAATACATCTGTAGTATAACACAAAATAAGGTTCGAAAGTGTGATAACAAACTATACCGCTAACTACCCAAAATACCCTGCACTCTAGCTTCAGACATGATCAAACACCTGTAATATGTTTGCCATAAAGGCAACACACAACTGTTAAATATGTTAAAGTGTAATCTTCATGAACCCTTAAACTCCTTAAGTTAATTAGCAAAGTTAACATGCGGTTCATTTACATGATGTTCCATTTTACAGATATAATATAAATACTATAAATGCATTAAGAAAACAACCAAAAGTTCATCCAATATATCACACATAGTTCCACACATAATCATGCATACACGCAAGGTAATGGCGAGTGTGTAAGATAACGATACGAGTATTGTTTCTATTGAACGATTCTCGTTTATTCTGTCTTCAAGGTCCCCTTCACCCGTTATCTATAATTACGAGTGTTATTGACGTCTCATGCTAACTTATAACTAGTGTGTGTTTATTCATTTATTTAATCCTTAATTCCTTAACTCTTGACAGGTGTCGTGTTGAGACAGCCCGTTTATATATTCCATATTCCTTGTTCAATAGGGCAGCAGCCCGTGCACCAACAGTAGTGCCCTCGGACCAACGATCCAAATATCTCTAGATTTCCTTTCTTGCCTTTGTGAAGGGGTCTTAATCAGCCGTAGCCATGCACCAACAGCAATGCCCTCCAATCAACGATCAAATGTGGCTTGTAGGATTTCCATAACGAGTGGACCCGATTTGGTAGTCATCTCTAGTGATCCCTATGCACAACCAGGTAATCGGTGGTTCCCCTGGATTTCCCTTTATAACCATTGTAACACCCCTAGCTCATAAACTTACATTAATTACAATGTCGGTGCAATCTGCCAAATTAACTTAATACAATAGTACAACGGAAGAATTACAACAAACACTAACTCGGGTGCTACTGCCATTACTTACCCATGTGAGTAATGAAGCGTCCAATTACCACAATAACATAACCACTATGATGACAGAGATAGAAAACCAAACCGTACAATACATCTTTCCATAACTAATCCGTACAAGTGAGCAATCTAAGTAACCCAAAATATATACAACCGTGACACTATCTTGGTGAAGGGTTCCTTCTGAACACTTCGGTAGGAAATTGTCTTGCCACTCGGGCTCCTTAGTAGTGGTCGGTGCTCTCCACAATGTAGTCGGCCCTTATGCTTCTGTAGCCAATCCATGCCGACTATAATATCAAAACCCAAGTCTTTGAACTCTGTCAAGTTGATAGGGAAGCTCTCATCCCGTAAAATTATCTGGAGATCTGTGTAGCGTCTCGTGCATCGTACTCTCTCCTTAGATGGAAGGGTGACTGAGAAGTCTGAGAGAGTCTCAGGGGCTGCCTTCAACTTCTTCACAAAAGAAGAGGATACGAAGGAGTGAGAAGCCCTTGAATCAAATAGAACTTATGCATCGGTGCCGTTTACAGGGAAGTACCCGTGATTTATTCACTTATATTAGCATCACATTATAAGTCTCTGATCACTAATCATTTTGATTTGTCACGAGTCTAACCCGTAATGACATTTCCAAACTCCTTGGCTCGCGCCTAATCAAGGATGTTCAAGGTACTTCCCTTCTTGAGTTCATGGCCTGAATTATAGAATTCGTATGAGTACAAGATCGAAACCTATGCTCAACAGAACTTCATAATGCCACTTTTATTAATCCAATAAGACAATACATTATCCTTGCATACATGGCTGTTTGAATTACATCAATATTCTTTAAAAGTTAAATTCAAACGTCTCGGTCAGATATGAGTAGCATTAACTAATGCTGGTGGGGCGGTATTCAGCTTAACCTTTTTGATCCCGTGGTATACTAACCTCGAATCTCGGTCAAATATCAACACATCCCCGGACTCCAAGACCAGCCTGCTAGCTAAGTCCATCCTCTTCTGGTCACCATAAAGAAATTCTGCATCTTCACCAATGGAGAACGACACTACTAGAATCCCCTTAGTGATTGACTCGGGTGTCTCATCCCAGTCCTGGTGCAACCCAAGTCATCCCTCTTTCTCGTAGAAGTTTACGATACACAAGTCCGTAGTAATGTCAGGTATGGGGTTAGCCTCGAATGGCTGGACGGTCTCGACCGCTTCCCTATCTAGGGTTGGGAATCTCTCGGGTATCCTAGGCACTCATACCCATCTATCTTTCTAACCTCTTGATAGGTCCTAGTTTGCGGATCCCAATCTCTCCCTAAACACATCATATACAATTTCATTTTTGACCCACTAGGATACCCCGGAATGTAAAATCCTCCTAATCCCCTTCCCTAGGCTCTACACTCATCTACAAGGGCAACTTGCTCATCGAGGGTTGAGAATTATTTAAGTAGAATCATGCCTGGTCTGATGACTTGGCACATCTTGTCTGGATATACCCGTCTTCTCCCTATGGGCTTAGGTGATCTCGGTCTCAAAGGTATAGGATATAAGATATCAACGCTTCCTAAGATGTGAAAGGTTTTCTAGGGTGAGTTTCTTACTAATTTCTACTTAGTGCATACATCAGATTAAGGAAAGCTTTTAACACAGAGTCATGCATTCATGCAACCACATTTAAGGTTTCAAGTTTAAGGTTCCCGCATAATTCAAGGTGCCCCGACCCCTATCAACTTTCTTCCTGTGACCTCTCGCATCAACTGGGGTCTGCCCCGGATGGCCACCTCGCGATCCTCCAAAACAAGCAGTTGGAGTCCTCTGGGTGCCTCTCGATGGGCGATACTTTTGGCTCTCAGGGTTGGAGTAGCGCTCGAATGCTCAGTTCCCCTCATTCTTGCAATGGTGCCACTCCACCTTCTGGCTGATGTAGTCAACTCCGAGATGGTCCTTACCACAGCGCTTACAGTAGAAGTGGCATTATTGTGGCTATCCCGAGCCAGGTTGTGACACAACTTGGATTAATAAAGGGAAAAAAGAAAAAGGTTTGAATAAATTAAGATAAGAGGTGGGTATCCCTACCCTAAGGAGGCACAGATCTCAGAGGCTGCACGTCTATAGCTGGGGCGGTCAACCGAGGGACTTGTTCCTTCCCTTTCTGGCTCTAGGATCCTGTTGCCCTCTCTTCTTCCCAAAAAGCTTCCTGTTACAAGGTTGGGGTCAGCAAATCATTATAATTGTTAGAACAAAGTAATGCAACTTAATTAAGACAAGTTCTTACTTTCACCGCTTGCTGCTCTAGCCTTTAGACGCTCCTCCATCCTCATTTTCTCGGTTCTTGCACTTCCTCCCCAGAGTCTCATCTCGAGTTTGGAGCATCAGCTACGTCCTCGAGGCAACATCATAGCACTCCTGAAATCTCATAGATGAGTCTTCATGCATCAATGATAATTTAGTTTAAATAAGGGATTGAAGTTTCGTTCTTATAACTGGACTGTAGTATAGAGGGTCACACCCATGGTTGTCTGGATGCGAAATAACAACCCTCCCTGGAACTTCTCGACCTTGACGGTCTCAGAATAGTCATCTCCGGGAATGAAGTCCAAAAACCGATGAATCGAGCATAGTACTCGTCCACGGTCAGACTCCCCTGGGATAATGTCTCGAACTCCCGACACTTCTTCTGCTTCAGGTGCGTCGGGTAGTACTTCCCTCTCACTAGCTCCACAAACGATATCCATGTGAATCATGGTGTGGTTAAGTGATCGTCCTTGACCAGCCTCCACCATGTGCTAGCTGCATCCTTCAGGTGGAAAGCAGTATTCCCGTTCCTTTGATCAGTAGGAACTCGGAAGGCCTCGAATGCCTTCCCATACTCCACAATATATCTCTCAAGGATTGTGGGGTCCAACTCGCCCGAGTAAGTCGGCATTTGCGTCTCAAAGACGCTCTTCAGCCAGTTTGTCTCCCTGGGCTGCGGCGGGTGGGGTACTGAAATACCCCGAACTTAAATATAGGGATTAAAATTAATCTAATACGTATTTAAGGGCCTAATGGTACCTAATTAATACTGGTAAGGAAAAATAAATCCAAAAGAATAAATAAACGCTTAAAAAGCGGAAAACGCTAAATAAGCGTTAAATAACCATAGGAGGTATGAGACCTCGGTTAGAGTATTATATGGATTCTAAAGGTTTAATAAGACCTCAATAATATATGGGAACAACTCCCGAAGAAAACGGATCCAAATAATGTATTAAAACGCTAATAGAGCTTTAACACATGTTTTTCGAGAAAACCCGAAAACGTGATTTTAAGTGGTCAAACGAACCCGTAAAGATTATAAGTCATTGAATAAATATTATTAAGCATTATTGGAAGCTTAATAACCAATAAAAATAATGAAACGAGAAAATTCTGGAAAACGGGCCCGGTTAGTGAATAGTACCAAAACCGGGTAAAATAACGAGCGTTTTCTGTAAAAGACGAAAAACGCTCCAACTAGTATAACTGTAGGGGGCCGGTTTTTACTAGTTAAATAACCCCTCACACACACATGTAACTAGTTAACAAATAAAGAGAACCAAAAAGCAAAGTAATAAAGTAAAAAGCAACCCCCACACTCTCTCACCTCACCTCTCTCTCTTCTCTTTCCTCTTCCTCCTCTCTTCACCGATTTTTCTCCTCTCTCTCTCTGGTATGGGCGATTTCTTGAAGCTCCACAAGCCTCCCATGGCTTCTCTTCTTTCTCCTAATGCTCTAGCTCCATTTGAGCTCCAAATGTAAAACAAATTGCATATTTGAACTCCCCTCTTCAAGCTCTACATTTCTATCTTTTCAAAATCCAAAAATGAGCAACTTCATATACCTGGGTTTTCCCCATTTGAAGAGAAAAGCACACCATTATGGAGCTTGGAGTCTCCTCTTTCCGACAAGGTAAAAATCTCCATGAAAGACCTCACTTTTCTCCATCTCCTTGGTATGGCCGATTTTTGGCTCTCTCTTACCTTGTTTTTCCTCTTGTTTTGGAGCTTTTCTTCAACCCTCCAATGGTGATGAGAACACCTTCTCGAACCAAGGGCTAAAACCCCTCCTAAAAGCTTCAAAAGGTAAACCCTAGAAATTTTGTTTAAAACATCTCAATGAGTTAGTATAAATCTAAGGGTTAGTATATTAATTATACTTGTTTTTGTATGCTTTGGGTAATGGGAATGGAGTTTGGCAACTCCATTCCCCACCAAACCGATTTGTGCAAGGAAGAGAGGAAGAGGAGAATTGAAAAAGGAATTGAAGGAATCAAAAGCTCAAGGTAAGAGCTCCTTCTTAATGCTTAAATATAATGCATTAGTGTAATGGGAATGGGTAAACAAATAAAAGAACCTAAACTATTGTACTAGTATTGTAGTTGTGAATGTTTGGGTAATTGGGAGCAAACATGTGGATTGTAGGCCTTAGAGCCAAATGAATGGTGTATGTGTATTAGTATTGCTATTTGAGGAAGTAATAATGTATTAGTATTGAAATTGAAGAGGTATTGGTGTATTAAGGTTTTTGTATGTGTGCTGGTAGAACCCTTGTGGTTTGGCTAGAGTAGGGATGAATTTGATGAGGAAGTATGTGTGTGGCTAAGTAAGAAAAGTAGGTGAACTATGGCAAACTTTTTGGTTGAAAATGTGCATTAATGGTTGACTTGGTGAATGGGAGAACCAAGGTATGTATTAGGGTTAGTAGAGATGTTTAATGACCATGGATGGATGATGGTAGTATGTGAAGCTAAGGTACAAAATCTGTAGCAAGAGGGTTATCAAAATGCATTGTTAAACTGAGAAGAAATTGGTGTGCAGGATTTTGTAAAATGAGTGTTGGAACTTGGGTGTAGGTAGTGTAATGACTAGGGAATGAATTGGCATGGAAGGAGAGGTATTTAGAATGCTAGGAATGGCAAGGATTGAGGAAGTATTGGATGGGAGAATTGAATTGTAAAATCTGTAGCATAAGTGTAACAAAAACTGTTACATGTGTTGGTGGAGAAGTGAGGAAATTGTGTAAGATGATTAATGGATTTAGCAATGGATTTGGTGGATGAATTAAGGTGATTTAGAGGGCTTAATTAGTGCTAAATCATGTGGGGTTACATATAGGAAGATTGGGGAAGAAATGGGTAAAGAAAGAAGTGGAAAACAAAACCTGTAGGCATGTTCTGGACCGGTCCGACCCAGAGGTTGGGTAGGACGGTGGGTCGGACAGGCACAGACCACGGAACCAAAACCTACTGGAATGGTCCGACCCAGAGGTGTATGGGTCGGACGGAACAGTTCTGGGTCAGACGGGACAATTTCAGAAGACGGAAAACTTACTGGAATGGTCCGACCCATAGGTTGGGTCGGACGGCCCTAACTTACGAAAAAAAAAACATATAGTAACATAGTAATCATATGTATGTATGTATGTAGGTAAGTACATAAATAAAGGACCTTAGTAATATACCATTAATGTGACACCAATGGTAAGGAAGTAAGTGTATGAGTAGGAGAACAAGTATGAAAGTAATTAAGTAGGTTGAGAGTATGAGAACATTAAGTATACCGGGATAACGGGGTAAGCACGGGAGTAGTAGCTATGAATGTAATGTAATGCTTAGAATTGATTGAACCATTTGGCATGTAGTCATTGGTTCGAGGCTAGGACTCAAGGGACAAGGAAGGAACGAAGGAGCACGGGAACACCCGATAAAGTAAAACAACGGTGAAAGGTATGATTTCTTCATGCCCTGTATCCTAATCTGGTTACCCCGATTTGGGTGCTTATTTGATCACCTAAATAAGATAAATGCATGAATCGGACTATATTGCACTTATCTGTGCTTGACTTATGTTGTTCTTGATATATATTGTCCTAAACACTAGTTGTATAATTCATGAAACATATGAATGATGATGAATTGTATTCAAATCTTGCATTGTACTTAAGTATCGTATTGTATTTCGTATGAATGGGTATTGAGCAATGTATTTGTGTATGTGGCTTGGATGTTGACTTCTACTAATTCCTAACTACCTAACTCCTAACTTAAGTGAGTAAATTGGAATGAGTAGAAGTCCGATATAGCTTCGGCCACGCGTGAGGATGAGGAGACACAAGAGGTTGGATCCGATTCCTGACTCTTAAACTGGTCCGCGGCCCAAATCCCTTAAATGGGTAGCATCCCGGATTGGTGAGTCAAGTAAATCCCGGTGGTGGGACGGAGTAGTCCCCGGGCCGGAGGTCCCGACGACTTAACATGAGTAAGAGTAAGTAAGTAAGTATGTATGTATGAGTATGAGTATGTATGCAAAGTACTGTGGAACGAGTAAAAGAGTAATATCCACCCGATTAACCCGGGTGGACCAACATGAGCTAACAAGTATGGTGGATTGTGTATGTATTGTGTATGTACTGTATATGTATTGTGTATTGCGGATTTCGAAAAGGTAAGAATGTATCTGATGGCTTGTATAGCGTACCATGTATGTATTGAAGAGTATGCATTGAAGTGTATGTATGTATTCATTGTGTAATGTATTGTAACATTGTGTATAAGAGCATGTATGCATGTATGTTTGTATGAAATCAATCGCATGTATTCGACCAAGTGGTCGGCGTACCCTCACTAGTACGCGGGGTATGCGGTTATCATGCTCAGCGAAAGCTGACCCCTTTGGGGGAACGTTTTTAGTGTGCAGGTACCGAAGCAGATATGGTCAAGATAAGAGACCGGTGGCTACGCTTGGATAGCTAGAAGTAGAATGTAGAGGTGTACTAAATGGCACACTCTTGTACTTAGGAAGTAAGTAGTTGTGAGGAATGGGTTGATGTAGACTCTTAATGAGTATGTCTGGAATTGAAAGAGGTATTCTACTTGTATAAGGATCTTAGTAAACTCGGTGTGTTAGCATGTATTGAACTTATGGAGTATTGCATTGAATGGAAATGGTAGTACCTAATTGGTAATTGTAGAGAAGATTGTATTTGTGTAGCACTCGGTTATTCTGGTCCATCAGACCGATGCTGTACGTAGAAGTAGTAGCCTTGTTAGTCACGTGGGTGACTAACGGCATTGTATCACCCGTTGTATGAAAGGATGTATCCGCTGCGTGACTCGTGAAGCACGAGGAGATTAGACGGTAACGAATGTACTAATGGTAGGGGTGTTACAAAAAGTGATATCAGAGCCAAGGATCGCTCTGATGACTGGAAATACCGAGCTTAGGAAATACCGAGTTAGGAATTAGAAGCTTAGGGCTAAGGGCTGAGTGTTAGCATTAGAGAGATGCTAGTTAGGAACTACCGGTGAGTACCGGATACCTACAACACCAGACCCGCCCTCCACAAACCCCTTGTATGATTTTCGAAAAGACGCCAGGGAGAAGGAAAGACCTCTCATACTCGGGGAAAACCCGATCTGGCAGTTGTGAAGCAATCACACGGTAAACAAGAACCGACATATGGTAGATTCCAAGAATTGGGAGTCCCGGGGATGGGTCCCGGTTGAACAACAATACCCGCACTTAATAGCGGTAGGATGAGCACTCCAATCACAAGGAGGCTGCAACTTACAACAGCATGGGGCGACGTGCTCAGCAGTCGCGAAACCTAGCTAACCAACCAACAGCGGGAAGGAAGCACTAACCGTGCAACGAGATGAAAAAAGGAGTAGTAATGGAACCCGCGACACAAGTCTGCGGAGCAGTAGTAGCTAAATAGTACCACCAACGGTATACCAACTGATTAAGGACATAGTCAGGAGTGATTAACTCCGAAAGTACAACGCCCCAGGGTTACAATGCCTGGCCGACAGAGCTTGAATAGCTACAAGAACATCCACACGGGATATAATCCGATAGGACTACAAGAGTAGCGCCTAAACAAGCTAAGGCTCAATGACCACAATAAATGTGTGGAAACGAGCAACAAGGAAAACACAAGACAAATAAATGGGAATCTCCAAGGATTGGAGAAATATCCCGATCAATGACAGTCATGTCAACATCAATGAGAAACTACTCAAAAGGACTGAGTATCCCAGACATAGATCAATATGATCAAGGGAAGATTCCACAAGAATATTAAATACAAGTGGAAACCATACCAAGACCGGTATAGGTTTAACCAAAAAAACCAACAGTACCACGCACTTGCCACGGCAAGTGAAGTAAGGACAGGAACATGTAGAGGAACACTAATACACCACAAACACATAGTAATGTACTGAGACCGCAAAGAAGTGACTACCGGATCACGTATCCTAAAAAAGGAAAAAGAGCCTTGGAAAGGCCTAACGGCCTGACCATTGTATTAAGGACATACCAGTCAGCAAGAAGCTGGACTTGGTAAAGACCTCAACATGGCTATGCCATGCAGAACATCTTTTAACACCGAACCATTATTTTCAAACCAAGTTTTCTTTCAAACCATAAACCTTCTTTTAAAACCTTGGATTTTAAAAACCGAACCAACATAATTACGGTGAGTATCATAGAATGATACAAGAGGAGTTGGCAACAGAATACTTCACCTAGGCGTGTGACAAACACTACGAGTGTACCCAATTACGGGATGTGGGACAACCGCACTCCGAAGGAGCTTGCGGGCCTGACATATAGTTGGGTAAGTGGTAACGTATCAACAAGGTACCCCACGTATGTATACATGTAGTGTGCGACACACGGGAAGTAGTCAACTCCGTTCTACGGACCATGAGTGAGTTCAAATCAGAACAGCTGGACACCTCAGACGATCAAGTATAAAGGAACTTAGAGAATCCATCTGAAGATGAGGAATAAGAACTAGGAAGTGCAAAGAGCACATACTAGTAAGTATAGACATTGGATATGTCTCAAATAATCCAAGCAACTACCTGACAGCTGGATGGGATACCGAGCCTAAACACAGTAAGGCAAATGCCTAACGTGAACCTAACAATGCTCAACAAACGGGGCGGAGTTCCCAAGAGCAGCCTCAAGATTACCATAAGTATAATCCATCATTGAAGGGGATATCAAACCTAGTCTTAAGCACTAGGAGCAAGTGTAAACAGTCTACCCAAGAACGGGAGACGTTATAACCCAAAAAGGGACAACTCAAGTACGATACCATAAGACGGTACAGCGGACAACATATCATAAACATTAGCCGGATGTAACGGCATAATTTAACAACACCCAGGAGCAATCCTTGAGGGTGACTGGATTAACAACAGTCAAACAAAGCGTCAAGATAAGAATACAGGAGCTGGAACGAACACTCGGTTAAGACACCAAAGGGATTTCACTTGACAGGAAATACCCTAGACTACAAAAGGCACTGATCAGCACCAGGTTGCCTAAGAGTCTCCTATGAACGGAAGCGTGATGCCACGACTTACCATGGAGCCCAATAATATCTCCAACCTATGACGGTATACATGGAGTGGAAACATGTATAGGCAGCTTGCAAAGAGCATAGCTTGCAGCAATCTGGCTCAGAAGTCGTAAACCAAATACGTTATATGAACTTAAACGGTTGCAAAACCCGCACCAGTTGTTAGCAAGACTTGCAAGAGGTATTGCCTCATACGACAAGAAATCAACAACTGGACCATCAATTCAAACCCAACTCTATGAGTGGCTTGGACTGATGGCTATCTCAATGTCATTGTCACTAGAGCATCACCCTAGTATACAGTAGACAAACTCTTAATTTTCCTTCATGCCTTCTGTAGCAATGGTAGCACAGGGGCATAAGAATCATGATGATGCCAACATTGGCCTAGTCCATACTTGGACACTACGAGAAACCCAAGGGAAGGTACCCCTCGTTAGCCAAAGACCACCAACGTGGTGAAGATGTGAACCCTTGGAAAGGCTTCCATCTATTATAATAGTAAAGCCTACGCTTATAAATATTACCAAGAGGCGATGGAATAAGGAAATGAGATTTCCAAACCATCACGACTTAAGGAGCAAGCATACTCCGTATGCACCCAAGCATGTGGTGAACCGTTGTATAAACACCAACATGACAAACCTCGTCATGAGACCTATGAGTGGAGACAACCCCTCAACAACAACCTTCACTTGTTAGTGATAGAATACCCTCCAATTGGAGAACGGGACCGGAAAACCCTCGAAGTTTCTTGGGATGTCCCGGTGATGTACATACGAGTAGAACTACACAGCTAGAGCCTATAACCAATGCTCAGCACTATGGAGACAGTAATTGTCAAAAACATTCAATGTGTGTGCACACTACACACCATGAATGACCAACGCTCAAGAGAGCTTGTAACCCGATAAACCACTTCATCTTGGGTCAACCAAGTTATTTGGCAAACCTACACATGAAACCTAAATTGAAATAAAACATCCCCACAAGGGGAAGATAATAGGATTGCGGTATACTACGACAACCGTCATACATATGAACTAGGAACCTCCTAGTGTATGTGCACCATAAGGAAATGGTGCCAATGATAATGGTAATAAGTAAAGAGGAACTACCACAGTAACAGAAACAGTAAAAACAATGTTGTACAATGAGTAAGAATACGGCGCGCAATAGGCGACCGCTATGAGGAAGTAACAGATAATAACACGGAGTATAAGCATGAGATGACAGGCAGAAATATTCCTTCCTATCACATAAGTGACTTACTGTCAAGCGTTCACGCCTCTGCACTCTGTATGACTGAGTGTTTTGGTATTGCACTTGTGCAGCTAATGATCTAATGGAATGGCTGGGGATATGGAGAATGTAAACAGTAGTAAATCTTTCTTTTCACCACAAACATGGCATAAGCCAGTCAAGCATTCTTAGCAACAGACCGCACGAAGAGTGTAAAACACACTATCAATCACAAGATGTGAATTCCATTGGAATAAAAGGTGAAAGGAGTTGTAAGAAAGTCACTAGGACCGACGCATAGAAATGCAAGGTCATACAGGTAAAGAACACTTGTACTGAACCAGAAGAACTGGCATAATTCAGAAGCTATTGACAACAGAGGAAGCACTACAACTAAGTAGTGACTTAACCTCGCCCGACAATAAGTCGAAGGAACTTAATGAATAATCGTGGAAGCATAAATAGCATGTGCAGTAGATTACCAGAGAGCTGGTTATAAATCTTAAACTCATGGAGTTCAAACACGGTAAAAGAATACCACATTTGTTTAGTAAACCTTATTCCCATAATAGACGGATAAGAATGTGATGTATAGCACATTAAGGATAACAAGAAGGGTGAATAACCCGAGTTATCAGGGTCACGCAGCAGAAGCTAGTGGGCCCTAGCTAGGAGATAATATACCTAGTAAGTATAGCAAAATGGCTATTAATGCCTTGAAGCCTAATAGGCTAGAACCGAATTAATGATGAGTTAAATAAACTCATATAGAAATCCTTGGTGCAAAGACTAAACCATTGGTATGGTTAAGACCCCTTTGACCAGAGCATATTGTATAGTATACCGTAGTAAAGCTAAACGCTTCAGATTGCCCAAATTGATTAAACCAATGCTTAATAATAATAACATATGGTAGATTACGTGGGCGTAATCCCTTTTAAGGGGGGTAGAGCGAAAATCGCTTAATGTAAGTTTTGTGAATAAAACACATAAACCGTAATGTGCATAGCACAAATGAGAACTAAATTGATGATTGATACTATGTTAAATAAACATAAGTACTCATTCATATTGTAATTATGGTAACTAGGCATTAGACATGCAAATACCATAGGATGAATATACCCATCTTGTAACACCAATGTGAGAGTATTAGTAAAAGAAAAGTAATGAGTAGTGGACGGAGCTCCACAAGTATTGTAGCCTTTGAAGAAGTACGAAATGAATGAGAGTAGTAGATGAATGAAGTTTATGAGTAGTGGAATCGTAGGTAAATTATTTGAAGCAAATTGAAGACAACTAAATCTCATAGGTATAGTATTCCTTAGTTAGAATATTAGAGATGATGGTGAGTAATGGATGGAAGTAGTGAAGGTTGATGAAATGAGCATTTAGGTATCGAATCATGGAGTAAAGCATTTGGGAAGCAGAGTGAGGATGATTGATGGACTGATTCCATCCTTTGGAGATGTATGAATTCGTAATCACGACTAGAAAGAGTAAAAAGATAGAAAATGAAAACAAAAATTATTTCTTTGGTTGAATCTGATGTGGGAATTCAAACTTGATCCTGATCAGATCAAGGGAAACCGAACACAAATTGGAGTGGAAAGATAGTTCAACACTGGTGCTGATCACATCAGGGTCGAATGATTCTTGAAGCTCCCCTCAAGTGGTCACAAGAATCACGCATAGGATAGATGTAATGAATATAAACTGGAATTTGGAGTTGTATGTTTTAGAAGGATTCCTAAGTAGCCGCTGGGAAGGACTTTCCATAGACTGGAGACTAAGTATTTGTTAGAATCTTATATCAGAGAAGGTAGCAGTATATTATGTTGTATTATTTCAAGGGCAGCGGGACATAGAGGGGTCCTGTGTCTAGATAACCTGAGTGTCTGCGGGATTATATGTCTATTGCATTGCCTTGGGAATAGCTTTGCATTGTATGCATGTATAAATTGGTAATGAGGAACCGGATGGTCGGTGGTAATGTGGATTGGAGTAATTATTGTGCATTAGTATGGTATGGTATGGTATGGTATAGTATGTAGGAACCTTGAGTAACGGATTTGGGATTGGTAAGGAGGAAGAATGTATGGCTTTGGCATTAAATAAGTTTAATACCCCGGATCTAAAAATGGTGATTAAATTACTCTAATATGATTATTAAAGGCTTAATGATGCCTAAAGAGTATTGGTAAAGAGAATAAAACCAAAAGAAAAGAGAAAACGCTTGAAAAGCGAAAAACGCTAAAATGTGCGTTAAATGAATATAAGAGATATATGATCTCGAGAGGGTTCGAGATGGATTCCTAAGGCTTAGTTAGGCCTAATTAGTGTACGGGAATGATTCCCAAAGAAAACGGATCCAAATAATGGATTAAAAATACTAACGGAGCATAAAAGCATGTGTTTCGAGAAAACCCGAAAACGTGACTTTAAGCGGTCAAATGGACCCGTAAAAATTATAGTTGATTAAATAACTATAATTAAGTATTAATGGAAGTTTAATAACCATTAAAAATAAAGAAACGAGGAAAAAATACGAAAAACGGACCCGGTTTGGGAATAGTGTAAAAACCGGGAAGTTGTGGGGTGTAAATGTGATAAGCAAAATTAAACCCCCTTGTAATTTATATATGTGGCCAGTTACTTGAGCTGTAATGGGGGGGCACGTTTTATTTTTACTAGCAGCACCCCCTTGTTCCTAATACACTAAGTGACAAGAGAAATAAAGTAAACAAGTTCAAATAGTAAAAGAGATATCCTACTCTCTCACCTCTATTTCTCTGGCCAGTCACGATTTCTTCTTCCCTGCAACATTTTCTTCCTATGTAAACCCCCATTGCGATTTCATCAGAGAGCAACAACATCCCATCTTCATCCTCTCTTTTCTTACTCGATACAACACCAAATCACATAAAATTTGCACCGTTGGATTCCGCTTGTTGAGAGCAACATTTTCCACCCTTCAAAAGCAAGAAACTCTCACCTTCATCTCCATGACCGTAGGCTCTTTTGAAGCTTGAAGAGGTGTTTTTGAGTCTCCTTCATCTCCTTAATACTCTAAGGTAAATATAAACTCAAGTTATCCACCTTTCTAGCTTGTTCTTGCAAAATCAAAAATTGCCCACATTGATTTTCTTGCTCCATTCCAGCCGGTTGTTCCATGGCCTTGTGGGGTGCTGGAATTCCATTAGTTTGGTTGTTAAACTCTCCATTTGGGACACCTTGAGGTAATCTCTAAGTTAAAGCCCTAAAACTAGTTCTTGAAATATTACTTTTGTGAGGTACGTGAGAAGTAAACTAGCTTATAATGTGTGATTTGGGGATATGATTGTAGATAGCAATCTATACCCTCTGTTTGGTGTGGAAACAAGAAAAGAAAGAGAGAACAAGAGAAGGAGGAAGAAGAGAAAAGAAAACAAAAAACTAACAAGGTATTGAACTTACCTTGAGGTGGTTTTGTTCTCTGTAAAACATATTTTTGAACGTAAATGATGATCTTGAGTTAGAGTAGTTATGATACTACAATATTGTTGTTGGATGAGGAAGTTTTAATATTGTTTGGGTGTGCAAAATAAACCTAGAAACTAAGTTAGCATGTGTGTGATAACAGTGGGAAATTTAGTGTGTAGTAGCAGTGATTCTGATGCTTGTATAAACAGGGATGTAAAACTGATTTTTGTGAGTTGTTTAGTGTTGTGAGAGTGCTTAGGAAGTGGACAAGCTCTGTCAAAATTTGTCTAGGAAACAATGGGCTTGAGTGTGTTAAGGCGTGAGGTTGGAATGGTAAGGAAGAAAGAATAGGAAACTACAACAGAAGCAAAGAAGCTAGAAGTGCTGTTGTGCATCAGTGTAACAAAGAGGGTGGAAATGGTGTAGTTGTGCATGAGTTAAGTGATAAGTTTTGTCCGTGATTTAAGGAGGTTAAGAGCTTGATTAGGGTGTTAAAATATGTTGAATTACATGTGGAATGATTAGGAAGAGTTGGTATAAGTTTGGAGTTGAAACAAAATCAAAACTTACATATTTTTCAATTCTGCAAGTGGTCCGGGTCTGTAAACAAGTAAAGAAACCCGGACCAGGGCTAAAACACGGCAGAATGTTGTAATAGAGGAGTGGTCCGGGTTTACAAACCAGGACACAAACCCGGACCACCCCTAAAATGCACCCGAGAGGTTTCTGAATTAAGGGTCCGGGTTTGTAAACTAGCATGTAAACCCGGACCAGTCATAAATTACACCCGAGAGTGACCAGAAGCATTGGTCCGGGTTTGTAAACCCGGACACAAACCCGGACCACCCTATTTTCTTCACAGAAACCATTTTAAAGCCATTCTAAGGTAGGGGCTTGATGGGTAATGATAGTATAAGGTAATTATGACTTGATTAAGGATTTTTAAAGGTCATTAAGAGTGTAAACAAGTTTGAGAAGTGAATGTGAAAGTTGTGAGTTTAGGAACACATGAGTAAAACTAGGTTAAACGGGATAACGGGGTGAGTACGGGAGTAGCATTTAATTATGTACCGTATGAGTTTAGCATTAATAATAATGTTTGAAACATTATCAGAGGATCGTGTGAGAACCGAGCATGGTGAGATGACACCGTAAAGTAAAACCCCGGTGAAAGGTATGATTTTCTCATACTCCGCGTGCTAACCGAGTTACGTTGATTTGTGTGTTTGTGTGCCGGCTTAATCAAGACTAAAGCATGAAAATAATCCATTGTTTGATTATGTATGTCTTGTTGTATGTTGAATGAGCTAACAACTTGTATGCCGGTGTGGTCTAACATAGAGTAAAGACCGACTGATAGTGAGTAACGTTTGGCTAGAGACCCATAGATCGGGTCGATGCTTATGATAACGAAAACGTGCAAACACACAAACTATCCGTTAAAGTATAACGAAAACGCAAACATATGAACTCCCTAGATTGTGAGGAGATGTGCGGGTTGAGTAATTACCCGATAACGGTTAGTAAACCATAATGACACAAACCACGAAACAAATGAGAGTTGAAAGATAAGTGAACGTCCCTCAAGAGGATTAACGACGGTTCGAAGATGTGAGCTAGTAAAGAAGGTAAAAGAGACCCAAGGGATTAGTAGCTCCCTTGAGACATGGTCAACCTCCTATATGAGGATTTACCGATTTAAGAAAATAACCGAAAGTATGAGTAGTGGAATATATGGGTAACTCTTAAAACCTAAGATTAACCGAACTAAAGTAATGTTCCCAAGTCATTAGAAACATCGAGAGTGATGCTTCTAGACTAATATACATAATATTATTATAACTCCGAGAGAGGAGTGTATGGGAATGAGAGTAGCCCGAGAGCAGTTGGACCTAAGTAAAAAGAGATTGGAACTAAGAGAGAGTTCCGTGAGCTAGTTGAACCTTCCCACCATGCTAGACCCGGAGTAGGGTCGAAACCGGGGAAGTAAGACTATGCTTGAGAGCCATGAGTTTTGGCCTAAGTATGTATTCAGAGTAACAAGCGTGACGTAGGAGACCTGTAGTGTCTCGAGAATCTACAAGAGCTTGAGTATGAATAACCCAAGAGTGTGGGTGAGATAATGAGTATAAGTAACCCAAGAGTGTGGGTGAGATAATGAGAATAAGTAACCCGAGAGTGTGGGTGAGTATAGTACGAGTAGCCCAAGAGAATGGGTGTGTATATGAATAAGTAACCCGAGAGAGCGGGTGAGGTATTGAATAAGTAAACAAGGCATAGTGAGGTATAACCCTCAAGGCCTAAGAGTAAACAGATACAACTAACAACCTTGTTCTGTTAGTTAGGAATTGTGTTCCATGATCGGATGTAGATTCCTTGAGTATTACACGTACTTATTGTATTGCTATGATGCATGTTGTTTGACTAAAATGAACTCCATGTATATCCGACAAGTGGTCGGCGTACCCTGGTTAGCGCTCGGGGTATGCGAATTTCATATACAGCGTTAAGCTGAGCCCCTAGGGGCAACGTTTTTATTTTTTTTCAGGTACACCGAAGATGTTACCGTTCGAGAGTAGGACGGGGTCGATGGTTTGCATGGGTAGTTAGATTTATTTACTTTATGTTTTGTTGTTTATCTCACAAATTTATTGGTTTAACATGAGGAAAACCAAGCTGGAAGTAAAGTAGGCAAAGAGACGAACGCATTGACGCAAACGGCTCAGAAAACGGACTTATAACGAAGAATGTAGAGCCGGTTGAAGATTGTTATATATATATGTATATATATACATAATATCGCATGAGAAGGCTGAGACGTCCGCGAGTGGGCATGCAACCGCCCATAAGCGGGGCGGACACCACACACAAGACCGCCTGGCGGTCAATGTGGCGGACTGTGGAGGAGGCTACCGCCTCTAAGTGGCGGACAAGAGAGTAGCAACCGCGAGGCGGACACAACAGAGAGAACCGCCTAGTATGTGGCGGTAGTGCAGGCGGACAAGGAACACAAGACCGCCTGAATTGCATGCGGACACGAGGCGGTTGTGAATAAAATATCAGTCGCGACCAGTTTCTTCTGCGCCCGTCGTCGTCTCCAACTTACCTCGACCGACTGTCTGCAACTCGCCCACTCGTCCACTGTCTCCGCCTACCTTAATTCACGCGTGAGCTCTGTCCCCTTTAATCAGTGAGCAATCAATGAGCTCAATCTTCCACCGCCTCAATCATTTGCTCGCTCACGCGTCTGTCTATCTTCTCTGCTTTCCTCTTCCTTTTTCTATATAACCCACGAGCTTCACCCAATAAATCACTCACGAATCAACCAATCCATCCACGACCCAACTTCACCACTTCACACATTCACCCATTTCTCTTCTCCCGTATTCTCCATTTATTTATTTACATTCCACAAATTCACCTCTAGCCTATGTACACAAAATAGCAGAGTGAGACGGGTGATTACGGATGATTTCTATTACTCTCGTCTCTGTCTATCTATTTAATATGTTAGGCTAGTTTACGTTTACTCTGGGAATAGTTATTATGTATCTGTATTAATTATGCAATATTTCTACTGGTTTATTTATATACAGTTTGTTACGTTTTAAAAGTCATCTCGCCTTTTTAATAGATCTCGCGAATTTATTAAATTGCTCTACTAAGTCTATTTTGATCAGACCAGGTGATAAATAGACAGGTTAATTAAGGCGTAAAACTGGAGGAAACTTGTTATGATTTTAAGTTAGTATTCAGTTGCAAATGTAATTCCTCAATACTCCTCTGCCGTTCGCAGGCTTTTGCTTGAACCTTGATTAGAACCTTGCATTACAGGTGAACGAGTTCTTATGAGGCTATGACTTAGTCTTAAGAAAATTACAGGAACCTTGCCAAATTATTAAACCAGTAGAGATAGCTTAATTATGCAGATATAATTAACCTGACCCAGGTTCCATTTTATTTATCTGTCAACTTAGTTTATTTTATTCTTTCTTTTTATTTATTTTACAAGCCAATTAATCCCCCCTCTTGTGACACGCTTAGGTATTATATGTATATTAGTCCCACGGTTCGACATCCGGTTGCTTACATTTTCCACTATATACTGCGACCGGGATTTATTTGCAGCCCGACGTTATTTTTGGGTTTTAATTTCTTTCTTTTATGTTAATTAACCTGTTTCTAAACCACTCACAATATAACGTCTGCAAAATGACAGCGTTAAGCTGAGCCCCTAGGGGGCAACGTTTTTATTTTTTTCAGGTACACCGAAGATGTTACCGTTCGAGAGTAGGACGGGGTCGATGGTTTGCATGGGTAGTTAGATTTATTTACTTATGTATTGATAGAGGTGTAAAGACCGATTATGTTGCCGGCATCCTATATTGTAGACTAGGTAAGTAAGAAATTATTCGAGTAAAGTATTGTATTGTGTATCGGTTGTTCCAGTCCATCAGACCGTTACTGTATGTGAAATAGGCCCGGTTAGTCATATGGGTGGCTAACGGCATTGTATCACCCTTCGTTGTAATAGAGATCCGCTGCGTGAGTATGGGTAATTTGTGATTGTTCTAGAGGTAATGACGTGTTTAAATGGTTGGGGTGTTACAAAAATGGTATCAGAGCGAAGTATCGCTCTGATGACTGGAAATACCGAGCTTAGGAAATACCGACTTAGGAATCAGAGACTTAGAGGCTAAGGGTTGAGCGGTAGCGTGAGAGATGCGCTAGATAGGAACTTTCAGTATGATCTGAATACCTACAATACCAGACCCGCCCTCCACAACCCCCGTATTAAAAAGCACGGGAAAGAACGCCAGAGAGACGGGGAAACCCGATCTGGCAGTTATTTAATATTTCAATATGAACCAGAACTTGTCATGCGGTAGATCCTGAGAACTGAAAGCCCCGGAGACGGATCCCGCTGGAACGACAATAACCGCACTCTATGGCGGAAGATCGAGAGAAACCCTAATCCAAGGAGACCGGAATCTGTGGCAGCTGGGGCGACATGCTTAGCAGTCACGAGAACCTAGCTGGCCAAGCAGCAGCGAGAGGAAAGCATCAACCGTGCAACAAGGCGGTTTCATGAGAAAGTAACAAACCGGGACACAAGTCCACGGACCGCCATAGTTAAAGAATACACTAACGGTATTAAATGACTAAGAAATCTAGTCAGGAGTAGATACACCCACCCTGCCACACCCAAAGAAGTGCAATACTTCACTGATATAGCTTAAACAGCTCGAGCGAGATAACTATGGGATATACCCGAATAGGACTACAAAAGTAGTGCCTAAATGAGTTAAACCTCAGTAACCACAGTAAAGACGTGGGAACGAGCAACGAGGTAAAGCATAGAACTAAAGTTATTAAGGAACTCCGAGAGTGGAGAAGCACCTAAGTGACTGACAGGTCATGTCAAGATGAATGAGAAGCAACTCTAAGGAGTAGATATCCAATTAAAGGATCAAAGGAAAAGCCGATAAGGCTACCAAATACATGTGAACGAACCGTGACCGGTATGAGTTAACCTAAAAACCGCTGTACCGCGCACTTGCCACGGCAAATGCAGTATTAATGCGACTGTTAAGAGGCGCTTGACAGCGACCAGTACTGGCAATTACCAAAAAGGCGAGAGAAGCCAATATGGCAAAACCCCTAAGAATTTTGAAATGGAATTTGGAAAGGCCTAACGGCCTGATCGTTGTATTAAGAACATACCAGTCAGTGAGAAGCTGGACTCAGTAAGGAGCAGCCGGCATTGAAATGCCATGAAGAATTACCTTCAAAACCCAAATTTTCTTTCGAAACAATTTTCCAAAACCCCCCAAATTTTAAAACAAACCAAAGAACCACGGTAAGTTATCATAGGACGATATAAGAGGAGTTGGCAACAGAATACTTCAGGCGTGTGCCGACACTACAAGTTACACAAATGAGACATGGGACGACCGCACTCTGAAGGAGCTTACGGGCCTGACAGACCAGTTATGAGTAGTCGGGTAAGTGGCAACATATCAATAGATACTCCATGTATGTATACAAGTAGAGTACGAAAAACGGGAAGTAGCCCACTCCATACTACGGACGAAAGAGCCAACTCAAACCAGGATATTTAGACACCTCGAATGATCGAAGAACACAAAGAAGTTACGAAGCTAAGGAGTCTAGAAACCAGTAAGGTGACGGACCTAAGGACATAGCGTGGATAAGTGCGAGAAGCACAGAGTATTAAGTATAGACATTGGATATGTCTCAGGAACCAAGGAGGAAATACCTAATAACTGGAATGGATACCGTGTAAGCAATGAGATGAATGCCTTAAATGATCATATCAATGTTTGAAAAACGGGATAGGATTCCCACAACATACCTCACTGAGGAGAATAACGACCTGACCAAGAAGTTAAAGGAAAAAGATCATGATCTACCAATAACGGGAGACATTACAACCCTAACGGGATACTCAAACTATATGCAACTGCAAGACGGTGTAAAAAGAACACACCCATGAATTCAGGCCAATGTGATGCAATAACTCAGTAACACCCAGGAGCAATCCTTGAAGGGTACCGGGTCAACATAGTTGAACAAAACATCGTGTGAGAACATCATGTACACTGAACACTCGGGTAGAACCCGAAGGGATCCCACGTAACACGGGATACCCTAGATTGCCAGAAGGCATGAATTAATATCAAGATACTTTAGGGGCATAGACTTATATTAAAATACAAAAGGGCCTTCCATGTACGGAAGTGTGATGAGACAACCATATCAAAGAGCCCAGAAATACCTCCTAACCATTTAATGGCATACGGAGAAGAAGAAACCTATATAAACAGCCCGCATGGAGCATGACTCGAGGCAAGGTGGCTTGTAAGCCGATAGAACCAACTACAATTCGTAGATCCAAACGTTGTAAAGCATATGCATAAAGGCATAAGAGTTATTGTGGAGCATGAACCACCACCTTAGAGTGGGGACACCACTTGTTATTGTGGAGCCTATGGAGCGGTAATTGCGTGAATCTTCCAGAGAAAGGCTACCACCCATGAATGTAATGTGAAACCGCTAGAGCGGTGCAATGAAACTTGAGCATGTGTTAATTGCCAAGGAGTAAGTCGAACAGAGATAGGGCATAGAAAGGCGTTGATAGCAGTGGAAGGAAACCGAGAGAGTAATCGGATTAGTAGTAAACACTGTATGTGTGCAGTATGAATTGCAGAGTAAACGATGCGCAGTAAGCGTAAAGAGTTTAGAGTGATATATTTTATTGAGCCAAGTGAATGGCAAGCCACAGTATAAATGGCGGGAGTATATGAGCGGAAGCTAAAGTAGTAGTTGATGCCATATAAGCGAATATTGTTAATGAATAAGAGCATGGTACGCAGTGAGCGACCATTGTGAGAGTGTAATCAGATAATGAAATGAGGCTGATGAGAAAAGATAGTAAAGGAGACGTATCCATTCCTATCTCATAAGAGATTTACTGCCAAGGGTTTACGCTTCTGCACTCTATATGACTGAGTGTTTTGGTATTGCACTTGTGTGGTAATGATCGAGTGGGAGAGCTGGGAATTGAGAGATGTCAACGAAGCCTGTTGAGTGAGAATCTAGAGAGATAACCGTGCGGCTGTTGGCCAAAGATGCACGAAGAATGTAGGCTGTAACCCACAGGTCCCAGGACCGATGGATGGTAAATGCAAAGTGTATGAATGAAGAACTCTGGCACAGAAACAAGTAAACAAACATAAAAATTAAACGAGGAAGCACTACATACTAAGTAGTAGCTTAACCTCAACCGATAGTAAGTCGGAAAAAGGTAAGTGAATAGTCACGAAAGTATATAGTGTTATCAGCAATAGATTTCCAGAGAATTGGAGAGGAAATCTATAACTCATCGAATTCGCATACGGTAAGAGATACCTAGCGACGATTGAGAACCTTTATTCCCAAGTCAAAAGGGATGGAAAGGGAGTGGATAATACATTGAGAATATAAAAAGGGCAAGTTAAGCTCTAGCTATCAGGTCACGCAGCAAAAGCTAGTGGGCCATAATTAACAGGTTAAGTATACCTAGCGATTGTGAGTAATTGGCTAATCCTAAACGCCTGAAGCCTTAGAGGCTAGAACCGAACCTGGTTATGAGTTAATTAACCGCATTGAAGTTAAAACACTTCATGATACTCGAATTAATGAACCAATGTTCAGTAATAACATATGGCCTGTTACGCGGGCGTAACCCCTTTTAAGGGGGGTAGGGCGAGAAACCGCTTAGAGTATGTTTTACGTATAGGTGCGTAAACTACTATGTGCATGGCACAAAAGAAATTATTTTGATGGTTGGAACTCATGTTACATAAACTTGTGTACCCATTCGTTGTGTAAGTATAAGTATTATGCATGAGAGATGCAAGTAACGAGTATATAATATTTATGAAAAGAGGAATAGAGAGACTCCTGGAGAATGAGAATCCCTTTAGTATTTGTCTATTGAGATTAGACATGAGATATTATGAGTATGAACCGGTATGAAACCGGTGTATAACCTAGTAGGAAGTGAGTTTCCCTAGGTAATTTTATTTGAGAATGAGTGATGGAGTGAGTTCCATCCTTTGGAGTTGTATGTTGTATGTTTTAAATCGAATAACAATTTGAGAAAATGACCCATTAGTTGCTTAGGTAAATTAAGCAAAGTAAATTGATTATGACAGATGACCTAAGTTCTAGGAACTTGAGATAAGTTAAAATGGAATGCTTATGAATATGACTAGAAAGAGTAAAAGATAGAAAACGAAAATGTTTGACTATCTGCTTGTTTGAAACTGACGTGGGAGGTGGAACTTGATCTGCTAGCGATCAAGGGAAACCGAACACAAATTGGGGTGGAAGGATAGTTCAACACTGATGCTGATCACATCAGGGTTGGATGATACTTGAAGCTCCCTATAAGCGGTCACAAGTAATCACGCTAAGAAAGATGCAGCCACCATAAACCGAACTTGGAGTTGTGTGATGTTTTGAAAAGAATTTTCAAACAGAATTTGAAAAGGGATTTTCTTCTAGTATGAAGATGGAAATGAAAACTGGTTTTTAAACCGCTATCACCCGCCGATGGCTGCGGCCTTAAGTCTTGATGACCGGTAGAACGGTGGGCGTGTATTGGTTTTGAAACCATTGCACCGTACGTGCGGCGGTCCTAAGTGACCGGTTGGGGCGGTGACAGTGTGTGATTTTTCCAAAGGTAGCGGGATGGGGAGAGTACCTTGAGACGATCCTGTGTTGAGTGAGTCAACCAGAGTGCCTGAGGATATGTATATGTGTAACGTTTTGATCAGAACCGAAGGGACCGTGGGCCAGAGAGAGTAAGTGCCCATTTGTCATGAAATGGCCATGAACCAGAAAGCGTAAGCGTTCAACGTGACCGGTACCTGAGGGATCAGTAGTATATTACTCAATATGGATTCGAGGACTGTAGTGCCTTCTTGTCTTCGGACCGACTCCATGGAGAGAGTAAAATAGTATCTTTGATTGCTATACATGTTGTGATATGTTTGTGGTATGTGTAGTGTGAAATGAGACTGACTTGTGGAGTCTGTAAGGTTATACATGTATTATAACCTTGGCATAGCGTGCCCATGAGAGTAACGATATAAGATTCACCAACTTTGAGGACAAAGTTCCTAAAGGGGGTAGATTTTAATACCCCGGATCTAAAAATGGTGATTAAATTACTCTAATATGATTATTAAAGGCCTAATGGTGCCTAAAGAGTATTGGTAAAGAGAATAAAACCAAAAGAAAAGAGAAAACGCTTGAAAAGCGAAAAACGCTAAAATGTGCGTTAAATGAATATAAGAGATATATGATCTCAAGAGGGTCCTAGATGGATTCCTAAGGCTTAGTTAGGCCTAATTAGTGTACGGAATGATTCCCGAAGAAAACGGATCCAAATAATGGATTAAAAATACTAACGGAGCATAAAAGCACGTGTTTCGAGAAAACCCGAAAACGTGACTTTAAGCGGTCAAATGGACCCGTAAAAATTATAGTTGATTAAATAACTATAATTAAGTATTAATGGAAGTTTAATAACCATTAAAAATAAAGAAACGAGGAAAAAATACGAAAAACGGACCCGGTTTGGGAATAGTGTAAAAACCGGGAAGTTGTGGGGTGTAAATGTGATAAGTAAAATTAAACCCCCTTGTAATTTATATATGTGGCCGGTTACTTGAGCTGTAATGGGGGGGCACGTTTTATTTTTACTAGCAGCTCCCCCTTGTTCCTAATACACTAAGTGACAAGAGAAATAAAGTAAACAAGTTCAAATAGTAAAAGAGGTATTCTACTCTCTCACCTCTATTTCTCTGGCGAGTCACGATTTCTTCTTCCCTGCAACATTTTCTTCCTCTGTAAACCCCCATTGCGATTTCATCAGAGAGCAACAACAGCCCATCTTCATCCTCTCTTTTCTTACTCGATACAACACCAAATCACATAAAATTTGTACCGTTGGATTCCTCTTTTTGAGAGCAACATTTTCCACCCTTCAAAAGCAAGAAACTTCACCTTCATCTCCATGACCGTAGGCTCTTTTGAAGCTTGAAGAGGTGTTTTTGAGTCTCCTTCATCTCCTTAATACTCTAAGGTAAATATAAACTCAAGTTATCCACCTTTCTAGCTTGTTCTTGCAAAATCAAAAATTTCCCACGTTGATTTTCTTGCTCCATTCCAGCCGGTTGTTCCATGGCCTTGTGGGGTGCTAGAATTCCATTAGTTTGGTTGCCAAACTCTCCATTTGGGACACCTTGAGGTAATCTCTAAGTTAAAGCCCTAAAACTAGTTCTTGAAATATTACTTTTGTGAGGTACGTGAGAAGTAAACTAGCTTATAATGTGTGATTTGGGGATATGATTGTAGATAGCAATCTATACCCTCTGTTTGGTGTGGAAACAAGAAAAGAAAGAGAGAACAAGAGAAGGAGGAAGAAGAGAAAAGAAAACAGAAAACTAACAAGGTATTGAACTTACCTTGAGGTGGTTTTGTTCTCTGTAAAACATATTTTTGAACGCAAATGATGATCTTGAGTTAGAGTAGTTATGATACTACAATATTGTTGTTGGATGAGGAAGTTTTAATATTGTTTGGGTGTGCAAAATAAACCTAGAAACTAAGTTAGCATGTGTGTGATAACAGTGGGAAATTTAGTGTGTAGTAGCAGTGATTCTGATGCTTGTATAAACAGGGATGTAAAACTGATTTTTGTGAGCTGTTTAGTGTTGTGAGAGTGCTTAGGAAGTGGACAAGCTCTGTCAAAATTTGTCTAGGAAACAATGGGCTTGAGTGTGTTAAGGCGTGAGGTTGGAATGGTAAGGAAGAAAGAATAGGAAACTACAACAGAAGCAAAGAAGCTAGAAGTGCTGTTGTGCATCAGTGTAACAAAGAGGGTGGAAATGGTGTAGTTGTGCATGAATTAAGTGATAAGTTTTGTCCATGATTTAAGGAGGTTAAGAGCTTGATTAGGGTGTTAAAATATGTTGAATTACATGTGGAATGATTAGGAAGAAGTTGGTATAAGTTTGGAGTTGAAACAAAATCAAAACTTACATATTTTTCAATTCTGCAAGTGGTCCGGGTCTGTAAACAAGTAAAGAAACCCGGACCAGGGCTAAAACACGGCAGAATGTTGTAACAGAGGAGTGGTCCGGGTTTACAAACCAGGACACAAACCCGGACCACCCCTAAAATGCACCCGAGAGGTTTCTGAATTAAGGGTCCGGGTTTGTAAACTAGCATGTAAACCCGGACCAGTCATAAATTACACCCGAGAGTGACCAGAAGCATTGGTCCGGGTTTGTAAACCCGGACCAAACCCGGACCACCCTATTTTCTTCACAGAAACCATTTTAAAGCCATTCTAAGGTAGGGGCTTGATGGGTAATGATAGTATAAGGTAATTATGACTTGATTAAGGATTTTTAAAGATCATTAAGAGTGTAAACAAGTTTGAGAAGTGAATGAGAAAGTTGTGAGTTTAGGAACACATGAGTAAAACTAGGTTAAACGGGATAACGGGTGAGTACGGGAGTAGCATTTAATTATGTACCGTATGAGTTTAGCATTAATAATAATGTTTGAAACATTATCAGAGGATCGTGTGAGAACCGAGCATGGTGAGATGACACGGTAAAGTAAAACCCCGATGAAAGGTATGATTTTCTCATACTCCGCGTACTAACCGAGTTACGTTGATTTGTGTGTTTGAGTGCCGGTTTAATCAAGACTAAAGCATGAAAATAATCCATTGTTTGATTATGTATGTCTTGTTGTATGTTGAATGAGCTAACATACTTGTATGCCGGTGTGGTCTAACATAGAGTAAAGACCGACTCATAGTGAGTAACGTTTGGCTAGAGACCCATAGATCGGGTCGATGCTTATGATAACGAAAACGTGCAAACACACAAACAATCCGTTAAAGTATAATGAAAACGCAAACATATGAACTCCCTAGATTGTGAGGAGATGTGCGGGTTGAGTAATTACCCGATAACGGTTAGTAAACCATAATGACACAAACCACGAAACAAATGAGAGTGGAAAGATAAGTGAACCTCCCTCAAGAGGATTAACGACGGTTCGAAGATGTGAGCTAGTAAAGAAGGTAAAAGAGACCCAAGGGATTAGTAGCTCCCTTGAGACATGGTCAACCTCCTATATGAGGATTTTACCGATTTAAGAAAATAACCGAAAGTATGAGTAGTGGAATATATGGGTAACTCTTAAAACCTAAGATTAACCGAACTAAAGTAATGTTCCCAAGTCATTAGAAACATCGAGAGTGGTGCTTCTAGACTAATATACATAATATTATTATAACTCCGAGAGAGGAGTGTATGGGAATGAGAGTAGTCCGAGAGCAGTCGGACCTAAGTAAAAAGATATAGGAACTAAGAGAGAGTTCCGTGAGCTAGTTGAACCTTCCCACCATGCTAGACCCGGAGTAGGGTCGAAACCGGGAAGTAAGACTATGCTTGAGAGCCATGAGTTTTGGCCTAAGTATGTATTCAGAGTAACAAGCGTGACGTAAGAGACCTGTAGTGTCTCGAGAATCTACAAGAGCTTGAGTATGAATAACCCAAGAGTGTGGGTGAGATAATGAGTATAAATAACCCAAGAGTTGGGTGAGATAATGAGAATAAGTAACCCGAGAGTGTGGGTGAGTATAGTACGAGTAGCCCAAGAGAATGGGTGTGTATATGAATAGTAACCCGAAGAGCGGGTGAGGTATTGAATAAGTAAACAAGGCCTAGTGAGGTATAACCCTCAAGGCCTAAGAGTAAACAGATACAACTAACAACCTTGTTATGTTAGTTAGGAATTGTGTTCCGTGATCGGATGTAGATTCCTTGAGTATTACACGTACTTATTGTATTGCTATGATGCATGTTGTTTGACTAAAATGAACTCCATGTATATCCGACAAGTGGTCGGCGTACCCCGGTTAGCGCTCGGGTATGCGAATTTCATATGCAGCGTTAAGCTGAGCCCCTAGGGGCAACGTTTTTATTTTTTTTCAGGTACACCGAAGATGTTACCGTTCGAGAGTAGGACGAGGTCGGTGGTTTGCATGGGTAGTTAGATTTATTTACTTATGTATTGATAGAGGTGTAAGACCGATTATGTTGTCGGCATCCATATATTGTAGACTCGGTATAGTAAAGAAATTATTCGAGTAAAGTATTTGTATTGTGTATTCGGTTGTTCCAGTCCATCAGACGTTACTGTATGTGAAATAGGCCCGGTTAGTCATATGGGTGGCTAACGGCGTTGTATCACCCTTCGTTGTAATAGAGATCCGCTGCGTGAGTATGGGTAATTTGTGATTGTTCTAGAGGTAATGACGTGTTTAATGGTTGGGGTGTTACAATAAATATGGATGAGTAAGTATAGTAATCCCATGACCTCGAGCAACTTTGAGGACAAAGTTCTTAAGGGGGGTAGATTGAAATACCCCGAACTTAAATATAGGGATTAAAATTAATCTAATACGTATTTAAGGGCCTAATGGTACCTAATTAATACTGGTAAGGAAAAATAAATCCAAAAGAATAAATAAACTCTTAAAAAGCGGAAAACGCTAAATAAGCGTTAAATAACCATAGGAGGTATGAGACCTCGGTTAGAGTTTATATGGATTCTAAAGGTTTAATAAGACCTAAATAATATATGGGAGCAACTCCCGAAGAAAACGGATCCAAATAATGTATTAAAATGCTAATAGAGCTTTAACGCACGTTTTTCGAGAAAACCCGAAAACATGATTTTAAGTGGTCAAACGAACCCGTAAAGATTATAAGTCATTGAATAAATATTATTAAGCATTATTGGAAGCGTAATAACCAATAAAAATAAAGAAACGAGAAAATTCCGGAAAACGGGCCCGGTTAGTGAATAGTACCAAAACCGGGTAAAATAACGAGCGTTTTCTATAAAAGACAAAAAACGCTCCAACTAATATAACTGTAGGGGGCCGGTTTTTACTAGTTAAATAACCCCTCACACACACATGTAACTAGTTAACAAATAAAGAGAACCAAAAAGCAAAGTAATAAAGTAAAAAGCAACCCCCACACTCTCTCACCTCACCTCTCTCTCTTCTCTTTCCTCTTCCTCCTCTCTCCACCGATTTTGCTCCTCTCTCTCTGGTATGGGCGATTTCTTGAAGCTCCACAAGCCTCCCATGGCTTCTCTTCTTTCTCCTAATGCTCTAGCTCCATTTGAGCTCCAAATGTAAAACAAATTGCATATTTGAACTCCCCTCTTCAAGCTCTACATTTCTATCTTTTCAAAATCCGAAGATGAGCAACTTCATCTACATGGGTTTTCCCCATTTGAAGAGAAAAGCACACCATTATGGAGCTTGGAGTCTCCTCTTTCCGACAAGGTAAAAATCTCCATGAAAGACCTCACTTTTCTCCATCTCCTTGGTATGGCCGATTTTTGTCTCTCTCTTACCTTGTTTTTCCTCTTGTTTTGGAGCTTTGCTTCAACCCTCCAATGGTGATGAGAACACCTTCTCGAACCAAGGGCTAAAACCCCTCCTAAAAGCTTCAAAAGGTAAACCCTAGAAATTTTGTTTAAAACATCTCAATGAGTTAGTATAAATCTAAGGGTTATTATATTAATTATACTTGTTTTTGTATGCTTTGGGTAATGGGAATGGAGTTTGGCAACTCCATTGCCCACCAAACCGATTTGTGCAAGGAAAAGAGGAAGAGGAGAATTGAAAAAGGAATTGAAGGAATCAAAAGCTCAAGGTAAGAGCTCCTTCTTAATGCCTAAATATAATGCATTAGTGTAATGGGAATGGGTAAACAAATAAAAGAACCTAAACTATTGTACTAGTATTGTAGTTGTGAATGTTTGGGTATTTGGGAGCAAACATGTGGATTGTAGGCCTTAGAGCCAAATGAATGGTGTATGTGTATTAGTATTGCTATTTGAGGAAGTAATAATGTATTAGTATTGAAATTGAAGAGGTATTGGTGTATTAAGGTTTTTGTATGTGTGCTGGTAGAATCCTTGTGGTTTGGCTAGAGTAGGGATGAATTTGATGAGGAAGTATGTGTGTGGCTAAGTAAAAAAGTAGGTGAACTATGTTAAAATTTTTGGTAGAAAATGTGCATTAATGGTTGACTTGGTGAATGGGAGAACCAAGGTATGTATTAGGGTTAGTAGAGATGTTTAATGACCATGGATGGATGATGGTAGTATGTGAAGCTAAGGTACAAAATCTGTAGCAAGAGGGTTATCAAAATGCATTGTTAAACTGAGAAGAAATTGGTGTGCAGGATTTTGTAAAATCAGTGTTGGAACTTGGGTGTAGGTAGTGTAATGACTAGGGAATGAATTGGCATGGAAGGATAGGTATTTAGAATGCTAGGAATGGCAAGGATTGAGGAAGTATTGGATGGGAGAATTGAATTGTAAAATCTGTAGCATAAGTGTAACAAAAACTGTTACATGTGTTGGTGGAGAAGTGAGGAAATTGTGTAAGATGATTAATGGATTTAGCAATGGATTGGTGGATGAATTAAGGTGATTTAGAGGGCTTAATTAGTGCTAAATCATGTGGGGTTACATATAGGAAGATTGGGAAAGAAATGGGTAAAGAAAGAAGTGGAAAACATAACCTGTAGGCATGTTCTGGACCGGTCCGACCCAGAGGTTGGGTCGGACGGTGGGTCGGACAGGCACAGACCACGGAACCAAAACCTACTGGAATGGTCCGACCCAGAGGTGTATGGGTCAGACGGAACAGTTCTGGGTCGGACGGGACAATTTCAGAAGACGGAAAACTTACTGGAATGGTCCGACCCATAGGTTGGGTCGGACGGTGGGTCGGACGGCCCTAACTTACGAAAAAAAAACATATAGTAACATAGTAATCATATGTATGTATGTATGTATGTATGTATGTATGTAGTAGTACATAAATAAAGGACCTTAGTAATATACCATTAACGTGACACCAATGTGCAGACTGTATATCGTGAGTGGTTTGAACTGGTGGAATTAAAATAAAAGAAAAGAAATTAAAACTCAAAATAAACGTCGGGCTGCAAACAAATCCCGGTCGTAGTAGTATAGTAAAGTGTAAGCGACCGGATATCGAACCGTGGGACTAATGTGAATTATATAGTACCTAAGCATGTCACAAAAGGGGGGGATTAATTGACTTGTTTTTATTAATAAAAAGGGAAGATAAAATAACTAAGTTTAATAGATAAACTAAATAAACTAAATGGGACTCTGGTTCAGGTTAATATAATATCTGCTCTCTCATGCTATGTCTACTGGTTTAATTATAATTGTTTGGCGAAATTCCTCTTATTATCTTAAGGTCCGATGAAAACTCATAAGAACTCGTTTACCAGAAAATGCAAGGTCCGATGAAAACTCGAGCAGGCACTAGTAAACGGCATTGTAAAAGGAATTATATTCTTGCAACTGAGTACTGACTTATCCGATGAAAACAAGTTTCTACAGTTTTACGGCTTAATTAACCTATCTATTTTTTCACCGATCAGATTAGAAATAGATTTGTAAAGCATTTTAATAAATTCATGAGGTTTATTAAAATGGTGAGAGATAACCTTTAAGCGTAACAAACTGCATTAAGATTAAAACCAGTAAAACATATTTCATATTTAATACAAATACATAATAATCATACCCAGAGTATACGTAATCTAGCCTAACATATTAAATAGTGATCTGCTATTTGAATACGTGAGACTAGAGGTGAGAATGGTGAAATGAAAAGAAAACAAAATGGAGAAGACGGAAGAAGAGAAATGGAATGAGCGAGTGAATGGTGATGTAATGGATCGAAGATGGATCGATTGGATGAATTGGAACCCCGGAAGGAACCACAGAAGGAACCTCCGAAAGAACACTGGAGAAGATGAATGGAGCGTGGGTTTTATAGAAGAAGGAAGAGGAAGAAGACAGAGGGAACACCGCGTGAGTGATTTAAGGCAGGCGCCTGATATGTTAAATGGAGTAGATGGATATGTTGCAGGCGCCGAAAGGAAGAAGCAAGTTGGAAAGACAGTCGGCGAAGAAGAAAACCAGTTGCGTTAATTTCCGGATCTGGACATTTACACGCGTCCGTGTTCATGTCCGCCTTTGTTTACCCGGTTGTCTCACGGTCCTCCCTGTCCGTGTCGATGTCCACCTTCAGTTATGCGGACGTCTCACAGTCTTCTTAGTCTTGTCCGTGTGTTGTCCGCCTCTGGTTATGCGGACACACCTTGTCCTGTCCGCCTTGTTTTATGCGGACACAGGGGCGGTTTCTCCTTCTCTTGTCCGCTTCAGTTCACGCGGACACCTCCATCTCTTGTCCGCTTGTTGTCCGCCTTCAGTTATGCGGACATGCCTCTATCTCTTGTCCGCCTTAAGTTATGCGGACACAAGGGCGGACACACCACAGTCTTAAGGCTACTTGCGTGCTTATCGCATGACTCTTTTTAATCCTTTTTATATATGTAATTTATATGGCATTTTTCCTACATTTAACACATATAATACATCAGTTAATATAACAACATAATTATAGGAAAAACCCAAGATAAGTGAGAAACATTACTAAAAATGCTGCAAATTATAAGGTGATTAAACCTTAATAAGTCTATATGTTTTGCACTTATCAAACTTCCTCACACTTGGCTTTTGCTTGTCCTCAAGCAAAATAAGGAATATAATTATCTCTAAGCCATAATATAAAACAAGATTGAATAAGTGTAGAAGGGAATTAGACAAAGTGACAATTGAAAGAATAATTTGCTCTAAGAAGTAGGTTTTTGCAAACAGTGAAGAAGAACAATTTAATAAAAGCATAGAAAAACTAGACTGCAGAAAACAAGTTAGATTAACCTGGGATTTTCAACCAATTTCAATTCTCTAAACCGGGATGACAAGGGGTGTGAAGTAATGCCTTATTCCGCAATACCTTTCAACACCACGTACTCATGTTTATAAATATATATATTGCAATTTATTTTTCATCTTTTTTTTTGAATGTGAAGATTGTATATACAATACAAACATTTTTTTTAATTGCATTATTTTTCTGTACCCAGATTTCTCTCTATCCTTGTAGCGGTGTTGGGTCTTCTATCCCAGATCACGAGACCTTAGGTAGATAGGTGTTAAAGCACCCCGAAGAACTTAATAACCGGATAGACGAGGCCTGCTTTGGTTTAGAAAAATTCATAAACAGCGGAGTACCTTGTCTTTATCCTTTTCTTTCCTAACTTTCAAACATTTCCATAATCCCAAGCTAAACTAAATTGGTTTTTACAATTAGCAGATCTATCATATTTTGAGTGAAAATAGAGTATTTTGATGGAAAATAATTTTATACAAACTCCTTTAAATAAAACCATCTTTCAGTTGTCACTTGACATAATTTCAGACACTTCTACAATTATTTTATCTCATTTTTTTCATTTTTTATACTGGCAATTAGAGTAACAAGAAGCGAGTGTGGCATTATCAAACAACTGTCATATTTTCAGGGAAAGGTCTCTACTTCCTCACACTTGAGAGGAGCAATGTCCTCATTGTTCAAAATAAATTCAAGAAAAAGGACCTTTCAAAATATGACAGATTCATAAAGGATTAAATTAATAGAGTAGGATTAGCATCAGATAGGTTGAACATTAATATTAGAGAGATAGAACTGAGACTCCCCTTATATCGTAGATTGAGGAAGGTGCCCTTCCTCACACTTAAAGCTTTGGTAGGGGTGAGACGTTCCTCACACTTAAGTTCACGCAAGTGTTCAACCGAAGATATCGAAATTTCCAAAGCAACTCAGGTTGCTTTCCATATGCGAGTTCAGCTATATGTCGAATATAGAATTCATTCTGAAAAGAAAAACATATATAGCCAGCAGAACTCAAATTGCACCAAAATTAATAAAAGGTAAGAACAAAAATAATAAAGCATAAATAATAAAGCATTGCATAAAATAAAAGCATAAAGTAAACTGAACTGTTACCTTCCTGAATACAACAAAAGTTAGACAAGGTTAAAACAGTATGAGTCTACAAAAAGTTTAGTGAACAAGAGAGAAATATAAAATAAAATAAAAATAAAAATAAAAATCACTGCGGTGGTGGTGGAGGCTGTGCTGATCCCTGGCCTATCCGAGCAAGGAGATGCGGCATGAGCTGAGCGGCCCGCTCGTGCTGCTGCGCTGTCTGTGCATGCAACTCGTCACTCCGGTCCAAGCGCTGTGTCATCTATGTCTGCTCGTCCAGCATCCTCTGCTGAGTCTGCTCAAAGCTCTCGAACCGCTGATGCATCTGCTGCTGCATCTGATGGAAGGCCTGAAACTGAGCCTGTAGATCTGCCGTGATAGGAGGTATAGGAACAGGGGCTGGAAACTGCATCACGGCAGTCGTCGGCATGTAGGGCTCCTCTCCCTGTGCAGTGTCAGTGGAAGGTGGGTCGGGATCAGCTAAAGGTGTAGCTCCCGTAGAAGGCCCTGCTGCAGTGGAGAGAGGCGGTAAGAGGGGCGGCTTGACCCAGGTACCGTCATCTAAGCGCATAAAGCCCCAGCGCCGCACAATCTGCAGTGTGACTGGGCGCTCTCCTGTCCGGAGCTCTAAACCTCGTGTGGTCTCCGCTGGAAGGACAGAGAAAAGGTGGTGCATGATGAAGAAGGGAAAAATAGGAGTGATCTTCTTCTTCTTCGTCCTCAGATAGTAGACCACCTTATGGAGCTAGCCGAACATGATGTGCGAGATGGAGATGCGCTATGTGGGTGGAGTAGGTGAGAGGAAGTAGTCAAAGAGCGCGCAATGGGGGCGAATCTGATGACTGAGGATCTCCAGGAGAAGCCTCTAAAGTAGTGTGGGGAAACTCGTGAAAGGGAGGACATCCTTGTCCTCCTCCCCTCTATGTCGGGTCCTCCGACCCAAATCCTGAAGCCACCTTGACTTCGATCTATGCATGTGATCCTCTGTAAATCCTCGGATATGGTCAGGACTATCCGGGATCTGTAGGAGAAAAGAGAAGGTCGCCGGTGTGATCTCAATGGGGTGATGGCGGACGAAAGAAGTGATGCTCAGATTGCCCGCCTGGGCATTCTCATAGAACTCTCTAACCAACTCTGGAATAAATTGTCCCCTACCCACCTTTAAGACCTGTGAAAGTCCAAAACCAGCGAACAGGGTGTCCACCCCTGTAGCCTCTATCAGCTCAGGCGCAAATCGCCTCTCTATCACAAAATCCTTACCCAGATCGTACCAGGCTCGGGCCTCTGCTGAAATGAAACCGTCATCCCGAAGATCCGGATGACGAGGAGGTGCAGAAGAAGATGCACCGGGGCAGTTGCCCCTAGCAGGACCAGAATCAGAAAGTCCACCACGCATACGAGGCATACTAATAAATTTTAAAATTAAAAGTAAACAAACATTAACAGCATAATAATCAAATTAATATTAAACAGAGTATAACAACATAAAAATTAATATCAACAACAACATAAAAATTAACAAACAATAACAACATAAAAATTAATATCAACAACAACATAAAAATTAATATCAAACAGAGCATTAATATTTGACATAAACAACTTAGCAAATTAGCAAAAATAGAAAACAAGTAGAACAAATAATATGAAGTACAAACAAAAACAAAAATAAATTAAACAACGCAAATTCTACCAAAAATTTGACACAACCTCCCCTAAAAATCTCTGATTCTCCACATCTAAATTCAGTCACATTCAAGGTAATTCAATACTGTTTTCACACAAATCCACAAACAACATCCTATAATTATAAAATTATTCGGTTAATATAACAAGGCATTATAGAATTGAAAAATGCAAATTTTAACAAGCAATTTTCGTAACTTCCTATACCTAAATTTGGAATTCATCAAAAACACCAAAATTAAGTGCAAAAAGCATAGATTTAACCTTGTGCATGTATAATATGATTATAGAAGAAGAATTCATTCAAACAAACTGCAAGAACAAGCTTAAATTCTCGAATTTGTTCAACTATGTTTCGAAAATTCAGATACAAATTTCTCCTTGTGTGGTTGATGGTTTGTGGATTTGAAGCTATAGAAATGTAGAGAATTGAAAAACGAAGATTTCGGTACTAACCTTGTTTGATTTGGTGGAGAATTGAAGGAACTGGAGCAAATTGAAGGGGGAGGCGAGTCGCGCGTGTTCTTCGTCGTCTTTGTCGGGTCGAGTTTTGAGAATTTGGGGAAGAACTGGGAAAACTGAAACGCGTCGTGTTGTTCTATTTTTTTTTTTTATTCGCCAGGCGTCCGGGGGTCGTCCGCCTCTTGTCCGTCCCAAATTGGGAGGACACGTTGTTTCCGTTTCGACGTCCGCTCTCTGTCCGCATAACGTTGGGCGGACAGGTTATTTTGCTTCCTGACTTGCGTCCGCCTATTTAAAGGCGGACATAAGTCTCGTTCTTTTTTTTTATTTTAATTAAACTGTTTATTCAATGAAATAACAACAAATAAAAATGTCATGAAATTATAAGTTAGTAGTTAGATGACAGAAATTATAAGTTAGTAGTTAGAATACCGGAAATTAAATGTTAGAAGTTAATTTACAGAAAATTAAATGTTAGTAATTAGTTGACAGAATATTAAATGTTAGAAGTTAGTGTACAAAAAATTAAAATGTTAGGAGTTAGATTAAACAACAAATATAATAATATAAACAAAATATAGTAGACAATTACTCCCTCCGTCCTGAATTGACCGTCCTGTTTACTATTTGGACATGTCGTTTGACTTCAATTTTTAACATATAAGATAAATTAATTTTGAAAATTTAAATTTTGCATATGATTCCTTACATGATAAACTATATGTTACAAAATTTAGTTTTATAAAATTATTTTATCTTATATGTTTAATATTGAAGTGGAAAAACGTACCATAAAGCAAACAGGACGGTCAATTCAGGACGGAGGGAGTAATATTAACAATAAACAAAATATTATAGACGTAATAATAACAGAATAAAGAGAACAGAATATTTATAATATAACAGGTGAATAATCCGGGGCTTAGGGACTAGAATAAATCTAGTCCCCGGCAATGGCGCCATTTTGCAGGCGTTATATCGTGAGTGGTTAGAACTGGTGGAATTAAAATAAAAGAAAAGAAATGAAAACTCAAAATAAACGTCGGGCTGCAAACAAATCCCGGTCGTAGTAGTATAGTAAAGTGTAAGCGACCGGATATCGAACCGTGGGACTAATGTGAATTATATAGTACCTAAGCATGTCACAAAAGGGGGATTAATTGACTTGTTTTTATTAATAAAAAGGGAAGATAAAAAAACTAAGTTAATAGATAAACTAAATAAACTAAATGGGATTCTGGTTCAGGTTAATATAATATCTGCTCTCTCATGCTATGTCTACTGGTTTAATTATAATTGTTTGGCGAAATTCCTCTTATATATTAAGGTCCGATGAAAACTCATAAGAACTCGTTTACCAGAAAATGCAAGGTCGATGAAAACTCGAGCAGGCACTAGTAAACGGCATTGTAAAAGGAATTATATTCTTGCAACTGAGTACTGACTTATCCGATGAAAACAAGTTTCCTACAGTTTTACGGCTTAATTAACCTATCTATTTTTTCACCGATCAGATTAGAAATAGATTTTGTAAAGCATTTTAATAAATTCATGAGGTTTATTAAAAAGGTGAGAGATAACCTTTAAGCGTAACAAACTGCATTAAAATTAAAACCAGTAAAACATATTGCATAATTAATACAAATACATAATAATCATACCCAGAGTATACGTAATCTAGCCTAACATATTAAATAGTGATCTGCTTTGAATACGTGAGACTAGAGGTGAGAATGGTGAAATGAAAAGAAAACAAAATGGAGAAGGCGGAAGAAGAGAAATGGAATGAGCGAGTGAATGGTGATGTAATGGATCGAAGATGGATCGATTGGATGAATTGGAACCCCGGAAGGAACCACAGAAGGAACCTCCGAAAGAACACTGGAGAAGATGAATGGAGCGTGGGTTTTATAGAAGAAGGAAGAGGAAGAAGACAGAGGGAACACCGCGTGAGTGATTTAAGGCAGGCGCCTGATATGTTAAATGGAGTAGATGGATGTTGCAGGCGCCGAAAGGAAGAAGCAAGTTGGAGAAGACAGTCGGCGAAGAAGAAAACCAGTTGCGTTAATTTCCGGATCTGGACATTTACACGTCGTGTTCATGTCCGCCTTTATTTACCCGGTTGTCTCACGGTCCTCCTCCCTGTCCGTGTAGATGTCCGCCTTCAGTTATGCGGATGTCTCACAGTCTTCTTAGTCTTGTCCGTGTGTTGTCCGCCTCTGGTTATGCGGACACACCTTGTCCTGTCCGCCTTGTTTTATGCGGACACAGGGGCGGTTTCTCCTTCTCTTGTCCGCTTCAGTTCACGCGGACACCTCCATCTCTTGTCCGCTTGTTGTCCGCCTTCAGTTATGCGGACATGCCTCTATCTCTTGTCCGCCTTAAGTTATGCGGACACAAGGGCGGACACACCACAGTCTTAAGGCTACTTGCGTGCTTATCGCGTGACTTTTTAATCCTTTTTATATGTAATTTATATGGCATTTTTCCTACATTTAACACATATAATACATCAGTTAATATAACAATATAATTATAGGAAAAACCCAAGATAAGTGAGAAACATTACTAAAAATGCTGCAAATTATAAGGTGATTAAACCTTAATAAGTCTATATGTTTTGCACTTATCACAATGGTAAGGAAGTAAGTGTATGAGTAGGAGAACAAGTATGAAAGTAATTAAGTAGGTTGAGAGTATGAGAACATTAAGTATACCGGGATAACGGGGTAAGCGCACGGGAGTAGTAGCTATGAATGTAATGTAATGCTTAGAATTGATTGAACCATTTGGCATGTAGTCATTGGTTCGAGGCTAGGACTCAAGGGACAAGTAAGGAACGAAGGAGCACGGGAACACCCGATAAAGTAAAACAACGGTGAAAGGTATGATTTCTTCATGCCCTATCCTAATCTGGTTACCCCGATTTGGGTGCTGATTTGATCACCTAAATAAGATAAATGCATGAATCGGACTATATTGCACTTATCTGTGCTTGACTTATGTTGTTCTTGATATTTATCGTCCTGAACACTAGTTGTATAATTCATGAAACATATGAATGATGATGAATTGTATTCGAATCTTGCATTGTACTTAAGTATCGTATTGTATTTCGTATGAATGGGTATTGAGCAATGTATTTGTGTATGTGGCTTGGATGTTGACTTCTACTAATTCCTAACTACCTAACTCCTAACTTAAGTGAGTAAATTGGAATGAGTAGAAGTCCGATATAGCTTCGGCCACGCGTGAGGATGAGGAGACACAAGAGGTTGGATCCGATTCTGACTCTTAAACTGTCCGCGGCCCAAATCCCTTAAATGGGTAGCATCCCGGATTGGTGAGTCAAGTAAATCCCGGTGGTGGGACGGAGTAGTCCCCGGGCCGGAGGTCCCGACGACTTAACAAGAGTAAGAGTAAGTAAGTAAGTAAGTATGTATGAGTATGAGTATGCATGCGAAGTACTGTGGAACGAGTAAAAGAGTAATCTCCACCCGATTAACCCGGGTGGACCAACATGAGCTAACAAGTATGGTGGATTGTGTATGTATTGCGTATGTACTGTATATGTATTGTGTATTGCGGATTTCGAAAAGGTAAGAATGTATCTGATGGCTTGTATAGCATACCATGTATGTATTGAAGAGTATGCATTGAAGTGTATGTATGTATTCATTGTGTAATGTATTGTAACATTGTGTATAAGAGCATGTATGCATGTATGTTTGTATGAAATCAATCGCATGTATTCGACCAAGTGGTCGGCGTACCCTCACTAGTACGCGGGGTATGTGGTTATCATGCTCAGCGAAAGCTGACCCCTTCGGGGGAACGTTTTTAGTGTGCAGGTACCGAAGCAGATATGGTCAAGATAAGAGACCGGTGGCTACGCTTGGATAGCTAGAAGTAGAATGTAGAGGTGTACTAAATGCACACTCTTGTACTTAGGAAGTAAGTAGTTGTGAGGAATGGGTAGATGTAGACTCTTAATGAGTATGTCTGGAATTGAAAGAGGTATTCTACTTGTATAAGGATCTTAGTAAACTCGGTGTATTAGCATGTATTGAACTTATGGAGTATTGCATTGAATGGAAATGGTAGTACCTAATTGGTAATTGTAGAGAAGATTGTATTTATGTAGCACTCGGTTATTCCGGTCCATCAGACCGATGCTGTACGTAGAAGTAGTAGTCTTGTTAGTCACGTGGGTGACTAACGGCATTGTATCACCCGCTGTATGAAAGGATGTATCCGCTGCGTGACTCGTGAAGCACGAGGAGATTAGACGGTAACGAATGTACTAATGGTAGGGGTGTTACAGGTACCATTGGTGGTACTCCTCCCATCTGTGCCTCCAGCTGGGCAAGGACAACCGCTACTGTCTCAGAAACTCCCGGTATCTCGGGGCCTCCACCCTATCCCTGGCATGCTCCGCGGCCTCTAGCTCTACTAGACATCTGCAATAAGTTATGTTGTATCATTACTCGGTAAATACTGTATTTAAATCACTAAATATTTAAGTGTCATTAGACTAACACTTTGTTCTTTTAACATTTCTAAGACCTTCTTAGGTCACGAACCTCACAGATGTTTCCCGTATTCCCAAAATCTTATGCTCAATGTTCTGTTCCTGCTATCTTTTGTCATCAGACCAATACTCCGCTCTGATACCACAAATTGTAGTTTTGTTAGCGTTGAAGCAGCATTTGATTTCTAAATAAACCCCTCGTACAATAGTTAATATTAATTTCATCTGGGTGCTCTAAGCTTACTGCAACATCACATTTATTGTTTCCATCAAATTTACTCCGACCTTTGAAAAGTTTCTTAAAACCCATATAATTCATTCCCTCCTTACACTTACTGATCGAATATGATATATTTAATAGATTTTGGGCATATTTTGTAATATATCATAAGTTTTGGTCTATACCATAATTTTTTAAAAACATTTAGAAGGAGATACATGAAGATCGTTTTACGACTGTGCGAGAATCGAAAAACCTAAAAGAAAGGCCCTGGAGTATAAAAGTGCCAACAAACAAATACAACAGCAGATGTACACACGCCTTCATGTCTACAAACTGTACAGGATGCGCATTTCACTCATGGATCCAATAGACAATTGATTGGGTGAAAATCATTTTCCACAGTTCAATCAACAAAATCATCATCATAACAATGTGAAACGGCCAAGCCAAACTATTACCCAAGTTGAGCTCCTGTTTCTGCCTTGAGTATAACACTATACCAAATTTGAGAGGTAAGACAGACGGGCAAGATGTAAACGTGATATCATAGTTGTTGATCAAGACACGGGTCTCTGGCATGCCCATGAGGAGTTACGAGGTATCCAGAAACAGAGGAAACCTGCTGTTTCAACCACTCACTGCTCCTGGAAAGGCTCCTTCTTAACCAACTGCTCTGACTTTCTTCTTTCAACCTAAGCATGCTCCTCTCTTCCTCCTCGACCACTAAATCAAACCATCTTTGAGCCATGTAGGCCTTAACAGCCTCCAAACCCTGATTCACAACCTCCAATGGGGGAATCATAATTGGGTTCTGGTCCAAGTTGAGTTTCACGAGGCTCTCTAGTCTCCCAAACGTATCAGGGAGGGCATGGATCTGGTTGTTGCTCAAGTCAAGCTCCTTTAGGTTGATCAGTTCACCAAATGAAGACGGAAGCTCCTTCATGTCACTAAAATTGCCACTCAGATTGAGTGACTCAAGATTAGAGAGGTTTCCAATTGCAAAAGGAAGGCCTTGGAGCTCATTAAAGTGGACATCCAGATGTTGCAGAGATTTCAAATCGCAAATGGATGTAGGAAGAGATTTGAGCTTATTGTACTGGACTGAGAGTCTACATAGGTTTGTCATCTCATTGCCCAGATTCGTAGGTAGATAAGTAAGGTTGTTGAAGCTAACATCCAACTCCACCAATGACCTATCAATGAGTACAAAGATCCATATCAGGGCAAGTGTATCAATATTAGATAGATAGGACTTGGCATGCTTACCTGCAACAGCAGACGCAGTCCGGGAGGGCAGTTAGCTTGTTTCCAGAAGCATTCAGGATTTTTAAATTGAGCAATAGTCCAATAGAATCGGGCAATGACTCTAAGAGATTGGAGGAAAGATTAAGTTCCTCCAGATTCTCCAATCCAGCTATAGAATCTGGTATCGACTGTTGGGGCAAAGGGCAACCAGATTCAGAGACTAACTTCTAGACCAATATCACCACCCGTTAAAGAACAATTGCATAACAGTACAGAGAATACAGCATTCATAAACTCCAATAAATTAAATAAAATGAAAACCATCGAGAAGAAAAAAATAAAGTAGACTAGTAGTTTAAGAATTTTCAAAAGCAGCCCAAAGTTGGCATTGGGTTGATATAAAATGTAGCACTCCCACATAGGGAAGAACATGAGAGTAGGACTTACACACTAGGAGAACTCCCACCTATTGGACATGTCTCTTGATTGGGTTATCCTTTTAGGCTTGAGCCATTATATAAATCTGTAGTTCTATCATCACAAGCAACTATATGACCAGAACCTCAACTTCAATGGACACTTAAACCTGGAAATGGAAAACTCACTTGAAAGGTCATCATTATGATGGTCGGTTCTTTTGTTCTATATTTTTAACATATGAGCAAAATTAAGTGGAAGTTCATATTGATGTAATCTATGTCAACTTTTCATTATCTAAAAGCTTGGCTGAATGCTGAATTAACAGAAAAGGGACAATGGTATGGGGAAGAAATAAGGGAAACAAAGAACATGTAACAAAAAACGTCTAAAGCATACTTGCTTTGGTTCTAACGAAGAACAATTGATCCGCCTCCACATTGCCGGAAACACTAGACCAGCAATTCAGTGTGTTAGGAAATGCAAACAAAGATGTGAAGCCACAAGACAGAACCAAACATTTAACAGAAGCTAACACAAACGAAGGGGACAAACAAGGTCTCATCAACATTGAGAAAGACACAGGATACTTGGAAAGACATATCACATCCTCATTTCAAGGCACTTAAAAAATAAACTAGAAACAAGGATGTAGTCTTTCAAAATGTAACACAACGCAGCACCATCTATGATCAGCGGCCATAAAATGAAAAGCTCACATCAGTGGACAGATATAGAAGTCACATTGTGCATATAGAAATCAAATCTCAATGTCAACGGTAATTAAAAAAAAATAGATGCAATAGCAGAACAACTTCTGCTCAATGCCGTACTTTGGGCGTCAATCAGTTTTAGGTTTTGGCATATGTACAAGAGCTAGTGCAATACCCAACCAATCCATCAATTTATAGCTACCATGATGTTTTGAAACACAAACATCTATGATAAGCTATACCCTACGAAGGGTAAATAATGGACAGTTATGCTTTTATAAAGCGTAATGTTTGTTCTATACTAATCGATGGGAGTAAATCAAATAAAACTAACTTGGCAATCTACCCAAGAATAAAGACAGAACAGTAGGACACCAAACCTGGATCCGATTGTTCGACAGATTAAGCACGAGGAGACCTTTTATCCTTCCAAATGCTTCAGGTACAGTCTTCAGCCGTTTTCGTGACAAATTCACCCGAGTAATCCCTTCCCGGGCCGCATCAACCCTTAGGATTTCAACCACCTCATCGGGCATAAACTCCCTCGCACACAAAGTCTCATCGCTACCTCCACAGTTTTCTTCCTCATCCTTTGCTGCTGCCGTGTCATAGATCTTCGTGAGCCTTAGCTCAGCGTCACTCAAGAGCTTCTCGTACTCAGCGTGCATCTCATCCAACTGGATGATAGCGTTATAGACAGCCTTCTCCTTCTCGGCTGTCTCTCGGAGCTCCATCTCCTTGTCGGCGAGGTGAGCACGCCAATCATTCTGATCAATGCTTGTTGGTCGAGGCGCGACGAAAATCTCTTCAAGCAAGTTGGAGAGGTTAGATTCGAGCTCAGCCACCTTTTCCTTGGCCTTGTCCAGGGTTTCGTGATCGGGTCGATCACCAAGTGCTCGGAGCACGGACCGTGTCTGGGCTATCTCGGAACACGCCGTGGCCATCTCAGCGACCACTTTTGGGTCCTTCAGATGCGGCATCTGTTCGAGCAGCGGGTCGACGAAATGGGAATCATAAGTTGACGATGAGGTACCTGATCCAGATTGTTGTGGTGTGAGCTGCTCGATGTCGGATTCAGATCTCGGAGAGATCAAGTAAGGCACTCGAGAGAGGATGTAGTTCACCAGCGGGTAGGTTTTCGGTATGACGTCCATTATCGGCAGATGGAGAGAGCAAGAGTGAGGCGGTGGAGATGCAGCAGGAATGAGTTTACACGGGGTTGAATGGAGTAGACTCGTACTACTTACTCCAAAATGTCCAACTTACATTTATTTGATTTCAATATTTAACATATAAAATGATATATTTTTATAAATTTATATTTTATAATGGAATCCTTATATGAAAAAATATATATTGTACAACTTAATTTTTAAATATTATTTTATCTTATATATTTAATATTAAAATAAAAAAATGTATCAAAAAACAAACATGACACTTTGGCCGGGACGGAAGTAGTAGATGATAATGAATGCAAAAGTCTTATATAAAAACAACAAAATAAGGATTTGTTTGAACGGAGGTCGAGGCCTACACTACACAATGGTATGTGTAGTTCATGTATGTGGCAGTGTGGTACATAAGTGAGAGTAAAATATATACAAACATAGTTGTAACATTTGAAATATAAATTCAAAATAAAAAAAATTGCACTATTGTTCATCTAATTCAAACTCTTCAAAACAAGACTGATCATTGATATGTTTTGACAAATTTAAAAATTTACATTAGTTACATGTATATATCTGTACATATCATCTAGATTTATGATTCACTATACAAAGTTTAAAATACACCATAAAACAATAATAATACACTACAAAACAATAATGACCCATTATCTTGTTACGAATGTGGTATGTTAAGGAAATTTATGATTCAACATATATAAGGCTTAAAAATATCATACAAATCATAATACACCACAAAATAATAATAATACATCACAAAACTATAATGATCCATTATTAGTTCTGAAGTTTGTTATCTAATTTACCATTTATTAAGTAACGAATCATAATACCAATTTTAATGAATCATAATATTAATTTTAATGAATCATATTATCAACTTAGTGTTTCATCATAAGCATATAAAAATTAAAAAACAATAATATAGCACAAAACAATATTCGGTATGTATGAAAAATATATGGTTCGCCATATAAGGTTTAAACTACATCATACAATAATAATAATAATACACACAAACAATAATGATTTTTATCGGTTACGAAGTTTGTTATCTAATTCACCATTTATTAGTTAATGAATCATAATATCAATTTTAGTGAATCATAATATCAAAACTAATGGATCATATTGTGATTTCAGTGCATCATCGTACATATATAAAATTTTTTTGTTAAGTTGTCAAAACATATTCATGACTGGTCTTGTTTTGAAGAGCTTAAATTTAGATGAACAATAAGATATAATTATTTTTTTTATTTCAGAATTATATATTAAGAGTTACAACTATTTAAAGTTAATGTATTAAAAAGGCAGCTCAGTCAGCAAAGCAATCAAGTCAGCAGCTGACTGGGACTGTCAAATCATTAGATCGTACCATACTGGATACGGCTTGCCCGCAGCATAAAATTTGCCTTGTTTGTATTGAAAATTCAAAGTCAATTTATAATCTATTTTCCTATTCTTGGGGTTAGACAGAAGGATTTTATCTAACATCTATACCTAATAACTCTATAAATAGATTAATGTGTTACAGGGAGTTCTTCAATACATCGCACTAAAAAAGGCTATATAAATAAATGTTTGTGCGGGAATAAAATACTAAAACAAACTACAGACTATTACAGCTCTGTCTCTCTAAAATGGTTCTACAAAATTACAATGAAGCTCAATGCTTTAAATAAGTTTCTAGACTTTTGATAACGGACTGAGTAGTGCACTATATACTTTAGTGGTTGAATTAGTCAACAATTAGTCCATACTGCTAAAAGTAACCGTTGGCATTTACTGGGCTTGAATCAACTGGCGGTTATCTTCACTAACCGCTCCGCATCTCTTGACTCTGATAAGTAGGCGATCTCCGTCGGATAGACTACTCGTTCTTGGCCATCATCTGCATAACACTAAGGGACTAACAAATTCCCCCTTTTTGCTGATGATGGCAAAACAATTGTATTTCGTGTATCCTGCAAAGATATAATGGACAACCAAGGAAAACAATACAGGGGAACCGACTCCGTCATGGTTCTCCCTCAACTCATGCAAATAAAGATTCCCTCTTAAGTGACAAACATATATAGGAAGATGAACTTTGTGAAGTAGTAAACCAGTAGCAACTTAGAGTAATTCCTAGCAGTTTAATCCAGCGGAAAAATGTTCAAAAACCAACTACACAATGTGCCATGACAGGCACCCATGTTGCAAAACAAGAAATAAATCTGCATGCCAACAAACCGCGAGATACACCACTTCCCCCTTTTGTCAACATCAGGGGGAGTGTGACAGAGTTTGAGTGTACCAAAACCATAAGCCAAAAGTGTCAGTTACAAGGACTTTCAATCAACGTCCACAATCCAAAAAATTAGCACAAGTTTTTAAAACAATTAGGGGAGGGGGAGTATTGTTGCTGGATCCGGATTAGGGTTAAAGTTAGTAGCAGTCGTAGTGGCACCTTCGCCCGTCCACATACTCACAAGCACATCTTATGCACCATCGTCCTTTAGATCCTCCCGTCCTTGTGGACCCAGTCCCTCTCTTTATTAGATCTGAGAAGGAAAGAGCGATCGAGAAGAAAGATGAAAAGAAGAGAGAAAGAACTCTCTGGACTTTTATTGATAAACCAGTGAGCAAGACGATCTCACTGTAATATTAACTCTATTTGTTCTAAGCAATAGAACAGTATTTATAGGCACAAACTAAACGTGGAAAACACAGAGTTTGGATAAGTCTGTTACAAATAGAAAAGACAACAAACTACAAGAATATAACTAATCCAATATGCCCCCTCAATCCTGAGCCGTAGAGATAGTAGGGTCTGGATTGCAGTTACTCAAAGATTCTTCAATCCTGTGAAGACTGAAACCAGTGAATAGAGACAGATATTGATTTCCTGGGAGAATCTTAGTCATAGGATCAGCCAGTTGTTGTTAACTAGAAATGTGATTAACACAGATTAGCTCTTGCTGTAACTTCTCCCGAACATAATGACAATTGAGGTCTATATGCTTAGTGTGTTCATGAAAGACCGGATTCTTAGAAATATAAACCGCTGCCCTGTTGTCACAATGTAATGCCACTGGTTCTATGTCTTTTAACCCCAGTTCATGCAGCAAACGGGTAAGCCAAGCAATCTCAGTGGTTATTCTTCTTAATGACCGATACTCAGCCTCAGCTGAAGACAAAGCCACTGTATTTTGCTTCTTAGACTTCCATAAAAGTGGGCTTCCCCCAAGAGTAATGAAATACCCACACACTCGATCTTCTAGTAATAGGACAAGATGCCCAATCTGCATCGCAGTATCCAATAAGATCGGAATTTCGAATTGTTCAGAAGCAACCCATACCCGAGAGTTCCCTTAACATACTTCATTGTATGATGAGCGGCTTTAAGATGAACATCTGCTGGGTTTGTCATGAACTGACTCAAATACTGGACAGCACATAAGTCAGGCCGTGTGTGTGTGTGTCATATAATTCAGCTTCCCAACAATTTGTCTGAATAAAGTAGGATCAGACAAAAGATTTCCTTGGTTCTGTTCCAGCTTTAAACCATGTTCCAGAGGCACGCGAACAGGTTTCCAGTCTTGTTCTCCAAATTCTTTAAGAGTTTCTATCATGAACTTCCGCTGGGAAATGATGAGACCTTCTCCATTTCTGATAAACTTCATTCCCAAGAAGTAATTAATCTGCCCAAGATCCTTGATTTTAAACTGAAAATCAAGATTTTTTCAGAGAAGTAATCTCTTCAGTGTTGTTCCCTGTAACTAAAATGTCGTCAACATATACAATCAGATATGTAACACTGTCATTATATTCTTTAATGAACAAAGAATAATCATTCAGTGACTGAACGTATCCTAGTTCTTTCAGAAAAACAGAAAGGCGTGAGTACCACTGCCTAGAGGCCTGCTTAAGACCATAGAGACTCTTTTTAGCTTGCATACTCGCGTGTCACCTGATGACAAATAACCCTTGGGGGACCATATAAACTTCCTCATCCAAAGTGCCATGTAGGAAGGCATTATTGATGTCAAATTGAAACATCCCACCCCCTTTTGACAGCAATAATGAGAAGAGCCCTAACAGTAGTAAGCTTCACCACGGGTGAGAATGTTTCCTGATAATCCAATCCTTCCTTTTGAGAAAAACCTTTAGCAACGAGTCGTGCTTTGAAACGTTCAACGGTACCCGCAACTTTTAACTTCACTTTATAAACCCACTTGCTACCGATAGGTTTTTTATATGTGGGCTTAGGAACAAGTTCCTAAGTACTGTTACTTTCAAGGGCAATCAGCTCTTTTTGCATAGCATCGATCCATCGATGATCATTGCAAGCATGCTCATAACTCTGTGGTTCAGAAGGTGTAGAAATTGAAGATTGATGAGCAGATGTGATGGATAAGCAGTGGCCTGGTGTGATATCGGTGAGAGTACTCAGGGAACTGTGAAGAACATAATCTGATAGATAATTGGGCACTTTAGAAGCACGACCAGAATGTCTGATATTTGGTTGATCAACAGGTGTGTTATTAGAAGTAATCTCAGCAGATGGAGTAAGAGTATCCAAAGGGTGATTATGAGGAGAATCAACACGATTAGTGTGTTGGTCGTGAATCGGGAACACAGGATCTGTATCATAGAAATAGGAATCAGAACTGTGTGGGAATAAAGACTGTTCTGTAGGGTGAACAAGAGGATTGAGATCATGTTGTAAGTAACTGGGGATGTGTTTGAAAGGAAAGATGGAGCCATGAAAAACAACATCCATGTTTACGAAAACATGTCTTGTTTGCAGATTCAGAAGTTTATGTCCTTTCTGATATGCAGGTTGTCCAAGGTACATAGAAGCTTGAGCTTTCTCAGCAAACTTATCATGTTTCTGTGCATTATTTGTGGCATAGCAGTGACTCCCAAAGGATTGTAACAAATGATAGTTGGGCTGCTTACCAAAAAGAATCTCGTAAGGGGTTTTGAATTGAAGAAAACATGTAAGCATTCTGTTAATCAAATGAGCAGCATGCAGAACACTTTCACCCCAATAACACAATGGAAGATTGCTCTTAAACATCAAAGCCCGGGCTGTCTCAAGAAGAAACCTATGCTTTCTTTCAACTCTTCTTTGTTGAGGAGAGTGTGGGCAACTGACTTGATGAATGATACCTTGTTCACTGAAATAAAGTTTTCCTTCATTACTAGAACCCAGTTCAAAAGCATTGTCGCTACGGATTACTTTGACACCAAGACCAAACTGAGTTCTAACCATGGCAATGAAAGATTTAATAACACTAAAAGCATCTCCCTTTTTCGTTTGAGTAATTGCACCCATGTACATCGACTGTGATCATCCACAATGGTTATGAAATAAGCAAAACCATCATAGGTCACTTCTCTAAAAGGTCCCCAAGTATCAACATGTACCAAATCAAAAATAGCATCAGCTTTACTAGTACTTTCCTGAAAAGGAAGACGATGCCCTTTGGCTTTCTACATGAATCACAAACAAAATCTGAATTGAAGTCAGATTGTTTTATTAGATTTAAATCCTTCATTTTGGAAACTGGAATGTGTCCCAGGCGGTGGTGCCACTATTCAACAGTGGTATTAAAAACAGCTGAATCCTTCTCTCTAAAAACTCTATTCTCCCATTGTTCCAAAACTTTCTGGAGCTGCTTGATGTTCAAGATGTATAAGCCTTTCACCACCTGTCCTATGACATCATTGCTCATCAGGGAACGGTCCTGTAAATAACAGCAATCAGTACTGAAGCTTATAAGAGTTTTCAACTCTTTTGCCAATTTGTTTACTGAAATCAGATTAAACTGAAAACCTGAAACAAACAGAACATCCTTTAACTGAAGATTCGTAGCAAGATTAACACTGCCTGTAATCGCTACCTCCTGAAAATGTCCATCTGGCATTTTAATGTGTCGTTGCTGTTCTGAAGTTCCATAATCATGAAAGAGTTTCAAATCACAACAAATGTGATCTGTGGCTCTAGAGTCCAAGGTCCATAAATTCTGATATTTTCCTTCAGTAACAGAAGAACTTGGGCAATAAGAGTAATCAGTGATATTATGATCAGTACCTGCAAAGCTACAGAAAGCAGTCTCCTCTTTCTTTTCTCTGACGAAGTTTGATGAAAGGAATCCATCTATTCCTTAGTAAAGCCTAAAGAGAAGAAAGACTGACTTGTGGAGTTTCCGCAGCTGTAAAACTTTCTGAATCTGCACAGTTATTACTGAAACTGACATTTCTTTTGTTTTTGCCTTGTTTGAATCCCTTAGGAAAACCATGCTTGGCATAACAAGTATCAACTGAGTGGCCCCTTTTGTTACAAAAAGTACAACGAACATCCTTTTTCCTTTCAGGATCATTTTGCCACCTTAATTTTTGTCCTGGTTTGCTCGAAACAAAGAGAGAAACACATAGTTTCTGCCTGAGATTTGTAAGCTCCAGACGAAACCTCCCTCCATTTCTCTTGTTGAACCAGAATAGAATAAGCCTGTTCCACACTCGGCAAAGGCGTCATCATAAACATATTACCACGAACGTGGCTGTAACTCTCATTAAGCCCCATCAATAGCTCAATCAACTTCTGTCTTTGAAAGGCTTTTTCCCATTCTTTGACAAGACCACAAGCACAAGCAGGTAAATCATTCATAAGCCTTAATTCGTCCCATAAGTGTTTCATCTTGGTGTAATATTCTGGGATGCTATCATTTCCTTGTTTCATGTTAGCTAAATCGCGCCTAATCTGAAACAATTGTGCTCCGTTCGCTACTTCAAAGCGACTGCAGAGATCGTCCCATAATCCCTTCGCGCTAAGAGCAAACATCACGCTCTGTGCTGTAGAAGGTTTTAGGGCGTTCAAAATCCAAGATCTGACTAGACTATCACACCGTTTCCATTTCTGTAGCTTAGCGCTATCGCTACTAGGTTTCTCTACGTCACCGGTGATGAAACCGATTTTATTTTTCGATTCAAGTGATAAGGTAACAGACTGTTTCCAGGTGTGAAAGTTCGATCCAGTGAACTGTGTAGCAACGACCATACCTGGATGATCGCTTGGATGAATGTAAAGAGGATCTGATGTGTCGACGCTCCCTCCAACATTCGCAGTAACCGTTGATAGGAGTTGCAGCAGATTCTGCACTGTAAGTGGCGTCTCCTCGTTCACCATGGATCGAAGCACAGAAGATTAAACTCAGTCAATGCAGGATAGATCCTGCTCTGATACCATATTAGATCTGAGAAGAAAGAGCGATCGAGAAGAAAGATGAAAAGAAGAGAGAAAGAACTCTCTAGACTTTTATTGATAAACCAGTGAGCAAGACAATCTCACTGTAATAACCACTCTATTTGTTCTAAGCAATAGAACAGTATTTATAGGCACAAACTAAACGTGGAAAACACAGAGTTTGGATAAGTCTGTTACAAATAGAAAAGACAACAAACTACGAGAATATAACTAATCCAATACTCTTATGGCCTGAAGCAGCTCTTGGTGTGCCTCTTTTAACACCTCAATGAGAACAATGATCTTTACATTTAGATGGAGGATATCTTCTTCCATCTGAAACAACCAGTCGGAGAGCTGAGTCGGTTGTGAAACTAACTAGTGCTCCTGATGCGTCCCCTACCGGACGCGGACATATCGTTATCCTATGTGAACTACTTGATAGTTGAGGAAGGCACTTGATAAACTCAAACTGGAAACTCCTTTTCGATTGAGAATTTACACACAGAAATTCACTCAATCTCCCTCGCCCTACCTACGGACTCCGGGACAGTTTAGGACTTTATCCCAAAGTCCTTGCTAACAGGAAAATTGTAGGGAAAACTGTATACAAAAGAATAAAATAAATAACTAAACCTACAACTCTACTATGGGTAGCAAATAAAACCCGGTCGGAGTATAGTGTAAATATATTACGACCGAGAGTATCGAACCCAAGGGACTTATAGAAAACTAGTCCTAATCCGGGCAAAAGCCTATTCTAACAGGGGGAAAGTGAATACTAATTCTAAACTAAGGAAACTAAATAAAATCTATCTAAATGTATGATTCAAAACTAGATCAACCCTACATGCCACTATGAACATTCGACATATATCAAGTTTCTGAAATCACCCGAACAAATGAAAATGCCGGATATCCTACCGGATAGTTGATGCACAGCATATTCAAAGACGTTGAATATGCCGGACACAACCAACCCGGCCTTAGACCCGGTAGAAACAAAATGTGAATTTATCCCAGTTTCGAACCCTAAAACAAGGATCACTATCCAAATTCGAACCAACAATCTCTCGTCAGTATTCGACTGAAATAATGAAAATGGATAAGGTTATTCAACTCTTTCGGTGTTGCCATCTACACTCTGCATCTAACAACGGTGACAGACCACTAAGATTCCTTAACCAAAAACACTCTTGTCTTTGAACCTCAAGTGGAATTTAGAAGATAGGAGAACGAGTAGCGATCTCATTCCGCCTTATATGGAAATCTGAATCTTAGTAAAACTTGTGGAATATATATATTGAATGATCAAAGTGTTTACAAGGATGAACTCATCCCTAACCAAAACCTAACAAGGATCTCTACTTCACCATCCACTCCAATAAGGAAGAAATACATAAAGGGAGAAGAAGATTGATCAAGCCTTAACCCGAAAAGGAAATCTTCTCTTCTTCTTCGTGGATGGATCTGTAGAAATGCCTTGGACACAACAAGGAAGTGCACTACTACAGATTTGGTTTTTTAGTACTGGTTAAAAGAGAACTATTATAAAATTGGAGTAGTCTTTGATAGATTTGTGTAAATTAGGTTACTAAACGTTAGATTCTACAAATGTTATCATATATGTTGTCTATAGTAGCTTTATAAACTGTTAAAAAAGAAAGAATGTTGGGCCGGAGATCTAAGTGGACTTATATCCAAATGACTTCAATACCCCTCGTCCATTATAGCATATACCCTTGATGTCCCTATTTGAAAATTAGAAAAACGTATAATTAGACGAGAGTTCCTCTCGCTCACTAATCCTGATAATGTAAAACCCGTAACCTCGCACGTCTTCTCCTTCTTCTCCCTTCATCGCTATTGAGTGCAGATATGGTTGAAGTTCAACATTCCCTAGAGCATCGTTGCTTCCTTCCCGGGCAGGTAATGTAAACATTTCTCAACCCTAACTTGCTCTTTCTGGTTCCAATTCAGATTTGTTGAACTTTTTTCTCTATGTTGGTACCGTCAATGCATCAAACTGTTCAAACTTCTTTCTGGAATGGTTGGTTTTGAAATTCTTTCTCTATTACCTGTGAGTTGCTGATTAGGCTGCGAGTTCCTTGTTTGATAGTCAGGGTTGAAAATTTATCGTGAGTGAAGGAGTGAAGACGTAGAGCATTGTAGTTCCTTGTTCGCCGGTTAGGTTACAAAATTACCGTGTGCGGAGAAGAAGAATGGCACAGAAGACAGTGAATTACCGTGGCTGAAGAGGATGAAGAATGGCAATGCAGAGCATGCATGTTCTTGTTCGATAGTTAAGGTTGAAAAATTATCGTGAGTGAGGGAGTGAAGAGCTCGGAAGTCTATTGCAGATGGGAAACATCGCTGAAGATATAAGAATTGAAACTGAAGCAGAATCTTGTTTTCTTTAGGGAAAGAGCATTGCATCCTTGTAGATGGGAACATCGTTGGTACTCTCACAGAAGGTTGCGAACTAATTTCTTTATCATTCTTCCATGGTGGTCACGTAAAACAGTGAGTTTTTTTCACATCAGCATGTGTTCTCTCTGCTTCTGGAAAGGGGATTGTTATTCCTCTTCCCAATCAAAAACCCCTAACTTGCAATTGGGGTTGTCCTTGTTCCTAAATTCACAACCCTAACTTGCGTTTCTAGGTTTTTTATGAGAAATATTACGATTTAAGTATGATGGCTACTAAAATCTAAGTCCTTATGTTTCTTTATAGGCTATAGAAATCGATTGGTTAGACTTCTTTTGCATTTTTTTGCTTGCTAGCGTGACTGGTGATTCAAATGCGATGAACCTGCAGTCTCAAGTGCTTTGGTAAGAATCTTAAGTTGTATTTTTCAATTTATGGTGAATGTGATGTCTTTCTGGATGCTAGTGTTCAAAGCTTGAACTTTTAATTCTCAACTTCCACTAAATTGTTGCGTTATAACTGGTTGCTTCTGATTTATCTGTTGCTTTCCTATGTGATTCTAGAAATATTGCTTGTGTTGTTTGATGTTACCCCTGGATCTACCGTGTACAATGCTTTGAAAGTCTGACTTTTTTGTAAGTAATCATTTCATATTGCCTTATTACTATACTTAATGTTGTATGTGGTTCGTATCATCATCCATGCAATTCAAATTATATTTCAGAAAGCTGTCATCAAAAAAGTTCAGGGGCAAAATACTAATGGATTTGGGACAGATTGTCAATCTTGACATACTTATTTTCATTATTAATCCTGGTTGATTTTTCTCTTAATTTTCCTTGTGATGGAAAGATATTTATGGAAATGACTTCTCTGGAACCATCCCTTTTACTGTTGGAGAGCTTGAACACCTCCTAAAGTTATGTGTAACTATAAATCAACGTTTAGCATTCTAGTTTTTTTTTTTCATCAAAATGATTTAACAAGCTTGAATTATACTTGTAAACCCAGGAGATTGAGTAGAAACTAACTCGGGGGTTCAATACCGACATAACTTGGCAATATGAGAAGTATACAAGTTTTGTGAGTTTTTTTCACTACAGTAGAAGGAAGAAAAGGACTTGTATCTGTATTGCTGACAGTAGCAGACGTAAAGGGGATTAGGGATTCGGTGGTCCAATTAGGCTCGTGGCTCTTGTGTAGCTTCTTGAAAATTTCATACTTTCATCTCTATTTCCTGTCTTTCAATTTGCTTCTTCTCGTTCCTCACGCTTCAGGGTTCTTCCCTGTCTGATCTGTTGCCTTTGCAACTAGATTTTCTCCGTTTTGTTTTTCTTCTTTGAGTCAGAAATTTCAGAGGGAGTGGAAACGACTTGCGAGCGTTTTCTTTGGGTAGTAGTTATACTTGAATGGTGATAGCAGTCTGTTCATTTCAGGCAGAAAAATACTTTTGACTTACTTTGCTAATCCAAATGATCCCGCTGTCCTTTATCTCGAATGTTGGAAACTAGATATATGGATCTGTACAACTCAAAGCTATAATCATTAAAATAATAAAGGGCAGAGAGCAACAACATTTTTTTAAGGATAAAGGCTTTGGGAATCTGAATATATATCATGTTAGCAATATTGTAGTAATACTGATTTTGATGAATCAATAATACAGTTTCTGTTTGATGGGGAAAAAAATCCCTTTGAATTACTAAACGCGAAGTAAACCAGGAAAGAAGTTACTTCATTTTATTGCTATTTCTACATTCCATTTTGTATGTGATAGTCTATTATACTGTGTTATATTATAGGAGGAGAATGTATTATAGAAAAACGAGGCCAAATATGAAATAATGAGAGAAACAAAAAAGATATATACTGTGTAACTTTGCCTTACTGACATCGATGATTCTAGCTAGGAACATATAAAGCATTAAGCAAAAGCTACCACATATAACCTCTGATTTCCCTGCATATACATTTCGTAAAATTCAAATTTCATGACCATATCAATTGTTCCTGCCATGAAGGCTACATATTTAATATACATGTATAAAAAGTGAAATATTTCTCGTCCCTGTCTACACTGTGGCTAAACTATGTTATACTCAACTGATATCAGAAATAACTGATGTGCTGGATCGATTAAACAACTGTTATGAAAGCCACTCCGGTTGATTGAACAGTTAAGTTAAAAGGTCTGGAGTTGTTTAATCCGTAGAGTATAGCTGTATCTGGTCTCTCATCACTGTGCTAACACTAATTTCATTTGATTTCTAAAGCCGTTTTTTTTCAAATGATAAACCATTCACCAAAAATATAGAAATCTATCTCCAACTTGCTCATTCCGGTTAATTTGTGGTCTGAATATCTTATTCTTTATGGTTGCAATTTCGGTAATGTCAAACCCAGTTTGTATTACTTCAATGGCTATACATTAATTGATGCAACAATGACATAATCAGGCCCTTGCTCAGTGTGATCATACATTGCAACGATGACTTAGGCTGGGGACTTACAATACTACAACAGCAGCAAGGGATATACGATACTACAGGAGCAATAAAGGTGAGACTTAGGATATAATAGTGTGCTTCCCTTCTTCTTAGAGACAAACTGTGTGTAATAGATGTGTACAAATTCTTAAGCATACATAACCTTCTAGGTTGTAAAATTGTGTTTGGTCTATGAGTTATGAACTACTTGTCAAACTGATTTTGGTCAAAAAAGACAATTGACGGATTTAGCGTCCCGTGTGATTGACGATCTATACATCATTCAGCTTAATGGTGTAGTAACTTGAGGAAATTTCCGATCATGTTTGAGCAGACTGTTTTTTTGTTTAGTGACTTAGGTTGTTCATGTTGATAGAAAATTGTGGATCTAATCTTCCTTTCATTTGAATGACCTCAAAGAGGTAGGAGCAGTAGCAAGCTTTTAAGACTAGTAGTGTTTTTTTTTCGCTGAAACAGATGGGAAGAGGAAACAAACACAAAATTTGTACAATTTGTATAACTATCTTTGAAAGATTAAATAGTTATACTATCTCTGAAAACAAAAACCTGGCTACTAGATATTAACATAACCATAAACAAACCTAGTATTGGTCTGACTTCTAATGAGATTTTACAATTTGTATAACCTTTAAGGAACTCTTTGATTGAGGCCTTGCCTAGCCTCTCTGATTAATTTAGGATATTTTCAAGTTATACTTATTAAGAAATTGTGTTTTTCATGTTGACAGATTTCAATGCCACACCATCAACTCATTAAGCTATATTTTCTCAGAGTAAGAAGTACTCCCTCTCCTTGTGCAATATTTGCTCTAGAGTTCATCGGGTTAGTGAATTTTTAATCTTTTTCTTACTCAGTGAACTCGTGTTTCATGTTTCTAATTAGGATGCATGTTTTTTCAGATTTCTTAAAATTTGTGAAAATACTTTGCTCATTATTCTCCACCTAGTATGAATGATCTCGGAAAAAGCTTTGTATGTGTTGGGGGCAAGTAGTCTCATTGGTTTAGCCTCGATCATATAAATAAGATGCTTATTATTAATTAACTTAGCTAGTGTAGGATATTAGTGTGGATGTGGTTAGAGAAGCCTAGATATTATCACTTTTGTGATTTATATTCTTTAATCGATCTAGTAGTTTACAATAGAATGAGTAACGTGCCTCATTCAAAAAATTAACACAGTTGAACGACATGTGCTTCAGCTTCATCATTAATTCACACACCACTAGTGTGCTTGGCTGCCCTTTTGTCTACTTCTAGTTCTTCTTTTCCAATAATTATACTCATTTTGTTCTTCTATTTTTTAATCTAGTTTCATCATAGATCTTTACTAAAAATTGAAACCATGCGAAGTGTGTTGTATCAAAGGTTGTGGCTATTATTATAGGTTGAAGCTGTATGGATCAAAATCAGAATAGTGAAAGCATTGTTATATAGATGTTGTATAATAATGTGTTATTTTTTCCTTCTGTTTTTGTAGTGCCCAAGACAGCCTGGTGAAAACATTGTATGTGGTTATTACGTGTTGAGATTCATGAAGGAGATTATAGAGAGAGGAAAAAGAATTGTTCCTACAGAGGTAAATAGAATCTTTATACACTATCAAATGCACATATATAATGATTTTTATTTGGTAATGAGCTAATACTACATTTTATGTATTTTCAAGTACTCGTGTGAGTACAATGGTAGAGCGTACGAGCAAGGTGAAATTGATGATGTTCGAGAGCAATGGGCAGCTTATATGCAGAAGCATTTGGATTTAGAGTTTGATTAGTTTTTCCGATAGTATTGATCAAGTGTAGCATGTATCATGACAATGGTGACTCTCAAGACATCTAGATGATAAGATGAATTGTTTGCTACATCAATGTGCACTGGGTTGCAAAGTACACGGTTATTTGCTCAAGTGTTGTATGTTTTGTTGACATGGTGATAGAAGACTTATGTTTTGTTTATGGAAAGAGTTCTAGTAACTGTTGCTATCCATTGTGGGCTATATATTGTTGTTTGCGCAGGATTATTGTTGGCACAAGTGTAATTGTGGATTTTACGCTATTTGTACAGGATTGTGGCTGAAACCTGTGTCATTATGGATTGTCTAAATAAGTGTAATGTTGTTAGAACAAGGTGCTTTAGAAAACTGTTATTTTACAAAAGATAACTGTTAATCACAGTTTTAAATTCTATAGCGGTTTTGGTTGAATTTGACTATAGAAAACTGTTGTTAACAGTTGTCAATAGCGTTTACATGTCCTGATATTTGTTAAAAGACAACTGTAATTAACAGTTGTCAAATAATATTGATATGTGAAGTGTTTCCGACCATAGACAACTGTTAGTGACAGTTCTTAAATCATAGGAAAATAGATTCTAAAAATGTATTAGACAACTGTTAATAATAGTAGTCTAATAAGGTATTTCATAACTGTTAATAAGTTGTGTATCATGACATTAACAGTAGTTATAAGTGAGTATAGAGAACTGTTAATCACAGTAGTCTAAAGGAGATCATACCATAGAGAACTCCAACAACTAGAACTGTTTTTAACAGTTCTCTAAAGCCTTTTTAACAGTTGTTTAAAGCATTTTCTGTAGTAGTGGTGAAATACCCCAAATATAATTAACATTATAAAACCATTATTTAATGGAAAATAGTTCAAAAATAAATCATTTCACGTACGCATGCAAAACCATGCATGAGAACGTTACGTAAAAATAGTCATTTCTCCATAAACGCTAAAATGCCTTAGAAACATACGATCAAGCATGACCTTGTATGACCTTCTAAAACTTAAACCAAATGGTCATACACTCATTATATGAATATATAAACATATTCCCTAGGCTATATCCAGTCAAAAACGTAAAACGCTCGGGAGTGCTCACGCACGCCCCTTAAAGCACGAAAAGCCCGGAGGAGTGCCGAGGTGGCACGAACTCCTATAAAATTAATTCCTAGAGTTCCTAACATCATTATTAACCATTAAAGAGAACCCATGAAGTGGTTTCTCAAAATTCAACAAAAACCACAGGAGGATTTCTTAGCGCTCCTTTTTGCCCGGGAGTGTCCCGATGGCCTGTAAATTATGTCACGGGTTAATGTAACCCCATATAACTCAATGTAACATCTTAATATATGTTTATTTACTATAATAAGTGTTTATAAACACTTGTAACTCATAAAGACAATTTATTTTACAAATATCCTTAGAGCACAAAACACACCTTCGGGTGTCACAAAAACACGTTTTACGCAATTACCTTGTAGTTTTTGACATGCCACGAATTAAGAATCTTAAATAGGGTTAAAATGACCCTCTAAATCAATTAATGGCAGTGTCAAACAAGGTGCTCTATAGGGGCCGATTTTATGTCCAAAACTAGTATAAAACTTACATTAAAAATTTATAAAAGGCATAAGACATGATGACTCACCTTCCCATGTGTTAGAATACTTAATGTCAAAGTATGTAGGTCTCATTTGACCATCAAGCTGTCGAAATAATGCCATGGAACAAGGCCATGTGAGCTAGACAAAAACAAAATGCAAAAAGTAAAAAGTGGATTCTTATTCCACCTTTTTTGATTCCTTATAATTCAAGTGACCTAACATGCTTGTCCTTGGCTCTTCATTACCGATTGAGACCCCCCATTTGAGCTTGAAATCGTGCACCTACAATGAAGAAGAAGACAAGTTACAAACATTGAAAAATCAAAGGAATAAAGCCTTACTTTCTTACCTTGTCTTCTAGCTCACATTATTTTCCTCCACATTGCCTTGTCTTGCATTATGGCCGAACACATGCTAGGAACATGGGCATTTATTGAGCCAATAACCTAAGTAATAAACTAAGGAAAAGAATAGTCAATTGACATTAAAAATTAACAAAACAAAAATCAATTCCAATTGCATTCTCTTCTTCTTACGTGAGCTTACTCTCATTCTTCCCCTTGCACACTTCACTTCCGAATTGGTAAGGCTCCCTCCTCTCTCTTCTTCCTTCATCTTCTTCCTTTGAAGCTCTTAAGTCCATTAATGGAGGTTTAACTTCTATCTTCATCTTTAAGGTAATTTCCTTCCCCTACGGCTATCGCTTGTCCAGAGCCTTGAAGCAAAACTCTTCCTAGCATAACAACAAGCGATTCGGCATCAACTAATGTTCCAAGGAGGTTGTCCAAACCAACATTAATCCAAGGAGCATCTCAAGGTTATCTTAAGGGTAGTTTTAATCGCTTGAAAATCCTTAAAGCACATTTTTATGTGTAACCAAGTTCTACTCCTTCTAAGGTTCTTTTCTTCTTCATTTTTGAAGGAAAGTTTGTTCTCATCCACCATTAGTGATCCGAATTTTATAAGGAGAAAAAGCTTAGGTAAATCCTTGTAAAACTACTTACAAATCTACTTAAGATCTTTATTGAAGATCTAACTCCTAAACTCCTTCACCACTTGCATATAACCGCAAGTGAGCATCAAAAATTCCTTGGAGAAAGCTTGGAGATTCAAGAAGAGTTCAAGCACTTAACCACCTTTGTTAAGAAGTAAGTTTACTAAGCTAATATTTATGTTTTAAGCTTTGTTAAGCTTCTAAAAATTATACAAAAATTATGTACATCACCTAGGTTAATTAAAACCGAAACTATATGGTATTATATGCCAAAAACATAATCTATAACATATATGGAAAATATTTACCTTAAGACACATTTTTGTGTCACAAAATTTATTTATGTTACATATCAATTCAAGCCGAAATGTCAAGGGCAAAAATACTTTATTTTGAGCTAAGAATCAATATAAGACATTACAATAATTTTTACATGAGATATATAACTCCTATGAATTTATGTATAATTATTTTGTCATATAAATCCACTTTTATATACTATATGGTCACTAATTAATTATGGTCGAATGGTCTAAGTGTTAAATAGATTTTAATGAGCTACTTATGTATATAAACTTATACTATAAAGTTTGGTGAGTTAAAAATATTTTATTAGTGCTTAAATGGCTAATTAATTAAGTTATGTGGCTTAAATGTAATTTTTACAAAGTTTGGTGAGTTTAATGTGAAAACCGAGAGTTAAGGGTCTGTTTGGTGTTATTATGATATAATATAAGGTTAGAAATTAAGTTTATGAATTTTAGATAATTTAAACAAGTGTTAAAATAACACTTTATAAAAGTTTTGGGCTATTATGTAATTTATAAAAGTTGTTATGAAAGTTTGGAACTTAAAATGGGGCAAATTCATAATTAAGAGATTTATTAGGTTCACCCTCGAAATTTTGAGGAATTAAATATTTAAACTATAGTTTATAAGTTATTAAGTAACTATTATAAAGTTTTGGGGTGAAAATGTAATTAATGGAAAGTACATGACCAAAGCCGAATTACTTTGGGTTAGTTTGGTAATTTAAGAATTATATATATATATTCGGCATTTATGGAGAATTAAAATTAAAACTAAAGTTTATAAGGCATTATGTAAAGATTATAAGATTTTGTGGTTAAATTGTAATTATAGGAAATAAATTATTAAGGCCGAAAGTTTGAGGGGTCAAATGGTAATTTTTGAAAAGTTATAATATTCCAAAAATATATACCAAAATATTATTGGTAGTTTTGTAATTTAATTAAATAAGGAATTAAAACTATGTTATATAAGGTGATTAGAATTTAAATGTAAAGTTTATGAATTAATGTGGTTGTTTTGTAAATAACCGAAATATAAGGGTAATAATTTAGATTTAAATAAATATAGGTCCCATGTGGATATTTGGAGAATTAGAAAGAAGAATTTTGATTTAAGGAGTTATGGAATTAAGACTATGGCTTAAATAGTTATAAGGAATTTAAAATCACCAATAGTTATTATTTATGGTTAAAGGAGGAATAATAAGAACTATAAGAATTTTATACCCGTATGTATATATATAAATAGTTAAGGAATTATAAAGTTGTTATGTCACCTAGACAATTAAAAAAAATAAAAAAATAAATAACGAATATAGTACATGAATATATAAATACATATATGTACATTAAAGGATTTATAAATAAATCAAAAGGAATAATAAATAAGTTATACATAAAATCATGAGGTAATTAAAAGAAATAAACCTCACATGAAATAACAAATACGAAAGTTGTTGAATGATCCAATAAAATTATTATATAAGGGTAACATAAATTAACCCTCTCAGTTAATCCTATTATAGGACTTTGTTTGACCAGACGTTGACCAGGGTATAATCAACTGCAACCTACGGTGAACAGTATGGGATTCTTGCAACCTGTTTTCTACCGGATTACACCGGCTTGTGTGCTATCTGTTGTTTGAAATAACGACCAGGATAATTAATGTAAAATATTGTTACTCTGTGCACTGTTGTATTATTTTATGTGCGTGAATGATGCTAACTACAACGTGTATGTCCCACGCATACAAACACTACTATACCAGTGGACTAAACACCTGCGCTTTATTATACCGGGAACTTGTACACAAGTCTCTCACTAACTTCACTTTATAACAAACGTCGTTGTCCTAAACGTGACAACAGACAATGCACATTGAGTTCTTGTTTAACATACTTGGTTGACACCTAACAATTTTATACTACGAGAACGAGGAGCCCAATTGGATCTGGCCATGCATGCTACAGGAGTTGTACCTGTCTCAGGTCGTCTCCTATTCAATTTACGTCGCGACGGGAGTTCTGGGTGCACTATGTCACTCACCGGGACCGTACCGGAACATTTTAAGTTGAGAGGAAGACTCTATTTCTCTCGAGGGTATGATACCCACCATTTGAAGTACAGGAGTTAACCTACGTTATCTTCTGAGGGAACTGGTACCCACCTCTTATAACAAGGTCACTATACCTTCATTATATTGACACACTCTTATATACCATGTCAGTCCCACTGTGTGGACCCAACAACTATCAAATGATTATAGTTCATCTAACTTGACCTTCTGAAGTCTTGTTTTATGTAACATTGTTGTCCTTGTATGAATGCTTGTTATTATCATACTATGCTTGTTTACAACTTTACAAAAAAATGAACTGCATGTATTCGACAAAGTAGTTGGTGTGGCCCGGTAGACGATGGGCTGCACGTTTTCCATACCAGCATTGTTTGCTGAGCCCCTTTGGGGGCACCCCCATTTTTCAGGTACCTGAAGTTGAGAAGATTACCACACCGAGTGTAGGTGGGGTAGATTCAAGCTATGGGAATCTCCTACTAGTTATTTGTTTTACTTAAGTATTTTACATTTGAGTTTGATTCCTAGTATCTCGGATTGTATTCGTATTCAGACCGTGACTTTTGGAGATTGTATTTGGAGTTAGCCTTGTTGGTCACAAGGGTGGCCAACGGCATTGTAATACCGCCCGGTTGTTGTATTTATTTCCGTTGCAGTTTATGTTTATTTGGGAGTGATCGTCGTACAGGTTATTGGATTTCGGGTTGGGGTGTTACAAGTGGTGGGCGGAAATGAAGCGTGAATGGAGTATAATGTGATGTTGAAGTGTGTCCATTGATGTAGACTCTCGGCCTATTTATAAGCCTCAATTGTATCTGTTACCGGGCGTCGTGCCGGATTAGGAGTAGCCGGCACATGTGAAAAACGTGCCCAACTATTAACGGTCGAAACCGCCAAATCTGCGCGAAACGATGTATGTGCCGGACAAGATATGTCCAGCATCATACCCGGCACCATCCAAATCACCAATGGTCAATAACTGCCATCGTTTGGTCAACCGTGGTGACTCTTCACTTATTCCGGATGGAATCTATCCGGCATCGTGTCCGGCAAAGCCTCTTTTCTGCTCTATGCTTATGCCGTGCAGGATTAATCCGGCATTGAGTCCGGCATCACTTGAACTTTTGCCTAGAGATTCGTTCCTTGCATAGAAAAATATATAAAACATAAGACTGACCAAATAATACACTTTAATACATAATATAACATAAATAACATCTATTTAACTATATTTAGATAAATATACTCCTAAATCTAATACATAAAATATGATAAGTCTGCGGCTTATCAGTCCTCTACTCTCTCCTGACAGCAGGCCTACGGTTCCCCAACCGTTCCCTGACGGATCAGTGTACCAAAATACACAAAGTATTACCTCTCAGACCCAGTCTTATCCATCTCACCAACTTCTTAGTACTTGCACACACTTAGTCTAACTCACACTTGCTCTAGTTATCTCTCTTCTCCGTCTATGACCAAGTTGTTTTACTTAGGACATTATACTTCGTATTTATACAAGTAAGTTAAGATGTATAACCGACAGCCTACAACCTCCTAGACTCTAGGAGTCGTTTGCTTCTTCATCCCTAGAAAAATAGCCACGCTCAAATATAGGTTGTTCTTCAACTAGATCTAGAGCCGTCAAGACACGTGTCGCCTTGTAATTGGACACGTTGGAGGCAAGTATTCAGATGGTTGGTCACCACTTGCACTCCCCACTTGCCTGATCTCTGCTTCATAAATGCTCCATAAATGCTCTCTAAGTCTTCATTATGGCTACGTAATGAATGCTTCTTAATAGCCCTGACTTATCTTGTTATCTTGCACATTAATGAGCTATGCTTTTGTCGTGAGCTAGTTGCTTGTGTGGATGTATAAGTCTGCATGAGTGTGTCGAACCACTTGAAGTATTTTGTCCTTTTATTTCGTCTGATGCATGAGAGATGTGGTTGTGCAGTGTTTGACCTCTTGTGTGTACTAGAAGTTCTATCGGAGCTCTCCAGACAGGTGCCCGACTGGTTGGGCACATGTCATAAACAGAGTGCGCTTGCAACCTTGCGTGTTAAGCCACTCCTCTATTTGTAAATCTGAATTAAAAGCTCAACAAACATATTAGATAAACAACACAGGTTTACTATCATCAAAACTAAAGGATCTTGACTTAACAATTTCCCCCTTTTTGATGATGGCAACCGATAAAAAATTGGTTTTGATCATATGTACTTGACAGCTTATGGAAGTGAGAGTATTCCCCCTTAAGAGATTCCCCCATAGTTCATTAAGAGTTGAAAAAATAGTCAAATGATGAACGATAACATGATAACAACACAACAACCTTATACCGGGCCATAGTAGAGAGTATTTCATTAAGATTCAGTTACATAACACAAGGATGATAGACATAAGCTCACAAGTACATATGAAATACCCCAAACATTAATTACCTTAATTAATAAGGAGTTAATTTAAATAAAAGGAAATAATCATTAATTAGCCATCTAATGATCAATATTCATGATGGAATATTATTGTAAAAATGTATTGTCCAAGATGGACACTAAACTATACATGAATTCTCTAAACAAGGAGAGGACATTACTAAGGAGAAACCAACTCCTAAAATCAACTAAACATGTAACACATCAATACATGTAAAAATACCACAAACAATGTGGAAATATTACATAAATCATTTTATATAACCAACACTAAATTCCTAGTGTGTTAATCACTCTAGTACACTTATTTAACAAAGAAATAATATATCCCATAATATAACATATGAACCTAGCCTTATGTAAAACAATTAAGTGTAACATTATAATGTTACAAGAGTTACAACTTTTCCCTCCAAAAGCATATATTTCCGGCTGCATAAGTCCAAAAGAGGAAGAAAAGTCAATGTTGGGCATATAAAAATAAGAGAACATATACATGTAGCATACACACCTAACATCATCTTTATCTCAAAAATATCTTCCTTCTTCTCTCACAATCCTCAAAAAAAAAAATCAGAAGCCAACCTTTCTCAAGCCTTAGTCATCCGTAGAAGACAAAGAAGAAGAAAGAAATAAGGAAAAGAAGAGAGTTGAACTTACCTTGAATAACCTTAAGGAGTTTTACCCTACATAACAAACATTCAGCCTTTCCTCTCACTCCTGCCAGCATCAACTTAGCTAGCCATCCCCTCCTCTTGTTCCAGCCGTGGGTAAGCATCACTCATCCCTTCTTCTTCTACTTTTGAACTTCATAGAACACTTAAGTGTTTTTAGCACATTTTAACTCTAATTCTCTCCATTTCTTCTTCTATGGTCAAGCTTCATCCAACCCCACTTGTTGAGGCCGAAACCAAGCTTTAATAAGAGCTATAGGAAATCGGAAAAGTGGCTGGGTAGAAGGGAAACAAGTTGAACACAAATCAAAGGTAGAATGTGCTCTAAGCTATCATCCTTTCACAAGTCTTGTTTTGACTGAACATACCACCTTCTATTGACTCCATTTCCTTCATTATATCCATGGAGCATACCTTGACAGCACCAAACTTCATATAGGCCGAAAACATCACTAGATCTACCTAAGGTAATGTTTTTGTGTTTTAAGCTTTCTAGCTTTATTTAAGGAGCTTAGAAGGGGTATTAATTCTGAAAAGTTTTCCCTAGTGTCATGACTGAAATATTGAGCCATTGAGCCTTCCAAAACCGTGCTCAACCAAGGGGGAAACAAGTGGAAAAATCCATCTTAGAGAAGGTAAACTCTTAAGCTAGTTTTGTGTTTAAAGCTCCTTTAAGCCTTAAATCTGTAAAGAAAAATTAAGTGAACCCCTTCTGATTATTTAGGGCCAAAAATACAAGGAGTTCAAGCTACAAAGCTTCTGGGAAAAATATTAAGAGGTAAATCTCCTTAAACTAAGACTTAACGTCATTTTGGTAAGTTTTGGGGTTGTAATAATTCAGGCCGAGATACTACTGTATATTATGCTTTATTTTGAGTACATATTGTGTTTAGGATCAATTTTTAACATTAATATGGGTTAGGAGATTTATATGTACAAAGGAATATGTAAAAAAGGGTTAAAATGTAATTTTTGTGAACTATGGGTAAGTTCTGGTTATGGCCGAAAACTTTCTGTATAAAATGGGTTATAATGACCTAATTATGTTTATAAAATATATTATAAGTTTTGGATAGGTTGGAATAAGGTTTAGACATTTAAGTAGCAAGTTTATTAAGTTATATGGTTAAAATGCAATTATTATAAAATCAGGGGTATGAACTGTATACAACCGTGAATATCCTATAACTAGGGGTCCTTAATGACCTAAATATGTATATAAACTTATGTTAAAAGTTTTGGAATGATTGGTTAAGTTTTAAGGCATTTAAGTGACAAGATATAAAGTTTTAGAGATGTTAAAGTGAGTTATGTAAAAATCTGGGTATAAACTGTAATTTTGGTAAATATAGGTACTTAGAACATAAAAGTAAATATTGGTGAATATAGGTGCTAAGTAATATTTAATAAAGTTGGAAATGTGATTTTTAAGGAATTATAAGCCTTATAAGTATTAAAAATGAATAAAAAATCCATTAATGCGGTCAAATTGTAATTAAGAAAAATATGAGGTGTTTAAACTGTATAAAAGTCGAATTGGGTGTTGTTTGGTAGATTGGAATATTATAAATGAATTTTATAAGTTAAAGGACCTAAATGTAGATTAATAATAAAAAATAGGAAAAATTCGTAATTTATGGGAATTATGGTCAAGGGAGTAATCTGTTGGTGAACCTTAACCAATATTGAGGTTTGACCAAAATAAAATAAAAGGAGAAATTAATTTGGTGATTTAATTAAGTATTAGGTTGAAAATGAAATTTAGAAAACTAATTGGGGTCTTTGTGTAATTTCCAAAAATGGAGTGCTGGAATATAACATAAATGACGAGTAGGGGTCTGTTTGGAATTTGTATGAATTTTGGGATGATTTTGGTGATTTAATAAATTAAAGGATATAATATATAGTTTTAAGGTTAAATTGTAACAATTATAAACTTATGGGGTTAATATGTAATTAACCAAACTACGGGGTCCAAACCGAGAATAAAAGGACCTTAGGGGTCTGTTATGAATTTAGAATAATTGTTGGATTAATTTTAGAATTTAATAAAGGAATATGTATAATTAAAGTTCTAGGTCTTAAATTGTAAGTTATATTGTAAAAGTGGGTTATAATGTAATTAATAAAAGTTGTGGGTTAAGGAGGTGAAAACTGAACAGTAGTGGGTATGTTTAGAAATGAACAAAAAAATTAGATAAAACTTTGGGTTATAAATTAAATAAGGTTATAAATGTAGCAAGCATAACATTTAAGGGCGATTTTGTAATTAATGAAAAGTTAATGGGTGAGAAATGGGATTACCAAAATAAGAGTGTGGCTGGTGCAATTTATAAAAGTATATTATAGATTTATAATATAATGTTGGTAGTGTGACATTGTGTTAAGGTATGAAAGAGTATGTTGTAAAAGGGTTAGTTAATATATATTATACCTTATAAACAATCATATAAAATGATGAGATTAAATTAAAGATTTGGGAAGTATAATATGTGGTTAGAAACCTTATAATATAAGGAACATTATAATGTATAAAATACATTGTATAGTTGTAACACCCCATCTCCAAATACAATGATCATCGCCTAAGTCCATCTCGTACATTAACAACGCAGCGGAAAAGTTCTACTAAATTGGTGTTACCGCCGTTAGTCACCCACGTGACTAACTAGGCCTATTTTCTTAACAAGTCACGGTCTGACTAACCGGATAATCACTCGAGCATCTAAAACATTACAATTCATAAACCACAACTTATACCGAGTATCTCATATCCTAATACATCATACTAACATCTCATCAATTTACTAAACGAGTGTACATGCACAACTCGTGTAACAAATGTAAAAGCAACCCGAAGTACTATACCCGCTCCTACTCTTAGGTTGAGTCTTCGTCCGGTACCTACCTGCAAAGTTTAAATCACAGGCCCCAAGGGGCTCAGCACATGGCTGGTATAAATAACGTGCAACCCACAAGCTAGCCGGGCTACACACGACTACTTTGTCGTATACATGCAATTGTTTATTCATACAAATAATAATAAGAAATACGATAACAAACAACACATTTATGTGAAACATTCACAACTCAAATAAATCGAACATCGTAATGGACGCCCATTAATGATTTAAGTTAGATTCCTAAATCCTGAGGCCTGAGAATTGTTTAGTTCTCGTGTTTGACCAAACCTTATAAGTGTCAACCGTTCTCTTAATAGAACTGGTTGTTCTTTAACTGAATTGTTTATTTTTGTCGGGTCATGGTAACTTTAGCCAATGAGTTATTAGCTCCATTGGGTTAATAAACATTATTCTTAAGTTATGAGGGGTGTAGGCTTGACCCTCCTGCGCCTCCTGAATTTGCCTCCCATCTCGAACTGTTCACTCGAGATGGTCGGCTCAGTTTGTCGACCCTAGGCGGAAGACAGATCTGATACAGATGCCGACCTCCTAACCTGAACATGCATGACCAGAGTTAGTCCCGGATTCCTCTTCTCCCAAGTTCCAGTTAGCTGAAGTCTCATTGACAATTTGTTAGTTAAACCTCTCTCGGTATTAACCAACTAATTACAGGGAGTATTTATAACCTTATACAATTGTTTACTGAACATAGATAACGAACAAGCTCTGAATCAATTCGTGTTAGTGTGAAATGGACACACAATAACAATACAATAAATCAGTTTCATGCTTAATCTTGCTTGGTCGTACCACAATAACACATAGCACACAAACCGAGGTAAACCTCGTTAGCAAACGAGCTACAAGAATCCCATACCGTACACCGGAGATTGGCTAGCTCTTAATCCCTCGTTCGCCTAATCCGTCGAACGCCTATGACTTATCTAGATCTGTAACCAGAACTAGTATTAGTATCCTGTATCTTAGAACTAATTGGGTTCTCTTTTCAACTTAAACCTCTTCCTAGGTTAACCCGGGTATAATAGTATACCGTTAAACGGGTTTGTTCATTTAGGAGCGTTTTCAAGCTCAATTCTAATTCATTAACATACTAACGTCGTTAGCAGTTATTTAGTTGCACAGTTAGCAACTTTAGACTCATACGGACCTTGTATTAGGTTTTCGTATTTTCACTATTCATCCGTATTTCACTATTCATTTATATGGTCTCGTATGCTACTATTCATTTATACGGCCTCGTATTTTACTATTCACCGTATTTCACTATTCACGTATACATATTTTACTATTCACGTGTACGTATTTTACTATTCACGTATACGTCTCATATTTGACTATTCATATATACGTAGTTATTATTCATGTACACGTATGCACTATTCATGTATACGTATTTACTATTCATGTATACGTATTTACTATTCATGTATACGTATTTACTATTCATGTATACGTATACTATTCACGTATACGAGTACTATTCATGTACACTAAAATTTTTCGTATACCCCGTATGATACTCCGTATCATATGTATTTATTTCTTTTTCCAATATACTTGTATTTCCATTAAAATACTTTAAGTATTGATTTTCTCCTATACTTATTAAATTACGGGTATACCCCTCGTATACCTTAATTTATATACGGGTCTCGTTTAAACCTGTCTTAACTCTGTTTCTTTTACAACTTGTTTCTAAATTTTTTATTTAATTTCCTTAACCTTCTTAAACACATAAAAATGTGTTATTTATATTACTTACCCATAGTTTTCTCTTAATCTCCATTTTACTCTTAATAAGTTCTAAACTTGTTATATATATTTCTAATTTCTTCCAAAGTCTTTCTTATTTAAATTTTTTTACTTTTGGTCAATTACCAAAATATACCCAAGTTTGACCAGTCTTTTATGGTCAAACCCCCTATCTTTCCATTATTTACAATGTTACCCCTAAAGTTAATTTAACTTAACTTTTTATTCCTTTATCCTTTTAATATCTAATCTTTTGCTACAAATCTTATTCTAGTCCCTCTAAACATTTAGTAAACTGCCATTGACCAAGTTTGACCAGGGAAATTACCATTTTACCCTTGTGGTCTTTTCTTTTATCCTAACTCATTTATTAACCAATTTAACTCCAACTAATTTCTAATTTTCGTAATTAATTTTCCTACAGATTTTTGAACATCAAAAATCATTTTAAACATCTCTAAACCACCAGATTTAATTATCTAATGTTATAGTATATAAATACCATCTTTATTATCCTTAAATACTCCTAAAACCTTATAAATTCCTTATAATACTTATAAACTCTTTATAAATTGTAAACTTAATTCTACAATTATTTTCTCATCATCTAAACTCTCAAAAATTCCATATTGACCTCATATATTTTCGGTAATCACCATTAGGTACTAAAACTTCTTAAATTTTACATATTACTCTTAATTATACTAATTCCTTTAATTTAACTCAGTTAGATATTTTTTTCTAACTCAACTAATACCCTTAATTTTCGGCCATAATATAAACCATAGTTTATGAATTTTTCTTGTATATTATGATAGCTTATATTGAAGCTTATATCGTAAGGAGTATAAATCTATTCTTAGATTTAATAAACTTTAACTTTTAATAAGCTAAAAACTGAATATTAATCACCAAAATTTCGACAATAAATAATAAAATGAACAATATGTTAGATCATATATAGATCAACAATTAGAACCTTGAAATAGGTAGTTGTAGGATTTACCTTGTATATTAACCATTAGCTTAATATTTAAGCTTGATTTCCTTAGAAATTTTGACAGCAATTTGCTAGAGAAATTGGGTCCAAAATTGTACAACAAGATGAAGAATAAGATGGGTTAGTATCCCATGCCATTCGGCTGTAACAAAACCAAAGAACAAGAAGTTTTCAAGAAGGCAATGTTTTACCTCGAGAATCAAAGGCACTTCTTTGTGGTTTTTCCTGAGAATCTGGGGGCTCATGAACTATGGTTGTAAATCTCTTGAAAAGAGGATTCCAACGAGCTATCAAGCTTGTCATTTGGAGCTAGGACAAGAAAGTTATGATTTCTACAAGACAAGGTGTTCTTTAAGGCTTAAATCTAAGAACATGGAGTTTTTTTTTGTGTTGTTTCTTCAAAGAGAGGATGAGCTACGAATTTGGGAGCTCTCATTTGACAGGTAAGAGTCTCAATAATGATTCACTAAGGGGACAAGATGATATGGCAATTGAAGAAAGTCTTGGTAGTTGAAATAGTGAATTTAAAAGCAAATTTGGACAAGGTGACTCACCCTTGATGTCGGCCAGCATATGCCTCATTTGACCTGGCTTTTTTTGTTTCTCTAATGTTTTATGTAATATTTGATACATTAAACTCGTTCCTAATGACTTATACCATGTGATAGGTATGTTACAAGGCCAAAAATGCCTTAAAACACATTTTATGTGCTTCCGGGTTCACATTGATTTTGCAATTTGTTTTGGCTAGTTTAAATGTTTCCTTATATATTTACAACCTTTAGAAAATTTGTCCATGAAATAGCATGTTGCTAATTCCAATTTAAACCAAGTCGTTTGGTGGTTTCTCCTTGACTTTCGTCAGTTTAGTACCTGTTTACTGTGGACTTTGTATACTTAATTTGTGTGTATACGCTATGGCTCCTATGACCATTTTATTGTTGTTCCCTTATTCCTTATTGGTATTTAGGCTCATTAGCCTTTTAATTCCATGTATAAATGCTTAAGGCACATTTCCTTTAAAGCACATTTTTCTTTAAAGCACATTATTGTGCTCCAAGATGCGCTTTCGGTTTAAACGCTAATTTCGCTTAATGTGTATTACTAATCTTAGAGGCATTTCACATTTGAAATCTCTTGGGAACTTATTGGTAGTTCCCTAATTTATTTATACTCTTTAAAACACCTTTTGCTCTAATTGTTCCTAAAGCATGTTTTGGTGTAAATTGTTGTTTAACACTTCTTCTAATGTTTCTAAGGCACGTTCTAGCCTTAGTATATCCTAATTAGATAGTTCATTAATATATTAAGGTTTGGGGTATTTCAATCTACCCCCTTAAAAGAACTTTGTCCCTAAAGTTCCTATGTATCTATATCTCTTAGAAAACACAGGTAGCTTCACACTAAAAGGTCACATAGATCACTCAATATCTGTACAGGCATTCTGACTCACAAGGTCTGCCATATGTATATATATATTTACCACACTTTTCACACAACATGTCTTTTGCATGTTTTGGTAATCAAAATACTCTTTATATATTCTTTGATGTATCCTCCTCATGTAACCGGTCCGGAGACAAAGGTTTTCATGTCCTCGAGTTCATGAGCGAGTAATACCAAAATTACAGGTCAACTCCATTTCCACTTTATGCTACTGCATCTACTCTTAACGTGGTTAATTGTGACCACTTGTAGGGAGTTTCAGGAATCATCCGGCCCTGATGTGATCAGCATCAGTGTTGAACTATCCTTTCACCCTAATTTGTGTTCAGTTTTCCTTGATCTGACCAAGATCAAGTTCTACCTCCCACGTCAACTTCAAACAATCAAATAATTATTCATGTATCATTTTATATATTTTAGTCCTTCTAGTCATAATCATAAAACAATACATCTCAAAATTATGGAACTCAGTCCATCAGTCATTCTTAATTCACCTCTCAGCAATTACTTAGAGAATTTAATTCCTACCAGGTTCTATATCGGTCTCATACCGATTCATACCTCATAACATTACCATATTTGGTCTCATATCAATACATATAATAAGGATTTTAATTCCCCTGGAGTTTCTACTCCTCTTTTCCTGAATTTGCGCACCGAAGTTAATGAGGTCATCCTCTAATACATCTGGTATTCTCATTTAATTATGCGTAATAACCACAACCACATAAGAATGAATACATGTGTTTATATAGCATAAGCATCAAACATCACAACTAATTGTATTGTGCTATGCACACTGTAGGTTACGTACTGAATACGTGAAATATAGGCTAAGTGATTGTACGCTCTACCCCCCTTAAAATGGATTATGCCCACATAATCAACATTATATCATCCTTGAACATAGGTTCAAGATGTTTAGGTGTCATGGAGCATTCAGGCTTCCATGTAGTCTATCTCACATTATGATTGGGTCAGAGGGTCTTCACCATGGTAATGGCTTAGTCTCTGTATCAAGGATTCTTATTGGTGTTTATACCAATCTTACAACTGTGTTCCAGTGTAGTCTCTAAGGCTCCAAAGTATTTGGTAGATAAGTCGTATATTTTATTCAACTGGAAGGTGTGAGACACAATCTTCCTTTTTCTCTTTTGTTAGGTATATCAAACCTTTAAGATACGGTCCACTAGCTTCTGCTGCGCGACTCTGATAATCTTGGGGCTTAGTTTTCCCTTCCTATCCTCTTTAATAGGTTTACAGCTCCTTTGTATCCTTAGAATTTAGGAATAAAGGTCTCTTAATGGACGTGTGGTATCTTTATCTATACACGGTCTCTATGAGTTATAGCTTGTCTATCCAGTTCTTTGGAGATCTGATGTTCATGCTCTTATTACGCCTTCCAGCGTCTGAATTGTTCCCTACTAACTGACTCTCAGTCTGAGATTCCTGTGTAATCTGGACTTACTATTCAATGCTTATTGCTCTTCACAGTTTCCTTGAAAATCTTGAGACATATAAACTGTTCGTACTTACTAATTAGTGCTTCTCGCACTTCATAATTCTTAATTGTTTCCTCCTGGAATGAGTTCTTTGACTCTTTTAATCTCATTGGTTTAACTGAGTTCTTCCTCCTCCATTGTTCACGGTAAATTGCTTGTGGTGTGAGCTTGCATCTCTGACCGTCGTACGGAGTCGACTACTTCTCGTGTTCCTTACACTACTGTTTACATATATGGGGTACCTTACTGATACATTGCCACTTACCCGACTAACTTATAAATAAGTCCATCAGGCCCACAAGCTCCTTTGGAGTGCGGTCGTCCCACAGCTCGTTTAAGTATACTCGTAGTGTTCGTCACACGCTTAGTTATAGCTAATTTGTGAAGTATTCTATCGCCGATCTCCTCTTTCATCAATCCATGATAACGCACATGTCGTTCTTCTTGAACTTAATCAAGGAATATCCATCAACTGGGTTCATAACTGCATTATACCTTCTGTATTTGGTACGGACTCGATCCTTTGGTAATTTGAGGTCTCTTTCCTTAGAGCCTCTTATCTTATTTCTCAAGTCGATCCACTAGGAATGCACTTCCAGCTCCTTACGGAATGGACAGTGTGCTTCTTGTGCAACCTTTCATCACATGGCCCAGGCTACTGGCATTACTGCACAGTCTGTTTCCCATTTCATCATCTTACTTACATCGGTTTTTAATTCATAAATCTGATTGCTTTCGTGTCAATATTTGATGGCTTATATATAGTGGTTGCTTTGCAGCGCATCGTAACTTAATCTACCTGACATGTATTATTCTCATGGCCTCCACTACCGAAGTAGCTTTAGCTTTCTTATATTGCCCATTGATGGCGTGATTCTTGGTCGTTTTACTTCAACGTCCTGTCTTACTTTCAATCCCTTTCATGGTGTAAACAGACTAGAAGTTCTCTAATTTCGGTGTTTGGCGGTTGCCGTATCGTGTTGTAAAATGGTTATCTCTTAATATGAAGGTGTTCTGCTTCAATCTCAGGTTCGTAAGTAGGCTAATTCCTCTCACATTCTTTCATCCTTTATAATGTTATTTACCATGTAATTTAACCGGTTACTGAAGAAGTCATCCGTTGAATCACAAGCTCTTTTGAGCGTTGGTCACTTGACGTGCCATACTGCGCACTCCCAATGTTTATCTCTGACGATTGCTGATTCTTAAATCCTGGTGTTGGATATGAGGTCTGTCTCTGCAGCCTTCCATATTATTTATGTGTAATAGGAATGTTCTAAGGTAATTTCAAGGTCTATGGTTCCCATTCTCAATAGAGAGTATTCAATCTCTAAGAAGTGAAAGCCCTTTTTAAGGGGTTTATTCCCACTCATGGCCTCACAACAAGGAGAGGTATCCTCACCCTAAAAGGAATGGTTCGTTCTCCACCCCTGTCAATAGTACTATCTCAACATTCTCATTGGTGCCCTTTACTGGCAATTCTTCCTCAATTTAGTATAGGTTTTCATAACCACTCGTATGTACGAGTTGTAGTTCATTCATGGCCTAGATAAGGCTTTTTATGCTTTCCTAGGCCTCGAGCTCTGATGTACTTAGCATCCTTGGCTCGTAGGCCCTTAATGCTTGATTAGTCTCAAGTGATAGCCGGTGTTCGGTTCACTGTTGTATTCTTATTCATCTGTAGGTTATCCACGTAATTATCTTGTTCTCTGAACTCTGTTAATGTTAGGTCACATCATTGGATGTACTATTGGGTTTAACAATAAGTTGCTGTATCTCGCTTCCTGCTGTGGAAGTTCGGTTAGGTAATCCAATGTTAATTAGTGTCTGTGACAATACCTTCGCTCTCATAGACTTGTGCCTTTTAGCAATTAAGGATTAGTTCTCATTAGGCATCTGCCTCCAGGTGTCTAAGTCGGATATTTACCCTGGATATCATGTGCTGCCATGTCAATACTTTGTTCAACTTTTGTTGACTACGCCACCCGTTAATGACTAATCATATTTGGGTGTTAATGAGTTAGGCAAGCAATACTAACCATCATTTTATGGGTCCTTTTCTGCTCAACTATACCAGCTATACGGTGTAGTCCTTTTGAGGTTCTCTCTTTTGTGATTGCATGTCTTTGATCCTAGGTAGATCATTGCTTAAATTTGCTTTCTCTGATTCTGTTTCTAGGGTTTTATCAACATCTTCAGTGAAGAGTGCTGTTAATGGTATTATTTTGGGAATTCATCCCATTTTTATTGGAAGTTGTCATGTCCTCCATCTTCATTGTATGTCGTAATACCTTCCTTGTAGGTTATTACTTACATCGGGTCTTCTCACATTGTTGAGTAGTCTTTACGGTTCTTCCATTCAAGGTTAGGCTTGGTTTTGGGGCTGATGTTCTTACCTGTAGTGTCGGTTGTCTGTTGCTGATGATCACGTCGTTTAGTTTCCTGACCAAGTCCAGCTCTCTGCCGACTGGTGTATTGATTTAGTTGTCATGGTCGGGCCGTCAGGCCCTTCCAATGTTTCGCTCTTCAGTCTTAAGGATTTGTAATCCGGCGTTAATATGTTTATATCCATGGTTTTACCATTTGGTCTTCACGGCTTCCTGTAAAGCTTCATTGCGGCGGCACTTGCCAAGGCAAGTGTGCCATGCAAGATGGGCTATCGGTACTGTGTACGTCAGTAATGGTACATTCTCCTAAACTCCATGTAGGTGGTAGTCCATGGGACTCCTTCTTTGCCCTTTTTGGCTTTGGTTAATTGATTATCTGGGCAGCTTCCTGACTGCTTTTGTTAGTATAGTTACTTATCAGGGTATTCCTCATTCTGAGGGGACCCTTTTTCTTTTGCTTTCGTCATGGTTCTCACTCTCATTTCCACACCTTCGTCGAGGTTATCGAGTATTGACTCTCCTTAGGCACTACGTCGTAGTCCTATCTTGGAGTATGACTTGCATATGCATTCATAGTCGTCCGAGCTTTTGCAGTTAGGTCTTTGCAACCCCTTTTTTGTAGGTTCGAAGTTATCCACTGCATAATTGACATTTAGGTAGTCCCTATGCTCTTGCGCGGTATTATCCCACTGTTATTGCTCCCTTGGACTATTGTCCGGTGTTTCTGTCACTTCTATTGTCCTCTCATTGCACTCGTAGTGCTTTCCTTCTTACTGGTATGGCGGGGTCATATCGACTGCGTAGCACGTCAACCCATGTTGCTGGTAATTATTATTCTCTCATTGGTAGGATTCCGTTGGTAACGCCTGCTTCAACGTTGCGCTCCAATTAGGACCTTCAAGTCTTGAAAGACTATTGCACAACGAGGTGCTTCTCGTATTGCATAATGCTAAGTAATTGCCAGATAGAGTTTTCCCGAGTAAGAGAAAGCTTGTCATCTCTCTGGCGCTCATTTCCGGTATCTTGGAACCAGGGGCACGGAGGGCGGGTCAGGTATTATAGATATCCGATATACATCGGGAATCCTAACTAACGCACCTCTCGCACTAACACTCAACCCTTATCCCAAAGTCTAAAGTTCCTAACTCGGTAATTCCTAAGCTCGGTAATTTCCAGTCATCAGTACGCTCTGATACCACTTTTTGTAACACCCCATCTCCAAATACAATGATCATCGCCCTAAGTCCATCTCGTACATTAACAACGCAGCGGAAAGGTTCTACTAAATTGGTGTTACCGCCGTTAGTCACCCACGTGACTAACTAGGCCTATTCTCTTAACAAGTCACGGTCTGACTAACCGGATAATCACTCGAGCATCTAAAACATTACAATTCATAAACCACAACTTATACCGAGTATCTCATATCCTAATACATCATACTAACATCTCATCAATTTACTAAACGAGTGTACATGCACAACTCGTGTAACAAATGTAAAAGCAACCCGAAGTACTCTACCCGCTCCTACTCTCAGGTTGAGTCTTCGTCCGGTACCTACCTGCAAAGTTTAAATCACAGGCCCCAAGGGGCTCAGCACATGGCTGGTACAGAAAACGTGCAGCCCACAAGCTAGCCGGGCTACACACGACTACTTTGTCGTATACATGCAATTGTTTATTCATACAAATAATAATAAGAAATACGATAACAAATAACACATTTATGTGAAACATTCACAGTTCAAATAAATCGAACATCGTAATGGACGCCCATTAATGATTTAAGTTAGATTCCTAAATCATGAGGCCTGAGAATTGTTTAGTTCTCGTGTTTGACCAAACCTTATAAGTGTCAACCGTTCTCTTAATAGAACTGGTTGTTCTTTAACTGAATTGTTTATTTTTGTCGGGTCATGGTAACCCTAGCCAATGAGTCATTAGCTTCATTGGGTTAATAAACATTATTCTTAAGTTATGAGGGATGTAGGCTTGACCCTCCTGCCTCCTGAATTTGCCTCCCATCTCGAACTGTTCACTCGAGATGGTCGGGTCAGTTTGTCGACCCTAGGCGAAAGACAGATCTGATACAGATGCCGACCTCCTAACCTGAACATGCATGACCGGAGTCAGTCCCAGATTCCTCTTCTCCCAAGTTCCAGTTAGCTGAAGTCTCATTGACAATTTGTTAGTTAAACCTCACTCGGTATTAACCAACTAATTACAGGGAGTATTTATAACCTTATACAATTGTTTACTGAACATAGTTAACGAACAAGCTCTGAATCAATTCGTGTTAGTGTGAAATGGACACACAATAACAATACAATAAATCGGTTTCATGCTTAATCTTGTTTGGTCGTACCACAATAACACATAGCACACAAACCGAGGTAAACCTCGTTAGCAAACGAGCTACAAGAATCCCATACCGTACACCGGAAATTGGCTAGCTCTTAATCCCTCGTTCGCCTAATCCGCCGAACGCCTCTGACTTATCTAGATCTGTAACCAGAACTAGTATTAGTATTCTGTGTCTTAGAACTAATTGGGTTCTCTTTTCAACTTAAACCTCTTCCTAGGTTAACCCGGGTATAATAGTATACCGTTAAACGGGTTCGTTCATTTAGGAGCGTTTTCAAGCTCAATTCTAATTCATTAACATACTAACGTCGTTAGCAGTTATTTAGTTGCACAGTTAGCAACTTTAGACTCATACGGACCTTGTATTAGGTTTTCGTATTTTTCACTATTCATCCGTATTTCACTATTCATTTATACGGTCCGTATTCTACTATTCATTTATACGGCCTCGTATTTTACTATTCACCGTATATTCACTATTCACGTATACGTATTTACTATTCATGTATACGTATTTACTATTCACGTATACGTATTTACTATTCATTATGTTTCGTATTTGTCTATTCATATATACGTATTACTATTCATGTATACGTATTCTATTCATGTATACGTATTTACTATTCATGTATACGTATTTACTATTCATGTATACGTATTTACTATTCATGTATACGTATACTATTCACGTATACGAGTACTATTCATGTACATAAAATTTTCGTATACGCCCGTATGATACTCCGTATCATACGTATTTATTTCTTTTTCCAATATAACTTGTATTTTCATTAAAATACTTTAAGTATTGATTTCTCCTATACTTATTAAATTACGGGTATACCCCTCGTATACCTTAATTTATATACGGGTCTCGTTTAAACCCGTCTTAACTCTGTTTCTTTTACAACTTGTTTCTAAATTCTTTATTTAATTTCCTTAACCTTCTTAAACACATAAAAATGTGTTATTTATTTACTTACCCCATAGTTTTCTCTTAATCTCCATTTTACTCTTAATAAGTTCTAAACTTGTTATTTATATTTCTAATTTCTTCCAAAGTCTTTCTTATTAATTCTTTATACTTTTGGTCAATTACCAAAATATACCCAAGTTTGACCAGTCTTTTATGGTCAAACCCCCTAATTTTCCATTATTTACAATGTTACCCCTAAAGTTAATTTAACTTAACTTTTATTCCTTTATCCTTTTAATATCTAATCTTTTGCTACAAATTTATTCTAGTCCTCTAAACATTTATAAACTGTCATTGACCAAGTTTGACCACGTTTGACCATGTTTGACCAGGGAAATTACCATTTTACCCTTGTGGTCTTTTCTTTTATCCTAACTCATTTATTAACCAATTTAACTCCAAAATTTCTAATTTTCGTAATAATTTTCCTACAGATTTTTGAACATCAAAAATCATTTTAAACATCTCTAAACCACCAGATTTAATTATCTAATGTTATAATTAAATACTCTAAACCTTATAAATTCCTTATAATACATAAACTCTTTATAAATTGTAAACTTAATTCTACAATTATTTTCTCATCATCTAAACTCTCAAAAATTCCATATTGACCTCATATATTTTCGGTAATCACCATTAGGTACTAAAACTTCTTAAATTTTACATATTACTCTTAATTATACTAATTCCTTTAATTTAACTAAGTTAGATATTTTTTCTAACTCAATAATACCCTTAATTTTCGGCCATAATAAACCATAGTTTAAGAATTTTTCTTGTATATATATGATAGCTTATATCATAAGGAGTATAAATCTATTTTAGATTTACAAAATTTAACTTTTAATAAGCTAAAATTAATATTAATCACCAAAATTCGGCAATAAATAATATAACAATATTAGATCATATATAGATCAATATTAGAACCTTGAAATAGGTAGTTGTAGGATTTACCTTGTATATTAACCATTAGCTTAATATTTAAGCTTGATTTCCTTAGAAATTTTGACAGCAATTTGCTAGAGAATTGGCTCCAAAATTATACAACAAGATGAAGAATAAGATGGGTTAGTATCCCATGCCAATCGGCTGTAACAAAAACCAAAGAACAAGAAGTTTTCAAGAAGGCAATGTTTTACCTCGAGAATCAAAGGACTTCTTGTGGTTTTCCTGAGAATCTGGGGGCTCATGAGTATGGTTGTAATCTTGAAAGAGGATTCCAACGAGCTATCAAGCTTGTGATTTGGAGCTAGGACGAGAAAGTTATGATTTCTACAAGACAAGGTGTTCTTTAAGGCTTAAATAAGAACATGAGTTTTTTTTGTGTTTGTTTCTTCAAAGAGAGGATGAGCTACAATTTGGGAGCTCTCATTTGACAGGTAAGAGTCTCAAATGATTCACTAAGGGGACAAGATGATATGGCAATTGAAGAGTCTTGGTAGTTGAAATAGTAATTTAAAAGCAAATTTTGGACAAGGTGACTCACCTTGATGTCGGCCAGCATGCCTCATTTGACCTGAATTTTTTTGTTTCTATAATGTGTATGTAATATTTGATACATTAAACTCGTTCCTAATGACTTATACCATGTGATAGGTATGTTACAAGGCCAAAATGCCTTAAAACACATTTTATGTGCTTCCGGGTTCACATTGATTTTGCAATTTGTTTTGGCAGTTTAAATGTTTCCTTAATATATTACAACCTTTAGAAACTTTGTCATGAAATAGCATGTTGCTAATTCCAATTTAAACCAAGTCGTTTGGTGGTTTCTCGCTTGTCTTTCGTCAGTTTAGTACCTGTTTACTGTGGACTTGTATACTTAATTGTGTGTATACGCTATGGCTCCTATGTCCATTTTATTGTTGTTCCCTTATTCCTTATTGGTATTTAGGCTGATAGCCTTTTAATTCCATGTATAAATGCTTAAGGCACATTTTCCTTTAAAGCACATTTTCTTAAAGCACATATTGTGCTCTAAGGTGCGTTTTCGGTTTAAACGCTAATTTCGCTTAATGTATTACTAATCTTAGAGGTATTTCATTTGAAATCTCTTGGGAACTTATTGGTAGTTCCCTAATTTATTTATCTCTTTAAAACACCTTTTGCTCTAATTGGTCCTAAAGCATGTTTTGGTGTAGATTATTGTTTAACACTTCTTCTAATGTTTCTAAGGCACGTTCTGCCTTAGTATATCCTAATTAGATAGTTCATTAAATATTAAGGTTTTGGGTATTCAATAGTATTAAGGTAGATCCTATAAAAGATTTGTGAATAAATGACACAAATAGAATTATATATTCCTACAACATGATGAAGTAATAAAGGAGTTAATATATAAATGAGTTTTATAATTCATTTAGGATATATGGGAACAAGGATTATAATAAGGTTTGGGAACCTTATAAAGTTAAAATAATAACATAATGTGTTCATGACATTACATGTAACCATACACCACTAAGACTATAAACGTAGTAGTAATACGTGAACGCTAAAACGTCAAAAAATTATAATATATCTCACATACAATGATAGTATATCATTATTATAAGTTGGAATTATAATCCACTTCGAATTATATAAAGATATGGAATAGTGGAAACGATTATTAAGTCATTATCAATGAGTTTAGAGGTATATAAGGTGATTTCATTATCACATGTAACTACTATGTAAAATACGAACTGTTTAAACAATCTCGAATCACCGTTTGATAACGGGGAAAAAAATTAATGAACATACGGGTTAGGAATCCCGGGGGTATTAGCTCTGTATTAATATACTGTATTAGTTTGGTGCTAGTGTATTAACGCTACTCGGTATATGCATGTACGTATAACAGTACTCTCGAGGATTTAGCTGGAGAGCGTGAGACTTCACGCTAGCGATTATTTCGGTGACGTATGTTAATTTGGGTGTGGTCTGAACGTCCTGAGGGTTTCCTTGGGTCCAGACGTTGTGTGTTTACTGTAAGAGTGATATCTATGATTTATGCATGCGACCATGTAAATTGTATTGCTCGACACCATTACGTTTTATTATTACGCGAACGTCTTTTAGATTGGAAGTTTATACATCTAAACTTGAACATGACTTAGACGACCTTTAGGTATCACGAGAACCTAATTGGCAGTCAAGTGATAGTCTTAAACCTAAAGATTCTATCTTAGGTTAATGGTTAAGAATTTAGTTACATGATGTGTTTGGAGGAGGAAATCCAGTTAGTCTTGGCTATCTGGTTGCGTAGCGTGATCACAACGAGGGACACTACTCAAGAGTCGCTCAAGAAAATCCATACATCCACACTCGATGATGGCAGAGGGCACTACTGTTGGTGCAGCTTCGCCGAATTGGATGCCTTTAAGGCAATGAGATAAGTCCAGGACCAAAGGGTTGGATGGCAAATGGTTCCATTATTTGGGACCCAGGGACTACTGTCCAGTGTTATCAAACACTATCAAGTTATTAAGGGTTGTCCTAACATGACACCCGAGGTGGAAATTAACTAAAAGGATTAATGGTGGTTAAAAGAATAATGGGGCCTTAAGGCCGAGTACGAAACAGTTAGTTAAAAGCGTATCTCGTTTGGTATTGTTTTACTGATTATGTGGTGATATTGTTGGATGGACTGTTGTGTGTTTATTTAAGCATTTACATTTGATTACTATTATTGTAAATTGGAAAAGCATGAAATGAACCGCATGTTAAGATGGCTAAATGCCTAAGGGATCCAATTTATTCTATGATTACACTTTAGCATACCAGCATAGTTCGTTGAGCCCTTATGGGCCAATATTACATGTTTTTTGACCGGGTCGTGAAGCCGGAGTGCGGGGCGCTGGGTAGTTAGCGTATTTTTGGTATTACGCTTTGAATTCGTTATGCATACTTTTAGGAATTCGGATGTATTTTAGATTAGTAGCTCACTTGTTCGGTTTTAGATTTAGATTGTATTTTTTATGGTTGATCGGTATCAAGTTGTCACAGCGGCTATAAGTATGAAGTTTAGTTTTACGGTATGAGGTTGCCTAGTTACTCACAAGGTTGAGTGACGGCGTGTAACACCAATGCGATAGTTAGTTTAATTTCCGCTGCGAATTACGTCTTTAATTATGCTACGACTTGCGATAATATGAGATTAGGATTAGGGGTTTTCAACATATCTTTCTTTTCCCCCTTTCCATACAGCAAAATAGGGAGCAACTACACGACTAACGTTATTGAAAAAGGCCATAACATTCCATAGATTATAGTCTACATTTGATGAGACAACTTTAAGAAGTGTGACACTTGGATGGGCGGAGTCGGAAGAGTCTAGGCCACGAGGGTCATCAGTAGAATAACTTTGATATCTGGAATTGATTGTGGATAATAAGTTTCTGATTGGGTTTGGCTGACACTTACATTTGTGGACCATGTAGATGACACTCGGGTTTGGACGAAGATTAGATGGAGGGAGACTTTTCTTTTGTGTCATGAATTTTCTAATGGTGGAGAAATTGGTTTTCTCATTCGAGCTAGAAGAACTGTAGTTTTCATGACTCATGACTGCTGTGAAAGAGAGTGTTTAAGGATGGCAAAATTTTATTGTGAGAGCACTGGAGTGATGGCTGAGCGATGGATATAAAGATAGGTGAGGGACAGCTCACTGTCTGGTCGGAGGATCTAATAACTGTGTATTAATGAGTTTGGCAGTCATAGGGAATCGATGACTTGTCATGTGACGAACATGCACAGGTCGCATGAACAATGTTGTCTCTGATCAAGAGGTAGTTATAATCACGAAAGAAGCAGCCAATTCAATAAAGTCATTAGTAAACAAGATTTGCATTCAAAATAGAAAATGTAACTGTTGCATTAAGTTGATAACAAAGGTTGATGTGTGAAATAGATAGTCAATGGCAGGAAAAACAAAAGAAAAAAAATCTAACTAAAACTACAATTCTCACAAGCTTCACTCGAGTCTTTAAGAGACATAGAACTCTTAGGCTATAGATGTTATCTATGAAGTCTATTGCTCCTTGAACCATGTGGTGAACACTAGGTTCTTGGGGAGACAGCCTGCACAGCTATAAGGCGACTCTTACAAACTGGAGAATGTCTCGAGCTGAAGTATCCAGACTGGTCCCCGACTTGTCGTGGACTGGTGAGAGACTGCGCGCTTCTTTTGTGAGCAGAACTCCTGGCAATCGGGTGAGGCTCCGATCTTGAGTCCTCGCTTTTGGTAGGATTTGAGGGACCATAAGTTTTCCCCTTGGTTTGATCCCCATCTTGGATAGCATCTCTGAGCAGATGCAATACTGAGCGGTCCGCGAGCACTCGTGGAAGCGGTCGATGTCCACTCCAATTTCTCTAGTGCCACAGTGACCACTCCCGTTTACTAGCCCTTGGTTGACGTATCTACTTTCGTCAAGGGTGAGGAGGATCATAGTGGGAAGATAAATTTCTCCTTCATCTTAAGGGCGTACATGATCCAACATCTCTGGCGTTGATGGATGTGGGTTCGTTGATTCCGTGGGGTGATGTTGTGGGTGAGAAGGCTAAAGAGCACTCTGGTGGGATGGACATTTGCACTGCGTGGAAGTTCTTCATCGTTGCCCCCATGTTGAACAGATGGACCATCTTTCCCCCTTGATGTCCCAAGTCATTCAAGTCGTGTCCTTTGGAACGACTAATCCCTCTGGCTCCAGGTTAAAAGTCTTGTAGATCCAAGACTTTTGTGATGTTTGATGTGGATCCCTTGGACTTTTGAAATGAGGTAGTTTTTATCGTCGTCACTCTGGAGAGAGCCTAAATATCTTATGTGCTCTTTAAGCAGCTCTGTAGCAGGCGATGGGCTCTTAGAAGAAGTCGACCCATCCTTCGAATTCAAGAAACTCCACGATTCTCTAAGGCCCATTTTCTCCATCCACTCGAGGTCCAGTGTCTTTGGTAGACAGGGCATGACTTTCGTCCACGTTTGCAGCTTTGATGATGGTTGGCTCTAGCTCTCTTAGGTTCTTCAATCGCTTGAGCGATTGTTGCGGATGTGGCTTCGTAACCGCTCTATTTGACTAAGAGATCCTCGAGCTCTTGAGCGTGCGGTGATGAAGCCATTTGTTGTTTTCCTTTGGCCTTTCTCAGCAGTTCACACTCCCTCGAACGTCAGTACAACAGTGAGACCGATTCTCTGTTTTCTTCTCCTTCCTGATTGGATCGGGGAGGTGTCGGAGACTGCTCTGTGACCGGTAGTGCAGTTTGAGTGCGAGGTTCCTCTTTGTTAGCAAAGTTCTGTTGGTCACACCCATTTTCTTGAGCTTCTTTTCTGTTGAACATTCTTTTGGTGACTTTCGTCACTCTAGACCTCCTCTTCTTCTATTTTGTGAGAGATTTGCTCGATGAGGTCTGTGGGGGTTGCTTCATCCTCGTCGGTGAAGAGAAGCTTGCAAGTTTCTCGTTCGGTGTGGAGTGGGTTTCCTGGGTGATTCTTGTTTGGTTTGGAGACGCTTAGAGGCGCGAGTTGCGTGGCTGGTGGAAGCCTATGGGAGACTTTTGCTTTTGAGATTTTTGGTTTCTTGGCTTTGGGTTGTTTTGTGGTATTTTTGAGGTTTTGGGAGATGGAACGGAAGAGGTCATGGCTGTAGTTTTCTGTGGGAGTTGCGGTAGTAAGAATTGTGGGCTTGAGATTCTCGGAGTTAATGAGATTAGAAGTTTGGGTAGGTAGGCGTTTATATTTTACCTCCTCAGCCTGTTAGTTCACCCTCGTCCATGACTCGAAGAACAAGTTGATCTTCCTCCTTTTTGAACAGGCGAGCAGGCGACGGTGCAGTGATGGGCTTGTCGGCCGGGTGTCAGCACTTTTCTCTGGGCTAATGTCCCTTAGAATGGCCTTGGTCTTTGAGCGCTTTGCAATATTAGGTGCCATGGTTGATCAAGGATTTCTGGAGTTATTACTTTTCGGTCGAGAGTTCTAGTAAGGCTGGTGAGGTGAGGATTTTTAGCACAAAGCTCACTAGAGTGTTTGTAAAAGAGAAAAGAAGTTGATTGTATGTTCAGAGATTTAGAGAGAGTGAGGGCAATAGTGTGACAAGAGTGGAACTCGCCCTTTTATAGATATCGAGTACGGCCATCGACCGTCCTCCGCGTCGCTGACATGCCGTAACGACACTATTCACAACAGGCATCATCGTGATTGATGTCATCGATCCGTTGTAGGTTTCCCGTTTCTATCCATTGCACTCTTCCTATTCTAACCTTACTTTTGTGAAAATTTTGACATATCTATTTCAAGTAGTCATTTTGACATAATGTTTTTGCATTAAATTGTACACAACCATTGAACGACATACTTGAGATGTTGCTCACCCGTCGGTAACCGATCATGAGAGTCAAGATAGCCTAATCGTGATTAACGAATATCATTCAAGTCATGACTAATCTTGTTGAACCTTTCTGTACTTAGTGGCTTGGTAAAGATGTCTGCTAGTTGGTTTCAGTTGAAATGTATTTAAACCAACTAATTCCTTCTCACAACAATCTCTAAGAAAATGATGTCTAATGTTAATGTGTTTAGTACGAGAATGATGTACTGGGTTTTTGGAGATAGATAGGCACTGGTATTATCACACATAATAGGTAGCGTACCTGTTTGACACCGTATCACCAATTTGTTGTTTGAGCCACAATAGCTTGCCGCAGCTATGTATTCTGATTCAGCATTGAGATTGCTACGCTTTGTTGTTTCTTTGACCCCCATACAATCAACATATCCACAAAGAATGTGTTCCTGACGTGCTCTTTCGATCAGTTATAGAACCGCCATAGTCTGCATCTGAAAATCCTATTGCAGTTGTGAATTTTGGATAAAGAGACCAAGGTTCATGGATCCTTTAAGATAACGTAGGATTCTTTTCACAGCTGTGAGATGACTCTCTCTTGGATCTGCTTGAAAACCTGGCACTAAGCAAACACTATACATAATGTCCTCTCTACTAGTATTAGGTATAGTAGAGACCAATCATTTCTCTGTACGATCGCTGGTCGACTGGTTGGTCACCAGTCGTGATGCCCATCTTGTGCCAACTACCATTGGTGGTCAAAAGGTTTACATGTCCCATTCCAAATCTTTCAGTAAATCCTTTACATACTTTTGCTGGGATATGATGATCCTTCATTATCTTGCTTGACTTGAAGTCCTAAAAGAACTTCAATGCTCCTAGATCACTCATCTCAAACTCTCTTTTCATCAATGCTTCAAATTTCTTGCAATACTTCTCATCAGAAGCTCCAAAGATTATGTCGTCAACATACACTTGCACTATCAGGAAATCTTTTTTGTTGGTGTATACAAACAAGGTTTTTCAACCTTTCCTTTTTTGAAATGGTTTTCTAATAGATAGGATGACAGCGATCATACCATGATCTTGGAGCTTGTTTGAGCCCATAGAGAGCTTTGTCAAGCTTGAGCACCATGTCTTCCCTTCCGTGTCTCAAAACCTGGAGGTTATTCTACATACACTTCTTCTTGACATACCCGTTGAGAAAGGTGCTTTTGATGTCAAGTTGAAAGAGTTTGATTCCTTTAGTGGGCAAAAACAATAAGTAATAGAATGGACTCCATCCTTGCTACTGAGGCAAAGGTTTCTTGGAAATCTATCCCTTCTTGTTATGATATCCTTGTGCTACCAACCGAGCTTGTTCCTAATGACTTCTCCCATTCATTTAGCTTGTTTCTGAAGACCCACTTCGAGCCAAGTACCCCTTGATGTGTGGGGCGAGGCACAAGATGCCAGACTTTGCATCTTTCAAACTGGTTTAATTCCTCTTGCAATGCTTTAATCCAGTCTGAGTCTTGTAAAGCTTCTTTGATTTTTTTGGGTTCGATTGGTGAAACTGTAGTGGAAAAGGCTAGGAGGTCACGAGTTTGTGCTCTGGTTTGAATTCCTTGGAGGATATTCGATATGATGTTCTCCATGGGTGATCTTTATACAGAAGTCGAGAATGATGAATGGTTGATGGTGATAGAGGATCTTCGACATTCATTGTTTCCTTGTTGACATGTGCTGACCTATCGGGCAAGTTTCCTTAGTCGGCGATTTCATCTTTGGGACTGTCTGTGTGATCTTGTCCAGCTAGATCAAACCCAAAGGCTCATCTCTTTAGGTTCTTTGATCTTATGGATTTCAGCCTCATCAAAGACCACATGTACACTGTCTTCTACTTTCAGAGTCCTTTTGTTGTAGATTTTGTATGCCCTGCTCCTTTCTGAGTACCCAAGGAAGATGGCCAGATCACTCCTGCCGTCGAACTTTCCTAGGGGATTCTTTTCATTGTTATGGACATAACCTTACAACCAAAGATTCTGAAGTGGCTTATGATGGTTTCTTCCCTTGATCAACTCATAGGGATTTTTTATTGAGGATTGGTCATATGAGCATTCTATTGGTGATGTAACAGACAGTTGCTAGAGCTTCAGCCCAAAAGACTTGAGGAAGATTGCTCCCCAATAGCATGGCTCTAGCTATTTCTTGTAATGTTCTGTTCTTACGCTGAACTACCCCATTTTGCTGAGGTGTTCTAGGTGCGGAATATGTGTGGTTGATTCCATGTTGTTTACACATTTCCATGAATTGTTGATTTTCAAACTCTGACCAATGATCTGACCAAAGAACCTTGATTTAAAGGTTGAGTTGTACTTGGATCTTTCCAGCAAAAGCTTAAAATTCTCAAAGACTTCGTCTTTGGAAGCAATAAAGATTGTCCATACAAATGATGAGTAATCATCAACAATTACAAACACAAACCAATTTCCTCCAAAACTTCTAATTCTCATTGGTCCACATAAGTCCATAAGAAGTAGTTCGAGTGGTTTGATTGTACTTACAATGTTCTTTGATTTGAAAGAAGTTTTAGTTTTTTTGCTCCTTACACAGGCATCACAACGATTAGTCTTAGATTTCTTAATCTTAGGGAGACCTCTAACCAACTCATTCTTGACTAGTTTTCTTAGCAAGGATATACTAACATGCCCTAGTCTTTTGTGCCATAGTGTGGAGTCATCTATTGATGCAGTCAAGCATGGAAAGTTTAGACTGTCAATATCCTCTAGACTGGTTACGTATACATTTTTCCATCTTTTACTCCTTTACAACTCTTTTCCATTACTCAGACTTACTATGCTACAATGTGTAGAATAGAAGTGGAGCGAGTTGTCTTTGTCACAAATTTGAGATACACTGAGCAAATTAAATTTTAAACCATCGACTAAATTGACATTGTCAATGACATAATCTGAAGTAAAACCAACCTTACCTACACTGACGATTTTTCCCTTTTTGTTGTCGCCAAAGGAGAAGGTTCCTTGGCTTCCTGGTTCGAGTGAGAAGAATTTCCACTTGTCTCCTGTCATATGTTTAGAGCACCCACTGTCGATGTACCAGCACGGGTCCCTTCCCACTCGATTCTGCGCTTAACAAGTTAGTAGCGTGGGGTTAGGGTCCCAATAATGTTTGGACCTATTTCCACAAAAAAAAAACATTGTTCTATGATCATCCTTGACTACCCATCTTAACCCGATTTTCTTGAGTTGCCAATGCCTCATAAATCTTGTCTTATAGCATTTGGCTTCGTGGTGACCGGGTTTTCTACACAGGTGCCAGACGCCTCTACGATGGGTTCCCGATTGATACCCGACCGATCGTTTATTTTTCCACACGGGTGTCCAAGCATTAGTTTCTAGTTTTGCATGTTTTTCTTTGGTGGAAGCTAGTTCTTTTTCCTTTTTGTCAAGTGAAGGAATCAATTCATCGATTTCAGGTTGTTTTACTAACTTCATTGTTTCATGGACAACAAGAATTTCACTATAGTCAGTTTGTAGTTTCTTGAGTGCATTTGTAAGATTTACTAGCTTATCCTTGTCTAAACATTTCTTAGTTCTTCATTTTCCTTTAAGAGCTCCTTATTTTCATTTTTCACAGCGTTTCTAGTTGATCATCCAATATGAGAGAAAACTTTCTGAGTCCTAGAAGTTTAACTGTTTGAATTTTCTTTCTAAGTCGAGAGTAGTTTACCTTGTTTTGTGCCTCTGACATTTTCTTGTCTTGAGCCATCAGGCAAACTTCCTCAAGGCAAAGGTGAGCCTTTTCATCCTCTGAGAGATCGCTGTCGAAGGTTTGTAACACACCCCTACCGCTATTCCCGTCATTACCCTCTAATCATCTCGTTTCTCCATACATACGCAGCGAATAAATACTTACACAATGGCGGGTGGTACAATGCCGTTAGCCACCCACGTGACTAACAAGGCCTACTTCCATTACAACATCGGTCTTATGGACCGGAATACCAGAGTACAACACATACAATTCAAACTCAAATTCTAAACCGAGTACATACCATTCTCCATCCAATACATTGTTCAATACTCATAATACATGATACCGAGTGTTCTAAACACCATACCAATATACACCATCCTTCACATGTCTATACATACTCATTAAGAGTCTAGCATTTTACCCATTCCTCACAAATCTACATACTTGCCCAAGTACATAAGGGTGTACCGCTTGGTACACCGACAATTTCAAAGGGCTACAAACCTTATACAATTCATTTTATCAACATATTAACCCTAGCAAACTAAGCGTAGCAAGCCGGTCTCAACTTGACCGAATCAGCTTCGTGTACCTGAAAAATAAAAACAGTGCCCCAAGGGGCTCAGCAAAACGCTGCATATGAAATCCGCATACCCCGCGTACTAGCGAAGGTACGCCGACTATTTAGTCGAATACATGCGGTTCGTTTTATTCATACATACATACATGCTCTTATACAATACAATACATTCATATCACAAAACATACATACATTCCATGCATACAAGGAAGACAATACAAGTCAACCATTCGTACTTACCGGAATACGGAGATACACTTCTCCAATACATACACAAGGCTTGTTAGCTTCTTTCCACACCCGGGTTAATCAGGAGTACTTTACTCGTTTACTCGTGGTCAATGACTTACACTAGTCAAGACCATTACTCATACAAATTGAAATACCCCGTAATTAAAAACAGTGATTAATTAGGCTAATTATATTTTTAAAGGCTTAATTACACTTAAATAAATACGAGGGAACAAATCCCGAAGAAAACGGACCTTTAAAATGGGTTAAAAGCACAAACGAACCTTAAAGCGCGTTTTTCGAGGAAACCGGGAAAACGTGACTTTAAGCGGGTCAAACAGACTCGTAACAATTTTGGTCAACTAAATAGTCACTAATAAATATTGGTGGAGCTTTAGAACCAACAAAATTAATTAAACGAGAAAATTCCGGAAAACGGGTACCGGGTAGTAAGAACTGTAACAACCGGTAAGTTGTGGGGTGAGAATACAAATAAACAAACTAAGTGTGTCCACTTTGCAAATAAAAAAATGAAAATGTGGTGTTGTGTGAGTGGAATCGACAGCCCCTCCCTCACCCTCTTTATTTCTTTGTTATTTGCTAAAAGACAAGCCTAATAAGTAAAGCAAAAAGCAAAAATAAAACCTCTCTCCTCACAACTCCTCCCTCACTCACGTTTTTTCCCTCCTCTCTATTCTCTCTATTTCTTCTTCTTCTACCTTGCGTCATCCATGGAGAAAGGAGAAGACTCACTCAACTCTCACCTTCTCTCCTCTTGTTAACCCATTAATCTTGCTCCAAAAATTGCAAAATTAGTACCATTGGAATCCCCTTGCAAAGGAGAACATTTTCCTCCTTTCAAAGATCCAAAAACTCAACTTTCGTTTTTATGGGTATTCCCCATTTGAAGATTCAAGCCCACCATTAGAAGCACCTTCACCTCCTTGTTACTTTGAGGTAAAAAGAATTTCGAAAATCCTTCCCTTCTAGCTCTCATTGACATTATAAGGATTTTTAGTTTTTGAACTCTTGGCCCTCTTTGTTCCAGCCGATTTTGGCTCTCTTGTTGGGCTAGGAATATTGTCCTCTTGCTAGTCAAGAACTCCACTCATCCATTGGAAGGTAATAGCTTTTCTTAAACCCTAAAACTATGCTTTAAGCTTTAGGTTGATTAAGGGCAGAATTTGAATGGTGTTGTGTATTTGGTGTGGGCTGTAGCACTTGTGTGTGTGAATCTCATTGGGACCGAGAACAAAGGAGAAGAAAGGAAGAGGAGGAAAAAGGAAGAAAGAAAACTAGAAACACAAGGTAATTATCTTTACCTTGAGCTAGTTTTGTATGTAGTATTGTAACAGTTTTTGGAGTAGTAAAATGAGTGGTGAATTGAGTAATGAGTAGGGAGTATATTGTAGTATAATGAGTAATGAAGTTGTAACAGTTTTGAAGTTTTTAAAAGATGTTTAAAAGCTGGGGAAAACATGGGGTATTGAATGGGTATGTGCAGGAATTTTATTGTTGTTGTAGTAGTGTTGAGATGTGAGTATAATGTGTGTATGAACAGGTTGTGAGAATGAGAATGTGTGAGCTGAAATAATGTGTGGAGAATGTTAAAAATATAGGGGAGACTATGTCCAATTTTACTTAGGAATGAGAGGACTTAAGTTGTTTAAGAAGAGGGAGTAACCTAGGTGATAACTAGGTGTATTAGGAGAGTATAATGGGAGTAGTTTTGTGGTTCGAAACAGATTTGGAAATGAGTGTGTAAATGGGATGAAGCTAGATGTAAAGTAAGGTATTTTGGATGCTAGGGTAGCATTAGTCGAATGAGTAATGGAGGAAAGAAGTTAAGATGAAAATCTGTAGCACTTGGGGTAAGAACAAAATCTGTAGCATTTGGTGTGAGGAAAATTAGTGTAAGTGTTGGGATAGAATGAGAAAAATGTGTAAGTATAACTAGGATTGAGTAATGTATTTGGTGAGTGAATTAAGGTATTTTAGGAGGCCTAAATGGCATTATATCATGTGGGATTACATGTAGGAAGATTGGGGAAGAGATGGGTGAAATTGGAAAGAAAAATAAGGCCAGTAGCACAATCTGCTACTGTCCGACCCACAGCCTGGATCGGACGTTGGGTCGGACAAGGCTTGAGTAACGAGAATAAAACCTTCTGGAATGGTCCGACCCAGGGCCGTGAGTCGGACATGGGTCGGACAGGCAAAATTTTGTGTGCCGAAGTTTCTGACTTCGTCCGACCCAGAGGTTGGGTCGGACATGGGTCGGACATAGCTTGGGTAACAGAACCGAAACTTTCTGGAATGGTCCGACCCAGAGGTGTATGGGTCGGACAGAACAGTGCTGGGTCGGACGGATGAATTTCAGAGAACGAAAACTTACTGGAATGGTCCGACCCAGATGTTGGGTCGGACGGTGGGTCGGACGGCCCAAACATAGACAAAAAAAATGTTTTTATAATATGACTGTAGTAATCATATGTATGTATGTATATATGCCTATACACTGTAAGCATATATATGTAGTAATACACCATTAATGAAGTAATGGTAAGAAAGTAAGTGAATGAGTAAGGAAACAAGTTTAAGAAGTAGTAAAGAAAAGAATGGTTTTGTAACCAAGTAAGAAAGTAATGAAGTAGTAAGTAAATATTAAAGTATCAATGAAGGAGTAAGTTAGATCAATCATAGATCATTGATCATACACTCATGTATGTATAGGAATCAAATAGTTGATCTCCAAGGAACCGGTAGTGCGAATACGACGGTGTATGGTATGATTTCTTCATGCCCTGTATCCTAACTTGGTTACCCCGATTTGTGTGCTTATGTGATCACCAATAAGATAAATGCACGAATCGGACTTATATTGCACTTAACTGTGTTTGAACTATTTGTTCTTGTTGTATTTCTTGAACATTAGTTTGTATAATTCATGAAATGAATGAATGGAATGAGAAGTGTGTAAGTATTGTGTACTTGTGTATTGTATGTATGTAAAATGAAGTAGACTTCTACTAATTCCTAACATTCTAACTCCTAACTTGAGTAATGAGTAAATGGAATGAGTAGAAGTCCGATATAGTTTCGGCCACGCGTGAGGATAAGGAAACACAAGAGGTTGGATCCGAATCCTGGCTATAATCTTTTCCATGGACCAATCCCTTGAATGGGTAGCATCCTGGATTAGTGGGCCACCCTAAAGCCCGGTGGTGGGATGTAGTAATCCCTGCCCGGAGGTCATACCGACTTAACTGGAAGTAAAGTATGTAAGAAGTAAGTATTGTATTGTATTGGTCTTGACTATTGTAAGTCATTGACCCGGAGTAAAAGAGTATTGAACACCCGATTAACCCGGGTGTGTAATGAGGCTAACAAGACCTTTGTATGTATTGGAGAATTGTATCTCCGTAATGCGGTGAGTATGGTAAGTATGAACGGTTGACTTGAATTGTCTTCCTTGTATGTATTGAGTATGTATGTTTGTGAAATGAATGTATTGAATTGTATTGTATAAAGCATGTATGTATGTATGAATGAAACGAACCGCATGTACTCGACCAATAGTTGGCGCACCCTCGCTAGCACGCGGGGTATGCGGTTATCATATGCAGCGTAAGCTGACCCCCTAGGGGGAATGTTTTTACTCCACAGGTACCCGCGAGGCGTGACGGTAGGGTAAGGACGTGATGTGATTCTTTTTGGGATGTAGCAGTAGGGGAATAGTGTACCGAGTTGTACACGGCTAGGCCATTTTGAGTAGCCGGTGTACCATGTGGTACACCTTTTTGGATATTGAAATCTTGATTGGATAGTAAGGAGAGGATGTATAAACTCTTCATTTTTGGGAAGTAGTCATGGAATGTAATTCATATATTCAGTATACTCGGTAATCAAATGTAAGTAAGTATTTGGTATTGTAAGTAAGTAGTATGTATTTGGTTTATTCTAATCATCAGACCGACACGGTAAGTAGTAGTAGCCTTGTTAACCATTGGATGGTTAACGGCGTTGTATCACCCGCCGGGAGTAAGTAAGTATTCCGCTGCGAGTAAGGTAAGTATGGGAGTGATTAGAGGATAATGGAAGGATTAGCGGTTGGGGTGTTACAAAAAGTGGTATCAGAGCGAAGTCTCGCTCTGATGATTAGAATCCTAAGTGTAGTGATTACCGAGTTAGGATTTCAACCGTCTTAAGACGGATATTTAGAAACCTAACTAGGAACTACCGTTGTTAACAACGGATACCCTTAACGTCTGCAAAGACGATACCATTGTTTGAATCAAGACCATGAGGTCATAGTATCACGACATCTAATGTAATCCACACTTGTTCAGATGTCAGGACGAGGTCCAGGTCGTCCCAGAGGAGGGACTAGTGACGGACCAAGCGCGCAGACGATAGCTGAAATCGTCGCCGCCACGGTAGCACAGATGCTACCGGATGTAATCACTGCTGTACAGCAAACACAACAAACTCAACAACAGCAGCAGCAGCCCGACCCACCTCATCCCCGAGAAACGAATTGGGTAAAAGCAGTCGCCGACCTTCGACCTCCATGCTTTAGAGGCGAGAGCGACCCCGCCAAGCTCGAGGCTTATCTCTCTGAGATGGAGACGGCCTTCGAGACACTTGAGACTCCCGCTGGAGTTCGAGTGAGGATAGCTGCGTACTACCTCAAAGACGCGGCTATGGACTGGTGGAAGCTCATTAAGGCCGAGCACATAGCTGATCCCGCATTCGGATGGGAAGCATTCACCTCTCTCCTCCGATCTAAGTATACCCCGAGCATGTCAAGACCAAGAAAAGGCTTGAGCTCGATGCACTGAAAATGACCGAGAAGATGACGGTTGATGAATATTACCGCACCTTCACCTCTCTTCTCACTTCTACCCGACCTTGGGTATACCGGCCAAGTCTTGGTCGACCGCTTCTACGGCGGATTGAGCCATCGACTCCGGTATGGCATGGGCTTCACACGGTTTACCTCCCTTCAGGTAAACAAGTTGAACCCTTAAAAGCCATGAGTAATGTGAATTAGTATTCCCGTATGTAAGTGTAACCTAATGCCTAAGTAATTCAGGAGTGTTACCATGCTGCCTCCCGAGTGGAGATCACATGCCAGCTGAGGGATGAAGATCAAGCGCTCAAGCGCAAGGCAAGCAACAAAACACCTCCGATGACCAAAACCAATCCAAACCTTGGAAGAAAAGGAAGGGGAAGCATTCCCATCAGAAGAACACTTCCGGAGACGGCGGTGCCCATGCTGAGAAGGGCAAGGCAGCTGAGCCATTACAGATTGCCTACACCGCACCAGTGGCAGCGAAGCCACTGAGGTCTCAGCCCTACAGGGGTAAGAACCCGAAACCGAATTAGTACACTTGTGAATTTGTGTATATGGAGTATTGTAAGTATACCGAACCTTGCTAACTTGGAAGCTATAGGTTCTGGATTTGGCCAAGGCAAGAACCAATCTGATGGCCGCAGCTACATATGCCGTAACTGCAACAAGGATCATCCCGGCACAGATTGCCAAGGAAGGGAGATCCGCTGCTACACTTGCCAGAAACCAGGGCACCGTGCTAATGCATGCCCAGAAAACTCTAAGCCCAAGGGCAACTATCAGGGCTACAAGCAGCGTGAGGGCAAGGAAGCTGCATCTGGCGATGCTCATGCCCAGCATACCTCACAGGGACAGGGATCCCGAGGTCCGCAGAAGGGCGCACCGCAGAGGCAGCCGGCCTTACACATCATAGACCGTGATGGGACCGGGACTAAGTCCGGCCCAGGTAACTACCGTAACCTTTAATCCTTGAAGAGCATGACTAAGTATTAAAGTAATTGTATGAATGGGAGTGAATGCGTAAGTACTTGAAGTATGAAATTGAGCATGAGTAAGTAACATGGAAGTACGTATTGAGCATGAAATGAATTAGTAAGCCTAGAACTCACACTAGATGTGATTACCACCTTAGGGAAATTCCTTATCTGTTACCCAATACCTTCGAACTCACCTCATGAAGAGACCGACATCGCCACTCACCACTTCAACAACAATCAGTGTCAGGTCATCCGCCCAGGTATGATCTTATTAAAAGGATACCTGACACCCGAAGCACAAGTTTCAATCATCCGACGATGCAACGAGTTAGGAATGGGTCCAGGAGGATTTTATACACCCGAATTCCCCGGTGGAGCTACAATGAAGCTGAAAATGATGTGCTTGGGAAAGGACTGGAACCCTTATACCAAGACATACCAAACAACGCGAGCAGGAGACGGAGCAACACCTCCAGCAATACCCCCAGAATTCCAAATGCTTGTCACACAAGCTGTAGAAATTGCACAACAATGTGAAGATGAACCAATCCCTGCACTTGAAGCAGACCTATGTATTGTCAACTTCTATGAGAAAGAAGGACGACTTGGCTTACACCAAGACAAGGACGAGACAGCGGAATCTCTTGAACTAGGAGTGCCCGTAGTGTCTTGGTCCATTGGTGATGACGCCGTATTTTTGTATAGCGAGCAGAAGCGTGTGGACCTCGCAGAGAAATTGGTATTGAGATCAGGAGATGTTCTAATCATGGGTGGAAAATCAAGGTTGCTGTATCACGGGATCCAGAAGATCAAGTTGAATACGGCACCACCGGCAATAATCAATGCCACACACATGAAACCAGGACGCCTGAACCTTACCTTTAGAAAGTATTAATCTTGTAGTAGCATGTAATCCAGTAGTAACGTGTATTAGAGACACAGTATGTATGATGGTTGGTTATTCAATAAAAGCAGTGTTGATTATTAAATTCCACTTGCGTTCCACCATCTTTACTTATAATCTCATGAATCAATAGGTTGTGGACTCGGTACCGAAGGTAACCTGAGTATCCTCACCGAAGAACAAGCCGGCAGAGCGGCACCATTCTAACGGGAACATTCCCAGTAAACGGCATCGAAGCCTCAGTATTATTCGACTCCGGCGCCTCTCACACCTTTATCGCCATCATCGCTACAAGTTGGGGCTAGATGTGATGAGCTACCAAATTTGGTTACTCTCCCGTCGAAGGAGCGGGTAAAGTGTACTAAGTATTACCAACAGCCACCATTCAAATCAAAGGTGAAGCGTTTCCCATTTCCTTCATTGAATTCAACGGATTGGGATTCGACTTAATAATTGGAATGAACTGGTTGGAGCGGCACAAGGGAGATCCTATGCGCCGAGCACCGATTGCTGCTCAAGAGTCCATCTGGGGTCACTGTTTCATACCGCCAGAGACCGAGAGCCTTCAACTACAGTCATCTCCGCTATGGCAATGTATCGGGAGCTCAGAAAGGACATGAAGTGTATTTATGCCATGCAAGACCTGGAGAGAGATCCAGAGTTCAGTGATGATGTGAGTAGTCTCAGAATTCCCTGATGTATTTCCGAAAGAGCTACCTGGTATGCCACCACAGAGAGCAGTAGAGTTTGAAATCGACCTTGTACCGGTACTGGTCCCATTGCTAGGGCACCATACCGTATGGCACCAGCAGAAATGGCAGAACTCAAAGAGCAACTACATGATCTTCTCGACAAAGGGTTTATACGCCCGAGCGTATCACCCTGGGGAGCACCGGTCCTCTTCGTGAAGAAGAAGGACGGTAGTCTCCGCCTCTGCATCGACTACCGCGAATTGAATGCGGTCACTGTAAAGAACAAGTATCCATTGCCACGCATCGACGACCTGTTCGATCAGTTGAAGGGAGCATCCGTCTTTTCTAAGATTGATCTCCGATCCGGATATCACCAAATTGCTATCAAAGAGCAAGACATTGAGAAAACAGCATTCCAAACAAGATATGGCCACTACGAATTCACGTGATGCCATTCGGTTTGTCTAACGCACCAGCCAAATTCATGGACCTAATGAATCGGTTATTCAGTGATCAGCTGGACACTTCAGTAGTAGTATTCATCGACGACATTCTTGTGTATTCGAAGTCACCAAAAGAACATGAAAACCATTTTAGAAGAGTACTTGAGACACTGCGCGAGAACCAGCTGTATGCGAAGTTCTCCAAATGCGAGTTTTGGCTAGATCAGGTATCATTCCTCGGTCATGTCATCTCGAGCGCGGGCATTTCAGTAGATCCATCCAAAATCGAAGCAGTGCGATCATGGCCTAGACCTAAGACTGTTACCGACATCCGGAGCTTTCTTGGTTTAGCCGGTTATTACCGGAGGTTTGTAAAGGACTTCTCAAAAGTCGCTAAGCCCATGACGTCATTGATGAAGAAAGATGCACCGTTTGTATGGACAAGCGAGTGCGAGGTATCCTTCCAGAAACTAAAAGACTCATTGACCTCAGCGCCAGTTCTCACACTTCCAGAGGGCACAGAGGGATTTGAGGTGTATTGTGATGCATCGGGCAAGGGCATGGGATGCGTACTCATGCAGCATGGCAAGGTAGTAGCATACGCCTCGCCAGCTGAAAAAGCATGAGGAGAATTACCCGACACATGATCTAGAGTTAGGAGCCATTGTCTTCGCCTTGAAGATATGGCGACACTATCTCTATGGGGTAAGCATCACCATCTACTCCGACCACAAAAGTTTGCAGTATGTATTCACAGAAAGAATGAACTAAGACAGAGGAGGTGGATGGAGTTTCTCAGATTACGACATCAACCTCCAGTATAAAGAAGGGAAGGCAAACGTTGTAGCCGCCGCCCTGAGTCGTCGAGCACCTCGCTCCATTCGCTACTCGCTTCTTCTAGCTTGGTTGACGAGGTGCGAGACGCTCAGTTGAGTGACCCTTACTTCACAGAGATCAGACAGAAAATCACAGAGGGTACCTTCGAGAACCGAAAGTACGACTTCAAATTGCATGAAGATGGTCTGATCCGTTTGAATGGGAGATTATGCGTCCCCCGAAGCAATGCTGAGCTAAGGGATCGCATTCTGCGAGAGTCACATTGTTCGACATTGCATGTCCATCCGGAGCCTCTAAAATGTACAAAGACATGAAGAGATACTTCTGGTGGTCAGGAATGAAATCTGACGTGACTGAATATGTTTTGAGGTGTCTCACATGCCAGAAGGTGAAGTTTGAGCACCGAAGACCGGGAGGAATGGTGCAATCCATGCCCATTCCAGAGTGGAAATTCCACGACATCTCTATGGATTTTGTTGTTGGACTCCCACCTGCTAGGGGAGGACTCAACATGATCTGGGTAGTAGTCGATCGTCTCACCAAGGTTGCCCGATTCATACCGATGAAGGACATCTAGAAAGTGACGAAGCTCGCGGAGCTATTCGACAAGGAGATCATCCGACACCACGGAGTCCCGAAAACTATAGTATCTGACCGCGACACCAGATTTCTTTCGAGATACTAGAGAGCAACACGGGAAGCGCTTGGTACTGAGTTGAAGCTTAGCACCACCTTCCACCCACAGACCGACGGTCAGACAGAAAGGACCACCCATCCATACACTAGAGGATTGCTAAGGGCATGTGCCTTAGACTTTCAGGGGAGCTGGATTGAGAAGCTTCATCTTATCGAGTTTTCGTATAACAATAGCTACCATGCTTCGATTAAGATGTCGCCGTTCCAAGCTTTGTATGGTAGACCTTGCCGTACCCCGTTGTGTTGGGATGAGTCAAGCGAAGCGGTCATCATAGGACCGGAGTATTTAGAACAAGTACAAGCTGAAGTACAACAAATCCGAGCAAATATGAAAGCAGCCCAAGATAGACAGAAATCCTATGTGGATGTGCGACGACGTGACCTTGAGTTCGTGTGGGCGACCAAGTGTTCTTGCGTGTCTCACCTATGAAGGGTGTCTTTCGATTTGGCCAAAAGGGCAAATTGAGCCCGAAATTTGTAGGCCCGTATGCCATTACCGAGAGGATTGGAGCCGTAGCTTATAGGCTAGCATTGCCTGAAGAATTGGGACGTGTTCATGATGTCTTTCATGTATCACAACTCAAGAAATACATAGCCGATCCCTCTCATGTATTAGAACCCGAACACTTATCCCTAGAGCCGACGATGAGATATGTCGAGACTCCATTGCGAATCCTTGATACAAAGACAAGAGACACTCGCCATAAATCTGTACGAATGGTGAAGGTCTTGTGGTCTAACCACGATGTCGAGGAAGCGACTTGGGAATTAGAGGATGCCATGAAGGCGAAGTACCCGAATCTATTTGTAGACTAGATGTCTAGAATCCGTATAGTACGGAGGGTACGGGGCGTACCCCTTTTAAGGGGGGTAGAGCCTTTTTGCTTTTGCATTGCTTCGGGTTAGCATTGCGTAGTATGTATGTATTGTAATTGTATTTTGGTTGGCACATGTAGCGCTAATTGTATTGTATTGGCACAAGTAGTGCTAGTAGTATTCGGTATGTAGTACGATGTGTATGGTATGTGTGTAATGAGTAATGTATTTGTGTTGTACGGTATATGACACGAATGACATTGTGCAGTGTATTGTGAATGTATTGTGGAATGTGCGAATTGAATGGAGTATTGTGTATGGATTGAGTATTGTGTATGGAAATTGAACTGAGTATGATGTATGGTATCTGAATTGTGTATGCTGGTAGTGCAAGAATTGTGAACACCTCGTAAGGTGGTAGTAGAATGTATTATGGCAATTGGCTTGCCAAATGAGTAGAAATGGTAAACCGTAACCTTGAGCAACTTTGAGGGCAAAGTTTCTTAAGGGGGGTAGATTGAAATACCCCGTAATTAAAAACAGTGATTAATTAGGCTAATTATATTTTAAAGGCTTAATTACACTTAAATAAATACGAGGGAACAAATCCCGAAGAAATGGACCTTTAAAATGGGTTAAAAGCACAAACGAACCTTAAAGCGCGTTTTTCGAGGAAACCGGGAAAACGTGACTTTAAGCGGGTCAAACAGACTCGTAACAATTTTGGTCAACTAAATAGTCACTAATAAATATTGGTGGAGCTTTAGAACCAACAAAATTAATTAAACGAGAAAATTCCGGAAAACGGGTACCGGGTAGTAAGAACTGTAACAACCGGTAAGTTGTGGGGTGAGAATACAAATAAACAAACTAAGTGTGTCCACTTTGCAAATAAAAAAATGAAAATGTGGGTGTGTGTGTGAGTGGAATCGACAGCCCCTCCCTCACCCTCTTTATTTCTTTGTTATTTGCTAAAAGAAAAGCCTAATATGTAAAGCAAAAGCAAAAATAAAACCTCTCTCCTCACAACTCCTCCCTCACTCACGTTTTTTCCCTCCTCTCTATTCTCTCTATTTCTTCTTCTTCTACCTTGCGACATCCATGGAGAAAGGAGAAGACTCACTCAACTCTCACCTTCTCTCCTCTTGTTAACCCATTAATCTTGCTCCAAAAATTGCAAAATTAGTACCATTGGAATCCCCTTGCAAAGGAGAACATTTTCTTCCTTTCAAAGATCCAAAAACTCAACTTTCATTTTTATGGGTATTCCCCATTTGAAGATTCAAGCCCACCATTAGAAGCACCTTCACCTCCTTGTTACTTTGAGGTAAAAAGAATTTCGAAAATCCTTCCCTTCTAGCTCTCATTGACATTATAAGGATTTTAGTTTTTGAACTCTTGGCCCTCTTTGTTCCAGCCGATTTTGGCTCTCTTGTTGGGCTAGGAATATTGTCCTCTTGCTAGTCAAGAACTCCACTCATCCATTGGAAGGTAATAGCTTTTCTTAAACCCTAAAACTATGCTTTAAGCTTTTGGTTGATTAAGGGCAGAATTTGAATGGTGTTGTGTATTTGGTGTGGGCTGTAGCACTTGTGTGTGTGAATCTCATTGGGACCGAGAACAAAGGAGAAGAAAGGAAGAGGAGGAAAAAGGAAGAAAGAAAACTAGAAACACAAGGTAATTATCTTTACCTTGAGCTAGTTTTGTATGTAGTATTGTAACAGTTTTGGAGAGTAGTAGTAAAATGAGTGGTGAATTGAGTAATGAGTAGGGAGTATATTGTAGTATAATGAGTAATGAAGTTGTAACAGTTTTGGAGTTTTTAAAAGATGTTTAAAAGCTGGGGAACACATGGGGTATTGAATGGGTATGTGCAGGAATTTTATTGTTGTTGTAGTAGTGTTGAGATGTGAGTATAATGTGTGTATGAACAGGTTGTGAGAATGAGAATGTGTGAGCTGAAATAATGTGTGGAGAATGTTAAAAATATAGGGGAGACTATGTCCAATTTTACTTAGGAATGAGAGGACTCAATTTGTTTAAGAAGAGGGAGTAACCTAGGTGATAACTAGGTGTATTTGGAGAGTATAATGGGAGTAGTTTTGTGGTTCGAAACAGATTTGGAAATGAGTGTGTAAATGGTATGAAGCTAGATGTAAAGTAAGGTATTTGGATGCTAGGGGTAGCATTAGTCGAATGAGTAATGGAGGAAAGAAGTTAAGATGAAAATCTGTAGCACTTGGGGTAAGAACAAAATCTGTAGCATTTGGTGTGAGGAAAATTAGTGTAAGTGTTGGGATAAAATGAGAAAAATGTGTAAGTATAACTAGGATTGAGTAATGTATTTGGTGAGTGAATTAAGGTATTTTAGGAGGCCTAAATGGCATTATATCATGTGGGATTACATGTAGGAAGATTGGGGAAGAGATGGGTGAAATTGGGAAAGAAAAATAAGGCCAGTAGCACAATCTGCTACTGTCCGACCCACAGCCTGGATCGGACGTTGGGTCGGACAAGGCTTGAGTAACGAGAATAAAACCTTCTGGAATGGTCCGACCTAGGGCCGTGAGTCGGACATGGGTCGGACAGGCAAAATTTTTGTGTGCCAAAGTTTCTGACTTCGTCCGACCCAGAGGTTGGGTCGGACATGGGTCGGACATAGCTTGGGTAACAGAACTGAAACTTTCTGGAATGGTCCGATCCAGAGGTGTATGGGTCGGACAGAACAGTGCTGGGTCGGATGGATGAATTTCAGAGAACGAAAACTTACTGGAATGGTCCGACCCAGATGTTGGGTCGGATGGTGGGTCGGACCGCCCAAACATAGACAAAAAAAAATGTTTTTATAATATGACTGTAGTAATCATATGTATGTATGTATATATGCCTATACACGTGTAAGCATATATATGCAGTAATACACCATTAATGAAGTAATAATGGTAAGAAAGTAAGTGAATGAATAAGGAAACAAGTTTAAGAAGTAGTAAAGAAAAGAATGGTTTTGTAACCAAGCAAGAAAGTAATGAAGTAGTAAGTAAATATTAAAAGTATCAATGAAGGAGTAAGTGTAGACACCAAAAATTCTCACCCCATAAAGCCAATTCCGTAATAATAACTAAAATAAGTGGGGTTGTTGTCTTTCTCTCTCAATATGTATTTATGTGCTTGCCAAAATAAAGCCATCATTTTATCGCAAAATGTTCGAGCTCATTTTCAAACATTCGAGGAAAAACATGATTTTTTTAAAAAAAAAGAATTGCTAACAATAATCTGGTTTCAAACCGGCTCCTTTTATTTTATCCATTTTTTTCTGTATCTTGTTGTATTTTTTACCTTGTTTATTTCGTATGTTTTTATTCCATTTCGTTTTATTCGTTGTTTTTATTTTATAACATTAGTGTTTTGGAATTCTGTTCAATTCAATCTTTAGCTTTTTCTTAATGTACACATTATTGCGTTAAGTTCAATAGATTGCTTAGATAGATAGTGTAACTTTTGAAGAAGTAGGGGATCTTGTGTTTGAGTCTTGTTAAAGCATACATCTGTTGTTTTTAACCTTGCTTGTATTCCCTTTTGCCTTCCTCCAAACCAAACGTGGCCCAGCGACTAGCCCACACCCAAAACCGAAGCCCACTTAAAAACCCAACCCATCTTATAAACCCTAGAATCCACCCTTTCTCCTGATAAGACCACAAGAAACCCTACAGTGGGGGGCCGGTTTTTTTTCTTTACGGTAGCCAACCTTCATCTTCTTCTTCCTTTGTAAAACCCAGCCGATCAACACTCAGTCTCCTTTTTTCACCTTCTTCTCCTCGGCAAATCGACCACACTCAACAGCCATCTTCCTCTTTCACACATTTTCATTCTCCCAAAACCAATCGATGCCAGTTCCTTCTCCATAGCTAAAGGGAAAACCACTCTTCACACCCAACTTCAGCCGCCTCTCACCACCTTCTTTTCTCCTCCCTCGAACTAGAAGACAAACACCAGGAAAACGCTTTCATTCTTTCGACCGGAGTCGTCTTCAACCGTGTGATTTTCCTTCCTTTGTCGATTTCAATCTCCATGGCAACCAAAAAAAAGAAAAGCCCTGAACCAAAAGTCTGCATCTGCCCTACCTACCCTATCCCCCTATTCCCTTCGGTCATCTCTTAAGCCTCGTAGATAGACTTTGAAAGCATTACACTATCTCTTCGTTACTCCCGTGTTGATTGATACTTGGAATGATGTTGTTTTGGTCCTCTGAAGGAATCGTCCTCCATTGACAAGTGATTGTTTCGACCACAATACACCAGTTCTGACACTTGATTGTTCCTGGAACGACGGTTCGAATCGGGGTGATGTTTCAAAGACTGTGAGCGATAAACTGCACATTGATTTGGGTCAGTCTATCAATCTGGCTGCTACTATTTGTTGGGAAGAATAAACTGGACTTGCTTTTTTTAATTATCGTCTGAAAATCGGCATTTTGTTGTTTGGAGATTCTGGCTTATGAGGTTTCTGTTTATTTGGGATCGTTGTTACACTGCGTCGTATATATTATGTCTCATACTTTACAATTCGATTTATACCTGAACACCCTCGAATGCTATTGATTTTTGGTTGCGCTGGAGAAACTATTAGTGGAATTTTGGTGAACTTAAACTGATCTGTCTGTTGTTTCAGATACGAATACGGTGTCCAAGGTTGATATACTTGATCCTTCGATTAAGTATTGGCACTTAGCTATGTCTGACCCTTTGCTTGTAATTTTTTACTGTATTTTATTTTGGACCCTCATCCCTCTCCGGCCTTTGGGAGTTGAGGTCCCATGTCGTGTTCCCGTGTTTGTTGATCGTCTGGTGACACTTGTCTACAAAGTATCACTATTTACCCTGGTTCCCGGATTACTACTGTCGGTATAGCCATGATGTTTACATATTCAATCTCATTCTGCTTCTTACGCTGTTTGTTCAACTCGATCTGCTACTTGCCTCCGATTTCATGCTTTGACTAAGGTATATATTGGACATTGATGGGTTTGCTTGACTTGGGTAAGTGCTTGCTGGACTTGCGACAGATTGTTCTTGCTGGACTTGTGGCTTTACTTTGATTGTGTAAATACCCTTGCGCTTTGGGCCTACCTCTATGGGTTTGGAAATTCTGTTGGTCAGCTACTCTTGATTACTATCTGATAAACTGCTTAAGAATCTGCCCCTTTTGCATTAGGGATGTTGATCTGGAAACCGTTTTACTTATGCATTGTTACTTCCCCTTGGGTATTACGCTGGCTTGGAAGTCATATTGCTCACGGTATTTCTCGGTTTGGAAATTACATTTGCTGTTAGTACTAATCTTGCTCTTTGATATCAGATTGGAAATGATTCTAATTCTAGCACAACTTTGCTCCTTGCGCATTGCCATACTTGTTTAATCCACATCTGTAATATCCTCACTTCATGACTTTGACTGAGGTACCCACAAATTGGTGAAGCTTGAGTTGGACATGCTTGGCTGAAATCGACTTTGGGCTTGGCAATTTGACCATACAGTTGCGCCTTGGGCTTGGTATTACTTCATGGGTTTGAAAAACCCTGTCGGTTTGCATTCTTATTGCAAGAAACTTTGCTAATTTCTTTTTATGCCCTGAATTTGGTTTAGAAATTGAATTGTCTCAGTTTTGAACTTGCCCCTTGCACATTGATTTGGTTTGGAAAAAATTTGATACTAGCATGCTTCTTGTCCCACCGCGCTTAGATAAGAGCATGACTTGAGTGATAGTTGCCCAAATGTTATGATTGCTTAGATAATTCACTCATTGGCTGGATGGTCCTTATTATTTCTTCATCTTAGAGGGAAATGATATAAACCCTTCTAGGTATGATCCCACATGGCTCACAACTTCATCTCTTTGATACTACACTTCGGTTTGAGTCATAATCTAAGATGACGAATTAATTTGTGTAGCAACCCCAATGTTTGATTTATCTGACAATTCATAGCATTTGTTGGCAGTTTGAAACTCTTTTCTATGTTCTCGGTTGGGGTATGGGAGATGATTAGATTGCCCCTTTCCTCCCATTGAGAGGGGCCGTATGATCCCATTGCACACATCCCAACCTTCCTTCGTTCTCTGACTAATGTATCTTGCCTCTCTCGGTTGTATTATTTGACATGTACATATTGCTTGAGGAACGGGAAACTGCTCGGGACTAAGGAGCTGGACTTTGGCTAGGACTACCGGGGCTCTCCTTTCAAACGCGAAAAACGGTTGGTGTACCTCTTCGGATCCCTATCAGCTCGAGTGAGGCGGCGTCGATGCGACCCCCATAGCAGCTCTCTGTTTACAAATAAAACTGTGTTTATTTTTGTATTCATTTGTTTATTGTTCTTAATTATTTTGTAATCTTAGGATTCATTCATTCCCGTAAATATCACCATTTGGGTTTGACAATGAGTTGATTCGTGACTGTTGAGCACATTTCATAGTGGATTAACGTCATTTTTTATTACTATTCGAGTCACTGTTGGTCAGGTTTGAGGGTACAAGGTACAAGGCTCATAAGTTTATTCTTAGAATCGATTGTTTATGATACCGTATTCACATTCGGGTTTAAACTCAAAAATCTTATTTGCTTGTTGTATATGCGGATCTACTCTCTGGTGGGCTCTGTTTCTTAATCATCAATTTACTTGTTGTCTTGTTCATTGCAATGCTCTGGGTTTAATGATTTGATTCGAGACGGTCAATTGAGGGCCCACGATCTCATTATGTCGTACTCGGTGTAGGCATTACTCATACCTTGGTTTCATGTTTTTACCGAGGTACATGCAAAACAGATGTTCGAGCACGACTTGCTTGGCTTGGAGTTTACCTTGGACCTTTTGCTAATGAACCATGTTGGTTTTGGGGCTTGCAAAGACGGGATTGTGAACATTCGACTACGGATTCGGCTGGGATTTCTTTGTCTTACATTTGATAAAGTAATAAACCGGGGGCAGGCCACCCCGTAGGTTGGTTTCCTATCACCTACACCTCTTCTTGATCATGACCAACATGTTTACATTTCTTGTATCATTGTTTGCTCCTTGTGTATAGATTCGATTTGAGAAACTGAGTCAAAGCATGATTCTAGTTTGATCTTCACTCGGGACCAACTCATTTAATTGCTAAATCTTGTTTCATTATGTTATCTCTAGTTGATTTATTCGCGGCATTATTATGATCCTCATTTGGGTCATTTTTAGAAAGCCCATAGGACAAACATTAGGATAGCGGGTGTCCCCCACACTTAGATCCTTGATGGTGGTGACACCCTACACACAACCCACATCTTTAAAGCCCAAAATCCTTGTAGCTTACAATCTCCAAGGCCCATTCCGGCCCAAATTTCTAAGGCCCACTTCGGCCAACCTTCCAAGGCCCAAATCGACCTACTTTTCACAGGCCCGATCAGGCCCATTCTCCAAGGCCCAATCCAAAGCCCATTTTGAGGCCCAATCCAAGGCCTAGTTCGAGGCCCAATCCAAAGCCCATTTCAAGGACCGTTTCAAGGCCCATTTCAAAGCCTATTTCAAGGCCCATTTCAAAGCCCATTTCAAGGCCCAATCCAAGGCCCAGTTCGAGGCCCAATCCAAAGCCCATTTCAAGGACCGTTTCAAGGCCCATTTCAAAGCCTATTTCAAGGCCCATTTCAAAGCCCATTTCGAGGCCCAATCCAAGGCCCAGTTCGAGGCCCAATCCAAAGCCCATTTCAAGGACCGTTTCAAGGCCCATTTCAAAGCCTATTTCAAGGCCCATTTCAAAGCCCATTTCGAAGCCCAATCCAAGGCCCAGTTCGAGGTCCAATCCAAAGCCCATTTCAAGGACCGTTTCAAGGCCCATTTCAAAGCCTATTTCAAGGCCCATTTCAAAGCCCATTTCGAGGCCCAATCCAAGGCCCAGTTCGAGGTCCAATCCAAAGCCCATTTCAAGGACCGTTTCAAGGCCCATTTCAAAGCCTATTTGAAGGCCCATTTCAAGGCCCATTTCAAAGCCCATTTCGAGGCCCAATCCAAGGCCCAGTTCGAGGTCCAATCCAAAGCCCATTTCGAGGCCCAATCCAAGGCCCAGTTCGAGGCCCAATCCAAAGCCCATTTCAAGGACCGTTTCAAGGCCCATTTCAAAGCCTATTTCAAGGCCCGTTTCAAAGCCCATTTCGAGGCCCAATCCAAAGCCCATTTCAAGGACCGTTTCAAGGCCCATTTCAAAGCCTATTTCAAGGCCCATTTCAAAGCCCATTTCGAGGCCCAATCCAAGGCCCAATCCAAAGCCCATTTCAAGGACCATTTCGAGGCCCATTTCAAAGCCCATTTCAAAGCTCAATTCGAGACCCATTCCAAGGTCCCAATTCGGCCAAACTTCTAAGGCCCATTTCGGCCCATATCTTAAGGCCTAAGCCAGACCCATCAGTTCAAAGTTGACATCCAATCAATCCAAAAACCGATTCAGTCCCATCTCAAATTCAAACCCAAAATCAATTCAATTTAGCCCAAATTCAACCTGACTTGTAAATTCCAATTCGATTCAAAAACTTCATTCAATCATTCATTCATTCAAAAATTTAATTCAATTCAATTCTCATTCAATTAAATTCATTTCCAAATTCAATTTCAATTCAATTCCATTTTCGCCCACATTCGAATGTCTCACAGACCCGAGCGTCTCACAGACTTTGTTATTCTAATGATTCAAATATCTCACAGACCAGAGCATCTCATAGACCCGAGCGTCTCACAGATCCGAGCGTCTCATAGATTTCGACATCTTAAGATTTCAAACGTCTCATAGACCCGAGCGTCTCACAGACTATAACATCTCACACATCAAACATCAAAACTCCAAAAACTTGAACTACGTAAGGTCTGATCTCAGCAGGGAGTTGAGTACGTAGGCAGCCCATCCAGGGTGCGACCCCATTCCAAACAAAAAACCCCTTCCCCCTCTAAGGTGTTCTTCATACCTCTCGAAACTCTCAACCCTTCAACCAAACTAACTCCAAGACCAGCCTATTCTTCAAATCTTCTAAATCATCTAATCCTCAACCCACACTCAATCCTATCCTTTGGCTTTTAAATGAATCTCTCTAAAAAAGGTTTTGAAAGAAGATAATCCCGACAATTGGAGACCGAGATTTCCTCGGGCACCAATCCAAGGTTGTGGTCATTGCCGCTTCCAAGGGGTGTAACCCAGTGCGAACCCACAATAGAATCTCTGATCTGACCAGATAACTCCTATCCATAGGCAACAAATTCAGAGTCAACCAACGGTTCTTAGAACCCTCCTTCCCTTCCTTCCTAGTATCTTAGGTCAAACTAGGTGGCGACTCTAGTCAATTCCGCCTTATAGAGGCATAAGTCCGCGTGGAGCCCATTGAGAGCGGGTATAGTGCTCACTAGCATTCCCCTTATGCTTTCTGGGAAAGACGGACGATGTAGTAGGTATTTGAGGGATGCCAGAATAACGGGTTTTCACCCTCCATAGAATGGCATTTCTAGGATCTAGGCTTCTCAGCTAGTCCATATTTACACAGACCCCCCTCATACCGAAAAATCACCCTCCACAGAATGGCGACTCTGCTGGGGAAAACTTGAGTAAGTTTTTTTCAAACTCAAGGAAGACTGAACTCCATTCAAAATTGTCGGGACTTCCCTACTTCTTTCAAAACCTTTAAGAGATTCTTTTCAAATCCTTTAGGATTATTCTACTCACACTTAGAGTGTGTAGCTGATGAGGACAGCTAGGATTTGTTAAATCCTCAACAAAACATTGCAACAATTGGGTTAATCATTAGCTCACGATTAGAAAGAGACACTTAGGATTGAATGAAGCTAACTTCCCTTCAGGTTAATAACAACCAATTGGAATTACCGCCTTCAAGACAAAACAGTTAGTAAATAGGGTTGCTTGTTCTTCTATGGTTTATTTACCGCATTCATATTATTGTTGCTTGTTGCAGGGTGAGACGGTCATTGACCTACACCATTACCGCTTTTACATTTACAAGTTGTGAGTGCATGGGTAGCTTAGGACATGCATTCCTCTGTGTCACCCCTATTTCCACGAGTCACGGCATCCCAATCGGTCCACGATTGATTTCCCATGAGTCGAGTCACTCACTGAGTGGTTAAGCCCGCGAGGCGAGACGGTCACCGACCTACGCCCTGAAGACTCATGATCCAAAATTATCCTCCATATCCGAGTCCAAACCAGCATATAGTGAACCATGAGCCTTCAGTGTCCAGCTGCCTAATCCGGTGTCTAGGACGGGTTTTATGGGTAGTCACCCCCTTGTATGCCGCCTGTCTGACCACCCTTCTGCCTTACCCTGAAGATTGCATGGGCTCAGTTCTCCATTGTTCCTCTGCACCACGGGTGTCTCTAAAGCCCAATGTCACGCTACACGTCCATAGAGGATCCCGTATTTACCGGATACCCATACATGGCACAACGTAGTCAGTGAATAATTTGGACTTTAGACACACCTGACCGTGCAGATGACGAGAGACCCGTTCCCATGCAGTACTTCCCCAAGTTTCCCAAAAGTGAGTATGTTGTGATAATCCCCGGCCGTGGCTCATGTGACTGTATCACTTCGGGTATCTTGACCTTTCGAACTTAAGCACTCCGGACTTTCTTGATGACGTGCCCCACAAGGCATAACAGAGATAAATCCCGAGAGATGAACAGTGAAGGAACGATGGTTCCCCCGGTGGTATGGAAACATTGATTGACCTGGAAGGTGATTATCCCAATCATTCACACTCAGCTCCACATAAAATCAGCCACGATTTTTATTTTGCACTTACATCTATGTGTGATCACGTTTCAAAAATTAGCAAAAATCAGAAAATGAATCATGTCAAACACTCTAATGAAATATCTTCAAAGTTCTCCATCTCGAATGACTACAAAAATAATGATTTCAAAATTGCTATTTCCAAAGCAGTTTTCAAAGCCGATTTCAACCGAAGTCTTCCAGAAAACAAACTTTGTCAAACGGTTTGCAAAGATCATTTTTTAAAAATCTTCTGTTTTTCAAACCCTACTTCTCACAAATGTTATTTCAAAAACAGATTTCAAAAACCTACTCTTTACAAACGAATTTTGAAACTACATTTTTCATGGATTTTATTTCAAAATAGTTTTCAAAAAACAGTTTTCAAATTTATTTTCACAAATGTATTTCAAAATAAATGATCTAGTCCCCATGTTGTGACCCACTATTTTTGAAGTTCAACCCATCTTCAAATGCAGCGGTCATTACTGTGGAGCGTACTACTCATTTCGTGTTTTCACAAAAGTGGTGGATTTTCACAATGATTTAGGCTCGATCATTCACCTTTCCTTTCTCAAAAATCCCCCATTCCCCTCGTCAGAGCAAGTGGAGCAGCACGAAGATCGACTACGCGGATCGAGCTGAAGGCCAGAGGCGCACCAACCTGCGAAGCTAGCCGAGTGACATGAAGATTAGCAACACCTATTTGAGTTCGAACTATTGAAAATTAGAGGAACCCCAGACTCGTTTTGTTGAGTCATGGTATGCTTCACCACAAGCGCCCAAAGACGAGCAAGCTGCCAACCGGGAGCCCGAAGACGAGAGCGAGTGAGCAATCCACCAGAAGCATGAAGACGGACCGGAGGAGTTCAGAAGAAGTTTAACTCAAATTTCCCCTTTTAATGACTTTTTAGAATTGATGATGTATAGGTTTTCCCTATGATTCTTTTCTCTCTTGTCCATTTCTGAATAGATTACATGTATAGGTTTATACATTCCCTTTGAATTTATTTAGATCAATGTGTATAGGGTTCCCCACTCCCTATTTTATTTGCGAATGACCAAGCGTCAAAGTTTATATTGAGAAAATCCACTACTTTGGAAACACGCGTTTTAAATTATTTTCCAAAACTTGGTTTCTTTTGGCATGCACATATAATAAAAAGAACGAATAAGGGACGACCCCTCACATCTATATATCATTCATCAACTTTGCTTTATGGGGTGAAAATTCACGGTATCTACAGGAGGCACCCCCTAAATAAACAGCATTAACGAACGCAATCGAGCACGAAATAAACCGCATGCATTGCATTCATTACAAAAAGTTTGTGCATTCTTGGTCAGTTCAAATTCGACAAACATACACAAATCCTATCCACCTCAGAAAAATTTCAACATCATGTGTGTCATTGTCACCACACCACACACCGTCTTTCATCCCAATATCTCGACCGCCAGAGCCCAATCTCAGAGGGATAGAAAAGAAAACCGAACTCAAACCTCTCCCAATCAGAATCACCATGCATGTCTGTGACCAAAAGGGAAAAGAGTGTGTCATACCGTGGGGCCACCATGCGGGAGTGGTCACTCCCTAAAATTCCCAAGCCCCAAGAGCTAATCATCAGCCAAATACCATTTTGAAACAGCTTCTCTCACATCGTGCCCAACATTTAGACCATCTTCAGACCGACATTGACGGATTGAGCTTCATGGATCATCAACTGGAATCGACTCAAGCGAGACTAGGTGTAGCCTTACCACTCATGCATTGTATACACAAAGAAAAGAAAAAAAAAACAACACAAAAAAAACATTTGGTCAAAATTCAAAGTCAACCATCTTCATTCATCGTTTTTCAGCATTTTATGCATCCTATATGTAGTAATTCCATATTACCACAATAAATCGCATGATAGATAATCGCATTGGCATACTCCCATATCGAAATGACATCTTTGGGAAAATCGTGGGAGATTGATTGAACATAGTGCATGAACCACTTAACTCTTGACCCATCAATGAATACAAGGGTCTAATTAAAATCAGCACCACAGACCAAGTGAGTAGTGTGCGAAGAGCAGTATTTTCCCTTGAATTCTGAATGAGGATATTGGACAATCCACCGAGCGATGAGGCAGCAGATAGAGTGAGTCCATAGAGGTAAAACCATGAGCGACTTGTGTATTCCTTCAGCACATGGAGAGGCACAATTCATAGCGAGATCAATGTCGATAAACAAGACACGAACTGTGATCCATGCAAAGATTCGAGAAGTAGTAAGAAAACAATCATTGACTAATGAGAATGACGAGGCACTTAGGAATAAAAATCTCCACAAAACCAAAAAGCTTTGACTGCCCTGTACATAATCCCTTAGTGAGCCCCGTTGAGCTTTTCACGATAAACCTTTTTCTGCGAACTCCACAACATGCCAACTCACATACACATATTTACTCACCCTTGCAATAGAGGACTCGAAGGAGCCAGAGCCATGGTCTCTCCCCACCATCCTCACAAAACAGCAAATGAAATGCTTGAAGAAATCAGTGAGTCAATGCAACTCCAAAGCCAAACACCAAAAAAGAACACCGAAAATGTTCAAGAAGATCGATGAATCAATGCAACTCCAAAGCTGAAAGCCAAAATACAAAGAAGAGAATGCTTGAGAAAGTTGATGAGCCAAATGCAATTTCAAAAAACAAAATGAGAAGAAAGTTCAAATCGAACACCAGAAGAGGCAAGAAGGAGAAATCCAAATTCGAAGGACCAATGATGTCCCATAGAAATCAATAAAGGTTATCAAAACCAGTATAATCATTCCACCCATGGTGAAGGCGAAACATATCCTCTATTGCACAAAAGCTCCACAATTCCCAAATAAATCATCCAGTCCCATGTGACATACATCATACCCCTCAGCCCCGTTATAACCTAATAAAGACCTCTGACTCGTTAGTCGATGAGCGTTAACTGAAAGTACCGGATCTGAAACATGAATCATAAGCTTCGTACTCGTTATCAACATGTCCCGTCATACCAAAGGGACCATGAGCGAATGAGTGTGACCTTACCCCATAAGGTCTTCGAGTGCGAGCGAATCTTTGATTCAAGCACCAAATCCTAAACAGCCTACCCCACTGCAGGTGAGGAATTTGTAAGGGTCGGAAAGTCCAGAACCTTGAAAAGAAGTTCTTAGGAAAATACTGCTCCGAGCAATGAGAGTATCATTACACCATTAGCACACACAGCTATACTCACGAGAGATTGACCCGCATCCCTCCATGAGAGGAAAGTGATTCACACATTCCAATTCAACAATAACTCAAGATCGAGCCGAAAATGTCTTATATTCGCAAACCTCGTATTAATAGAGATAGGGCCATACCTTTTCTCTAAAATTGCATATGCATTTTGCATCGTATCCAGCGTTTAATACCTGCATGCATCATAGCTAGTTCATCATCAGCATCTGACCGGTAAGAACTTTGCCTAGTCTCGCCGAAAGTCAACTTCAGTTGTAGTTGTTGAAGCGTAACTTTTGATCAAAAGAAATCAGAAACTGCGGCCATCCGGAGCCATACAAAGATCTTCCTAGAGTTATCCCATGTCATACTCGAGTCTCAACGACACCACTCCCAAAGCCAAGCTAGAGCCATGCAGGAGGCATCCTCACACTTTGAGACTATCCCTAGAGCCATGCGGGAGACATCCCCACACTTTGAGACTATCCCTAGAGCTACACGGAGCCATTCTCATACTTTGAAACCATCCTTGGAACTACACAGGGGGCATCCTAATAGTCCGAGAACAATACGGGAGCCACCTCAAATCCACATCAGATCTATCTCATCACCAAGGTCTTGCCTACAGAATTTCGAACTACGTAAGGTCTGATCTCAATATGGAATTGAGTACGTAGGCAGCCCGCCCAGGGTGCGACCACCTCAAAGACGAAATCTCCCTTTCCCCCTCGTTCCAGCTAATGCATCGTCATGCTTAACCGACACAAAGTCATCCCGGAGCCATCCCTGAAGATCCTGGAACCATGATGGGGACTACCCTAAAGCCATAAACCGTGTTTAGCCATACTATTCCCCTACCCTTGTAAAACCATTCACCCACTACAAATTCCACAACAAACCCTTCAAATCACAGTCATTCCATTTCCGGAGCCATCAAAAACCTCATCAAACCACGATAAATCCATTGTTGGAGCCCCACACCACCCAGAAAATCTGAACCAAAGCAAAACCACCAATAATCTCAAAAATCTCAATCCAAATCGAAACCCACCAACCGCCCCGAGACCATTGGCCACCCCGGAGCCATCAACCCACCAATCGCATCAACCCACCAATCGCATCAACCCACCATTCGACTCCAAATCTGAACCAAAGCAAAACCACCAATAATCTCGAAAATCTCAATCCAAATGGAAACCCACCAACCACCCTGAGACCCTTGGTCACACTGGAGCCATCCACGCATGCTGGAGCCATCTTAGATCCTTGAAGCCATGCCGGAGCCATCCCAAAGCTTCGAAGCAACTTTGGAGCCATTCGCTCACACAAAAATCTACACCCACAAACAGGGAATCTCGATCCAACCAGTACATTTATCTAACCACCTCACATCACATATCATCTGCACATACCCACAAAACTCGTCACTATCTAAAGCAACCTTCATAACCCACTAGACAGCTATTGCGCTACTTGTGCGGTCGCCTTTTCATTTTACACCCACTAGACAACTATTGCGCTACTTGTGCGGTCGCCTTTTCATTTTACACCCACTAGACAGCTATTGCGCTACTTGTGCGGTCGCCTTTTCGTTTTACACCCACTAGACGGCTATTGCGCTACTTGTGCGGTCACCTTTTCGTTTTACACCCATTAGACAGCTATTGCGCTACTTGTGTGGTCACCTTTTCGTTTTACACCCACTAGACAGCTATTGCGCTACTTGTGCGGTCGCCTTTTCATCACCTTTTCGTTTTACACCCACTAGACAGCTATTGCGCTACTTGTGCGGTCGCCTTTTCGTTTTACACCAACTAGACAGCTATTGCGCTACTTGTGCGGTCGCCTTTTCATTTTACACCCACTAGACAGCTATTGCGCTACTTGTGTGGTCACCTTTTCGTTTTACACCCACTAGACAGCTATTGCGCTACTTGTGCGGTCGCCTTTTCATTTTACACCCACTAGACAGCTATTGCGCTACTTGTGCGGTCACCTTTTCGTCTTACACCCACTAGACAGCTATTGCGCTACTTGTGCGGTCGCCTTTTCATTTTACACCCACTAGACAGCTATTGCGCTACTTGTGCGGTCACCTTTTCGTTTACACCCACTAGGCAGCTATTGCGCTACTAGTACGGTACTCGATCAAAGTATTATAGGCTCGTCATAAGCCCTATAGCTAGATGTCAAGAGGTCTAGTTGAGGCACTCCTAAGTCCGAGGACTTTCACTCGCATTCTAGGCCCGTCATAAGCCCTAGGACTGGATGTCAAGAGGTCCAGTTGAGGCACTCCTAAGCCCTCGTGCACCCCAAACCAATCTATTGTTAGCATTCTAGGCCCGTCATAAGCCCTAGGACTGGATGTCAAGAGGTCCAATTGAGGCACTCCTAAGCCCTCGTGCACCCCAAACGAATCTATTGTTAGCATTCTAGGCTCATCATAAGTCCTAGGGCTGGATATCAAGAGGTCCAGTTGAGGCTCGTAATAAGTCCTCGTGCATTCAGCTATCATATCATTTCCCATCGCATTCATATGTTATCTTCCGCACGGCCACATCCCAATGCACCACAAAACCGTAGTGAGAATTTTTGGCGCCCACTCAACCTGATCCAATTCTGCAAGGACTTGCAGAATTGAATCAAGGGGAGCCATCCGTAGACACCAAAAATTCTCACCCCATAAAGCCAATTCCGTAATAATAACTAAAATAAGTGGGGTTGTTGTCTTTCTCTCTCAATATGTATTTATGTGCTTGCCAAAATAAAGCCATCATTTTATCGCAAAATGTTCGAGCTCATTTTCAAACATTCGAGGAAAAACATGATTTTTAAAAAAAAGAATTGCTAACAATAATCTGGTTTCAAACCGGCTCCTTTTATTTTATCCATTTTTTCTGTATCTTGTTGTATTTTTACCTTGTTTATTTCGTATTTTTATTCCATTTCGTTTTATTCGTTGTTTTTATTTTATAACATTAGCGTTTTTGGAATTCTGTTCAATTCAATCTTTAGCTTTTTCTTAATGTACACATTATTGCGTTAAGTTCAATAGATTGCTTAGATAGATAGTGTAACTTTTGAAGAAGTAGGGGATCTTGTGTTTGAGTCTTGTTAAAGCATACATCTGTTGTTTTTAACCTTGCCTGTATTCCCTTTTGCCTTCCTCCAAACCAAACGTGGCCCAACGACTAGCCCACACCCAAAACCGAAGCCCACTTAAAAACCCAACCCATCTTATAAACCCTAGAATCCACCCTTTCTCCTGATAAGACCACAAGAAACCCTACAGTGGGGGGCCGGTTTTTTTTCTTTACGGTAGCCAACCTACATCTTCTTCTTCTTTGTAAAACCCAGCCGATCAACACTCAGTCTCCTTTTTTCACCTTCTTCTCCTCGGCAAATCGACCACACTCAACAGCCATCTTCCTCTTTCACACATTTTCATTCTCCCAAAACCAATCGATGCCAGTTCTTCTCCATAGCTAAAGGGAAAACCACTCTTCACACCCACTTCAGCCGCCTCTCACCACCTTCTTTTCTCCTCCCTCGAACTAGAAGACAAACACCAGGAAAACGCTTTCATTCTTTCGACCGGAGTCGTCTTCAACCGTGTGATTTCCTTCCTTGTCGATTTCAATCTCCATGGCAACCAAAAAAAAAAGAAAAGCCCTGAACCAAAAGTCTGCATCTGCCCTACCTACCCTATCCCCCTATTCCCTTCGGTAATCTCTTAAGACTCGTAGATAGACTTTGAAAGCATTACACTATCTCTTCGTTACTCCCGTGTTGATTGATACTTGGAATGATGTTGTTTTGGTCCTCTGAAGGAATCGTCCTCCATTGACAAGTGATTGTTTCGACCACAATACACCAGTTCTGACACTTGATTGTTCCTGGAACGACGGTTACGAATCGGGGTGATGTTTCAAAGACTGTGAGCGATAACTGCACATTGATTTGGGTCAGTCTATCATCTGGCTGCTACTATTTGTTGGGAAGAATAAACTGGACTTGCTTTTTTTTAATTATCGTCTGAAAAATCGGCATTTTGTTGTTTGGAGATTCGGGCTTATGAGGTTTCTGTTTATTTGGGATCGTTGTTACACTGCGTCGTATATATTATGTTCTCATACTTTACAATTCGATTTATACCCTGAACACCCTCGAACTTATTGAGTTTGGTTGCGCTGGAGAACCTATTAGTGGAATTTGGTGAACTTAAACTGATCTGTCTGTTTGTTTCAGATACGAATACGGTGTCCAAGGTTGATATACTTGATCCTTCGATTAAGTATTGGCACTTAGCTATGTCTGACCCTTTGCTTGTAATTTTTTACTGTATTTTATTTTGGACCCTCATCCCTCTCCGGCCTTTGGGAGTGAGGTCCCATGCGTGTTTTCCCGTGTTTGTTGATCGTCTGGTGACACTTGTCTACAAAGTATCACTATTTACCCTGGTCCCCCGGATTACTACTGTCGGTATATAGCCATGATGTTTACATATTCAATCTCATTCTGCTTCTTACGCTGTTTGTTCACTCGATCTGCTACTTGCCTCCGATTTCATGCTTTGACTAGGTATATATTGGACATTGATGGGTTTGCTTGACTTGGGTAAGTGCTTGCTGGACTTGCGACAGATTGTTCTTGCTGGACTTGTGGCTTTACTTTGATTGTGTAAATACCCTTGCGCTTTGGGCTACCTCTTGGGTTTGGAAATTCTGTTGGTCAGCTACTCTGATTACTATCTGATAAACTGCTTAAAATCTGCCCCTTTTTGCATTAGGGATGTTGATCTTGAAACCGTTTTACTTGCACTGTTACTTCCCCTTGGGTATTACGCTAGCTTGGAAGGTCATATTGCTCACGGTAGTTCTCGGTTTGGAAATACATTTGCTGTTAGTACTAATCTTGCTCTTTGATATCAGATGGAAATGATTCTAATTCTAGCACAACTTTGCTCCTTGCGCATTGCCATACTTGTTTAATCCACATCTGTATATCCTCACTTCATGACTTTTGACTGAGGTACCCACAAAATTGGTGAGCTTGAGTTGGACATGCTTGGCTGAAATCGACTTTGGGCTTGGCACTTTGACCATAGTTGCGCCTTGGCTTGTATTACTTCATGGGTTAGAAAACCCTATCGGTTTGCATTTTATTGCAAGAAACTTTGCTAATTTCTTTTTATGCCCTGAATTGGTTTGGAAATTGAATTGTCTCAGTTTGAACTTGCCCCTTGCACATTGATTTGGTTTGGAAAACTGATTTGATACTAGCATGCTTCTTGTCCCACCGCGCTTAGATAAGAGCCATGACTTGAGTGATAGTTGCCCAAATGTTATGATTGCTTAGATAATTCACTCATTGGCTGGATGGTCCTTATTATTTCTTCATCTTAGAGGGAAATGATATAAACCCTTCTAGGTATGATCCCACATGGCTCACAACTTCATCTCTTTGATACTACACTTCGGTTGAGTCATAATCTAAGATGACGAATTAATTTGTGTAGCAACCCCAATGTTTGATTTATCTGACACTTCATAGCATTTGTTGGCAGTTGAAACTCTTTTCTATGTTCTCGGTTGGGGTATGGGAGATGATTAGATTGCCCCCTTTCCTCCCATTGAGAGGGGCCGTATGATCCCATTGCACACATCCACCCTTCCTTCGTTCTCTGACTAATGTATCTTGCCTCTCTCGGTTGTATTATTTGACATGTACATATTGCTTGAGGAACGGGAAACTGCTCGGGACTAAGGACTGGACTTTGGGCTAGGACTACCGGGGCTCTCCTTTCAAACGCGAAAAACGGTTGGTGTACCTCTTCGGATCCCTATCAGCTCAGTGAGTGGCGTCGATGCGACCCCCCATAGCAGCTCTCTGTTTACAAATAAAACCGTGTTTTATTTTTGTATTCATTTGTTTATTGTTCTTACTTATTTTGTATCTTAGGATTCATTCATTCCCGTAAATATCACCCATTTGGGTTGACAATGAGTTGATTCGTGACTGTTGAGCACATTTCATAGTGGATTAACGTCATTTTTTATACTATTCGAGTCACTGTGGTCAGGTTGGAGGGTACAAGGCTCATAAGTTTATTCTTAGAATCGTTGTTTATCATACCGTATGCACATTCAGGTTTAAACTCAAAAATCTTATTTGCTTGTTGTATATGCGGATCTACTCTCTGGTGGGCTCTGCTTCTTAATCATCAATTTACTTTTGTCTTGTTCATTGCAATGCTCTGGGTTAATGATTTTATTCGAGACGATCAATTGAGGCCCACGATCTCATTATGTCGTACTCGGTGTAGGCATTACTCATACTTGGTTCATGTTTTACCGAGGTACATGCAAAACAGATGTTCGAGCACGACTTGCTTGGCTTGGAGTTTACCTGGACCTTTTGCTAATGAACCCTGTTGGTTTGGGCTTGCAAAGACGGATTGTGAACATTCGACTGCGGATTCGGCTTGGATTTCTTTGTCTTACATTTGATAAGTAATAACCGGGGGCAGGCCACCCCGTAGGTTGGTTCCTATCACCTACACCTCTTCTTGATCATGACCAACATGTTTACATTTCTTGTATCATTGTTTGCTCCTTGTGTATAGATTCGATTGAGAAACTGAGTCAAAGCATGATTCTAGTTTGATCTTCACTCGGGACCAACTCATTAATTATTGCTAAATCTTTTTCATTTGTTTATCTCTAGTTGATTTATTCGCGGAATTATTATGATCCTCATTTGGGTCATTTTTAGAAAGCCCTAGGACAAACATTAGGATAGTGGGTGTCCCCCACACTTAGATCCTGAATGTGGTGACACCCTACACACAACCCACATCTTTAAAGCCCAAAATCCTTGTAGCTACAATCTCCAAGGCCCATTCCGGCCCAAATTTCTAAGGCCCACTTCGGCCAACTTCCAAGGCCCAAATCGACCTACTTTTCACAGGCCCGATTCGGCCCATTCTCCAAGGCCCAATCCAAAGCCCATTTGAGGCCCAATCCAAGCCTAGTTCGAGGCCCAATCCAAGCCCATTTCAAGGACCGTTTCAAGGCCCATTTCAAAGCCTATTTCTATTCAAGCCCATTTCAAAGCCCATTTCAAGGCCCAATCCAAGGCCAGTTTGAGGCCCAATCCAAAGCCCATTTCAAGGACCGTTTCAAGCCCATTTCAAAAGCCTATTTCAAGGCCATTTCAAGAGCCCATTTCGAGGCCCAATCCAAGGCCCAGTTCGAGGCCCAATCCAAAGCCCATTTCAAGGACCGTTTCAAGGCCCATTTCAAAGCCTATTTCAAGGCCCATTTCAAAGCCCATTTCGAGGCCCATCCAAGGCCCAGTTCGAGGTCCAATCCAAGCCCATTTCAAGGACCGTTTCAAGGCCCATTTCAAAGCCTATTTAAGGCCCATTTCAAAGCCCATTTCGAGGCCCAATCCAAGGCCAGTTCGAGGTCCAATCCAAAGCCCTTTCAAGGACCGTTTGTCAAGGCCCATTTCAAAGCCTATTTCAAGGCCCATTTAAAGGCCCATTTCAAAGCCCATTTTGAGGCCCAATCCAAGGCCCTTCGAGGTCCAATCCAAAGCCCATTTCGAGGCCAATCCAAGGCCCAGTTCGAGGCCCAATCTAAAGCCCATTTCAAGACCGTTTCAAGGCCCATTTCAAAGCCTATTTCAAGGCCCGTTTCAAAGCCCATTTCGAGGCCCATCCAAAGCCCATTTCAAGGACCGTTTCAAGGCCCATTTCAAAGCCTATTTCAATGCCCATTTCAAGGCCCATTTCAAAGCCCATTTCGAGGCCCAATCCAGGGCCCAATCCAAAGCCCATTTCAAGACCATTTCGAGGCCCATTTCAAAGCCCTTTCAAAGCTTAATTCGAGACCCATTCCAAGTCCCAATTCGGCCAACTTCTAAGGCCCATTTCGGCCCATATCTTAAGGCCTAAGCCAGACCCATCAGTTCAAAGTTGACATCCAATCAATCCAAAACCGATTCAGTCCCATCTCAAATTCAAACCCAAGCAATTCAATTAGCCCAAATTCAACTGAAATAGTAAGTTCCCAAATTCCCTAAGCTCCTATCTAAATCTCTAATCGAATCCCTACTCTACGCTAGGCCTTTGTGCTTCATCGAGTTACCTTGTTACTGAGTGCTCGAGCTTTGAGAGAGAGAGAATCGCGCAGATAATGCTACAGTATGTAATCTCGAATGTGAGAACGTATGTTTTATTGTGGGGTTGAACCCCTATTTATAGTGTTTTACATTGTCAAATCGAGAGTTGCCAGCCTGTCCTTCTTTTTAATTGCCAGGCTGGCATTTACATATAAGTGGGATATTTATTACCCATCCGGCCGGATCACACTCTGATCCGGTCGATATCCTTTGTTCTAAGCTGTTCCTTCCAGGCACATGGAACCGATGCTCTATTCTTCCTTATTCTCGTACTTTTCCCTCTTCATCAGTCCCACAAGTTCTACTTTTGATTATATTAACGTAAAAAGTAGAACTTTCTCTTTCAGCGTGTGCTTTTGTTGCTTTTTTTTTATTCTGACGCTATGGCCTTTTGCTCTTCCTGCTGGGGCCTTTTATTCTTCCGGCTATCATTTCCCCTTAGTCCCACAAGTTCTCTTTTTCTTTTTTTTTGTTCTTTAAAAGGAAAAAGACTTTCTCTTTCTAATTGTGCTCTTGCCGTGCCCGGCCCGTGCCTGCGCCTTTTCGATGTAGAATTTGCAGAGTCGCTTTTGTGTCAGCGCCCTTTTTCCAGGAAGGTGCAGGATCTCCCTTTAATTTTTCAACTGGGCGGGAATCGTTTTTCTCCCCAAGCTTTAGCTTCGAACTCTTTCAGATACCTTCTTTCCTTGCTCGCCCAGACTCCGTCGCCTCTCCTTGCATCCTTTTTCGAATCTTTCACTCTTTTCGCTTCGCTCTTGCTCTCCGTTTTCTTTCTGATGGCGTCGTCTAGCTCGAAAAAGAACAAGGCAGCTGCGAATTTCGTCCCTGCTAGAGAGGCGATTCAAGGTACCTTTTCACCCAAGGGTTTCGCCCGACTCATCTGAAATCTACCGCGCCTTTCTCGCTGACCGAGAACCTTCTCCATCCTCCTTGGATACCTCCTCCCTTCTCTCCTGTTTGAAAGACGTCGAAGTCCCACTAGGTACTTGCATCTTCCTTCCTTCCGCCGACTCACATCCCTACGATGATTTCGGGCTTGGATATGCCGTTTATACGGACTTTTCCCTCGCGGCCTGACCGTGCCCCCACATCCTTCATTCTGGGTTTCCTGATTCGGCACTGCTGCATGCTTGCTCACCTACACCCGAAGGCATTTCTTACCTCCATGCCTATGTTCTCCTCTATGAGAGAGCAAATTCGGGTAAAGCGACCGAATTCGTCCAATTCTATACCACAAGGGACGATCCTGATAGCCTGACTATCAAGGCGAGGCCGGCTTTTCTCTCTTCGATTATAAGAAAGCGTCTTCCGGGTGAACTCCCGATGGTTCGTCATTGTCCCACCACCAGGCCGATTTTTGGTAGTTCCCTATTGCCCCTTGATCCCGAAAGGCCAATTCAGCTGTCCTCCTTCCCCGTCGCAAGAAATACCTATCTCGAAAATCCTGAAGGTGATAAGCAAAAAACAGCCTACGTTCTCCGTATTTTTTACCCCAGCGCGCCTGGAATCATTGAAAAAATATCACAGTAAGTCTTATTTGGCCAGTTTTACTTAAATTTTACCTTTGACCTGTTCTCTCACTTTTCTATCGTTCCGGCAGATTTCTTTTCTAGAGGAGATAAGGTGGGGCCCTTCAACAGCTGGAATTTTGTCGGCTTCAAGATGGGGGATGAGCAAGTTGACTATTATGCATCTGTTGATGCGGCTGTTGACGTGGCCACGAGGCTCCTTGGGAATGCCCCCCCCTCCAAGAAGAGGCAAAGGGTGATGAACAAGGACCATCCTGTCAGAAGAAAAAGAAAATTACTGGGTCTCCAGCCCGTTCAAGCGGTGATTTGCCAGGTACAAGGTACGTGAGTCCAGGGTCTGGGCGTCGCTTCTTTCTCCCTCTTACTCCTGATTCAGGCCAGGGGTCTGCCTCTCGTTCAGGGCAGGGGTCTGGCCACCCAACCCCCATTTGTGAATTGTTTTCCTGACTTGGCAGGGTATTTCTCTTCCGATCCGGCCCATGGTGCTATCTTGGAAGATACTAACCCACGTATGTTCTCTCTTATTTGAAGGAACTCTTGCCTTTCCTTTTTTGTTCATTCTATGCTGACCCTTTCTTTCTCAGGCTCTCAAGGCGCACCCATCACCGTTACTGACAACGAGGTTGCTCGCGGTCCGGGCCCACCCTTCTCCTGCTGCTCCAGCTTCCGGTACTCAAAGACTCCGGAAGAAAACCGCGTCAAAGCCGAAGGCTGTTCTAGCGGAGGTTCTGAGACTGAAAGCGACAGTGGGGACTATCGGGCACCTCAGTCCCACAAGACTCCCTGGGTGTCTACCTCCTTTTCGCAGAAGGAGGGATGGTTTACTACCGTGGGCAACCTTTGCGCAAGATCCCCTTCAACGTTGCTCTATACCGACGCCTGGAAGGACAATAAGACTTTCTGACCATCCGGATGGGATCTTCGCTCCTCCATCCATTGTTACCGCCACCAAGGAAAACTGAGAGCTGGGGTTGGAGCAGCCGATGCTATCATGCGTCATTCCATTCCCACGGGAGATGTCTTCAATCTGATGTGGCAAAGCATTTTTCGAGTAAGCGCCGCCTTCCTCCCTCCTCCCATGCCTTTCTGATATATTTTTTTTTAAGTTTTTATGCTCTGTTTGTTATTTTTTTGGTAGGTTATGTATATGGCTCAAAGCGCTGAAGTTCAGACTCGGGATCTTCAGTTTGACTGCAACGTGAAAAAAGTCGGGCCGATAATACTGAAGCCGAGTTAAAGCAAACCCGTTCTAACCATGATAGCTACATGGATATTGTAAACTATGAGATTGACCGCAAGGTGAAAGATAGGACAGACACTTTGAACAAGGAATTGCGGTCATCTCGCCATGAATGTGTTCGTCTTCGAGACGAATACGAATCAAAGTTAAAGAATTTGCGGGAAGAGATGTTTGCTCTGAGAAACCAGAGCCTCCACACAGAGGGTATCCTGAAGCAGGTACTCCACAAACCTTCCGGTGAAAAGAATGTCTTGATACCAGAGCATACTTGTCTGACTTGGAAGTTTTGTTGCGGCAGGTACAAGCTGCTCACAAAGGGACGTAGATTCCCTTACTTCAGACAAGGCTTACTTTGCGGGTGTGAATGTTGCCCTTGAGAAAGAAATTAAATCCCTTGAGGCGGACAAAAAAGCTTTGACTGAGCAGAATGAGGCTTTGGTGGGAGACAAAGCCCACTTATTCAAGAGCTCACCGCATTGACCGAGGAAAAGAATGCTCTGGATGAGCAAACTCGAATTGCTTTTGACCAAGAGAAGCAGTTTTTGGTGGATGAGAACACGACTCTTTCTGAGGGTAAAGCTGCTTTTGCGGCCGAGAAGGCTTCTCTGGAGGGAAAGGTGAAAACCTTAGAGGAGGCCAAGCAGCTCTTGACGGATGATGAAAACACAGCTCTTTCTTCAGGCAAAGCTGCTCTTGCGGCCGAGAGAAAGCTTCTCGGAGGGAAGGGGAAAGGGCTTTAGAGGAGGCATGGCCCTCCGCCAACCCGAAAGTGCTAAGGTTCCGGCCAAGGGTGAGTCTTACTGGTCTTTTTTCGCCGCTTTTATCTTATGCCTTATTCTTACTGACTCCGCTTTCCTTTCCCCCTCTTCTTTTAAAAACAGATCCTGAAAGTCTTTTAAGACATGTCGAGAAGCTCAGCGATCGTATTGATAAGCTGAATGAGGAGCTTTCTGCCGCGGGTTCTGACCGCGATCTTTACCGAGCTCAGGTGTTGCAGCTTGAGGGGGATGTTGCCAAACATACAGCCTACGCCCGTCAGGCCCAAGAAGAGTTGAAGAAACAAGGAACTGTTATTGCCCATCTAAAAAAGGCTTTCGGTTCTCAGAGCCGGAAGATTACCAACATTTGTCGTCAAGCCATCTCCAAGTACTTCCTGAAGAGGGGGGAAGTACTGGATGACGATCTGTATAATGAGCTGGAGTTTGACAATGTTGCCCGGAAGAGCAACTTTCTTGAAGACTTTGAGAAGTTTGGTCGTATCCCTGGTGAGACAGAGTCTTTGGGCCTGGTCAAGCTTCTTTCCTTCCCCCGATAGCGGCCTGCGCCAGGAGGTTGCGGGCTTTCGTCAAGCTGCTGGAAAATCTAACTCTGCAGAGAGTGTTTCCAAAGAGTCCGCTGTAAAGAAGCCTGCTAAGGAATAGATGCTTTTTAGATAGCAATTTGTTAGCACAGGAATCTTGTATATTGTATTTTGGATTACTATTTTTGGTGATGTTTTGGCGTTTACCATTTCTTTTGCATCCCTTAAATGTTTTAAGTAACTTCCTTACGAGTTAGTTCATACACTCTTCATTTGGCTTTATCCGGAGCGACCGGATTTCCAAATGCTTTGTAGATTCCCTTTTGTTTATATGGAAGATCATTATGCCTTTGCTCTAAGCTTTTTTACGAAATAATAAATTCCTGTCTTTATAGGCATGCTGGCTGGGTGGTACATTTCAAGGCATGATAGCCTGTAGGCACACTGGCCGGATGGTACATTTCAAGGCATGATAGCCTGTAGGCACACTGGCCGGATGGTACATTTCAAGGCATGATAGCCTGTAGGCACACTGGCCGGATGGTACATTTCAAGGCATGATAGCCTGTAGGCACACTGGCCGGGATGGTACATTTCAAGGCATGATAGCCTGTAGGCACACTGGCCGGATGGTACATTTCAAGGCATGATAGCCTGTAGGCACACTGGCCGGATGGTACATTTCAAGGCATGATAGCCTGTAGGCACACTGGCCGGATGGTACATTTCAAGGCATGATAGCCTGTAGGCACACTGGCCGGATGGTACATTTCAAGGCATGATAGCCTGTAGGCACACTGGCCGGATGGTACATTTCAAGGCATGATAGCCTGTAGGCACACTGGCCGGATGGTACATTAAAAAAATTTGCTTTAAAGGAATACCTCATTTTATTACTTTTGTAAGAAACGTTTTATACATAAAACTTTTTGAGGCACTCGGCATGCCATGAGTGAGGCAACTCGTATCCTTCACTATTTTTCAAACGATATGAAGCTTGCCCTGTTCGCCGTTGTACTATAAATGGTCCCTCCCATTGGGGCTCTAGCTTCTTTGGTTGCTTTACCTCTCGAAGGACCAGTTCACCTGGAGCAAAGCCTTTCCCTTGTTTTCTGGTTAAAATATCTTTCCACTTTGCTTTATCCCTTCCATCCGGACTTGGGCCATAGTCCTGGTTTCTTCAAGCAGGTCAAGGCCGTCTTTCACCCCTTCATTGTTGTTTTCTTCATTAAAGGATTCCCATCTAATCGATGGGACTATAACTTCAGCCGGAACGATTGCTTCCAGACCGTAGGTCAGTCTATATGGAGTTTCCCTGTTGGGCCCTTTTCGGTTGTCCTGTAGGACCAGAGAACCTGAGGTAGCAACTCTGCCCATCTCCCTTTTTGCTGTCCAACTTCTTTTTTATAGCTTTGACAATTTGTCCATTCGCATTTTCTACCTGGCCGTTTGCTTGTGGATGGGCGACCGATGCGAATCTCAGGTCAATCTTCCATTCTTCACAGAATTCCCGGAAGCTTTTACAGTTGAACTGAGTTCCATTGTCTGTTATTATTATTTTTGGGATCCCAAATCTGCAGACTACATACTTCCAGATGAAATCTTGTGACTTTCTTGCGGTAATGGATACTGTTGGCATGGCTTCCACCCATTTGGTGAAGTAATCAATGGCCACATAAATGAATTTATATCTTCCGGGGGATGCTTCCGGAAAAGGTCCAACGATATCCAATCCCCACATGGCAAATGGGATCGGGGACAATATGGCTCTCAGTGTGGATGGGGGGCTATGTATTTTGTGGCCGTGTTCCTGACATTTTATGCATTTCCGTATGTATTCTTTTGAAAATTCCCTCATCCTCGGCCAATAGTACCCCAGCCTTAGGATCTTGTGGACTATTGCCCTCTCTCCTTGGTGGTTCCCACAGGTCCCCTCATGTAGCTCCTCCATGAGCCTTACTCCTTCTTCTATGGTAACACACTTAAGTGCTGGCCTCGCGAATGATCTTTTGTAGAGCTGTCCTTGTTCTAAAAAGAAAGATGCAGCCCTTCGCCTTGTTTTGCCGCCTCCTTCTCATCTTGTGGCAAGTTTCCGCTTTGTATGTACTCAACAATGGGTGCCATCCAAGACTTGGCTATTGCGTCTGATTCAATGGTGCATACTCGGATCTCCTTCAGACTTGAGTTTGCCTTTATTTCCATCCAGACTTTACTGGGCATTCTTTCGGCCATACTGGCCAGTTTAGCTAACGCATCGGCCTCTATGTTTTCTGCTCGAGGAAGATGTCTTAACTCACATCTCTGAAAGTTTGCCTTCGTCTCTTGGACTTTGGCCAGGTATTTTCCAAGCTTCTCCTCCTTGACTTCGTAGATGTTATCGTTTTGTCGCGCCACTAGCATTGAGTCTGAGTATATTTCTAACTCTGCATAACAAACAAAGAGGTAAGTCCCACTCTTCCCCCTTAGGGGGCATGTATAAAAAAATTCCTATAGACACAAATGAGCACAGTGAAGAAACCCCGTTTTATTTAGAAAAAACTGTTGCCACTAAGGCAGTGGCGACCTCAACCATGTATGAGGGCTTCATATTCTGCTTCATTATTTGTTACTTCAAATTCCAGCCGGAACGACAAAGTTAAGAGTTCTTCCATCCGGCGTTGGACCACTATTCCGGCCCCGCTCCAGTCTTGCATCGAGCTCCGTCAACTAGGATAACGTACGGGTTGGTTGGTTCTCTTTGTTCTTGGCAAAGGTTGTTTCGGTTATGAAGTCCGCCAAGGCCTGTGCTTTATGGTGTTCGAGGAAGGAAGTGGATTTCGTACTGGGTGAGCTCGACGGTCCAACTAACCATTCGCCCGGATGCGTTGGGTTGTTTGCTATTGTTTCAGTGGCCAATTTGTTCTAACGAATATTCGGTTGTGACTGAAAATAAGGCCGAAGCTTTCGGGATGCAACGACTAATGCAAACAAATTTTTTCAACGTTTGTGTAGCGGCTTTCCGCTGGAGTTAGGATTTTCCGTTGTAGTACACTGGTATCTCTTTTTTCTCCTCCTCCATTATTAACACAGCTGCTATTGCCCAATCTGTGGCAGAGAGGTAGAGATACAAGTCTTGACCAGGTGCCGGGACACCCAGCTTGGGCAACTCTTTGAGCATCTCTTTGATCCTGTCAAAGGCGTCTATACACTCTCGACTCCACTGGAATTTCTTGTTTTTTCGTAAAATGCTGAAAAATGGTATTGACTTTTCTTGGAGTTTTGAGCAGAATCTTGCTAAAGCCTTGAGCCTTCCGTTCATGCTTGCACATCTTTAATGTTCTTTGGTGGTGATAGATCGAGGATTGCCTGAGTTTTTCGGGATCCACTTCAATCCCTCTTTGCCCAACGATAAAGCCTAAGAACTTCCCCTTTGTAACTCCAAATACGCATTTTTCCGGACTCAGCTTGATTTGAATCTGTCTAGGGTGTCAAAGGTTTCTTTTAAATCTTCCATGTGTTGTACCCAGGAATTACTTCTTACCACGATATCATCGACATATGCCTTACATTCGGGCTAACTGTTGTTTGAACACTTTGTCTATCATTCTTTGGAAGGTTGCACCCGCATTTTTTAATCCAAAAGGCATCACCTTGTAGCAAAAGGTTCCGGCCGAGGTAATAAAAGATGTTTTTCTGAATCCTCCTCATTCATTCTTATTTGATTATATCCTGAAAACGCATCCAAGAAACTTAAGACAGAGCTTTGAGCCGTTGAAGCAACAGTCTATCTATCGATGGTAGTGGGTAAAAGTCTTTAGGACATGCTTTGTTCAAGTCTGTGAAGTCCACACACATTCTCCATTTGCCATTTGACTTTTTAACCATCACAACATTAGCCAACCACTTGGGATAGGACACCTCCCTGATGAATCCGGCTTTAAGCAGTTTTTGCACTTCAGCACGTGCCGCAAAGTCTCTTTCCTCTCCTATTATTCTTCTTCTTTGCCGGATGGCTGGGTGCTTTGGATCCACTCGTAGGTCATGCTGGATAACGCTTGGATCTACTCCTGGCATTTCGTCCGTGCTCCAGGCGAAAGTTACCCTTCTTTTTTCCAGGAATCTCATCAGGTGAGTTTGCTCCCACTGTCGAACGCATTCCTATTTTAAAAAATTTAGAAGGGTCAGTTTTTAAGTGTACCTCTCGTGGTGACTCTTTAGAGGTTCCACAGTCTTCTGCCCTTTGATCCGGCTCTGGCGGGAGAGGGAGCTTTCCCTTGAATTCCTTTTCCGACCCACCGTTTTGACCATCTCTTCTTCCGGCATTCCCTCCATGATGCGTACTCGCATACCCGAGCCATCTTTTGACTTCCACTAATGGTCACCGCCTTTCCAGACCTGGTTAGATACTTCATTTTCAGGTGGTGAGTGCTGCATATTGCTTTGAAAGCATTAATCCCTGGCCTGCCAAGATACATATTGTATCCGGAAAGTCCCGGTACAATGAAAGCTGTGAGCTTTTCAGTTCTTCGCTCGTCTCCCAATCCCAATGTTAAGGTGAAGTCTATGCTCTGAAGACTTGGTAGAAACGCCCCCAACGAAGCCTCCAAGGACCGCCGAATATGGTTTAATCTTACTTTCTGGAATCTCCAATTTTTTAACTGCCTCGGCCGATATAACATTCGCTCCAGCCCCGCTGTCTATCAGGATTCCTTCCATTATCCTGTCATTTACTTGCGCCCGAATGACCAGTGGATCATTGTGAGGGTATAACACCCCTTCTCGTCTTCGTCTGTAAAGAAAATCTGGGGAAGATTCTCTCGCTTGGCAATTTTTCTTTCCGGTAGCTCTTGATGTACCGCATGAATATGTCTTTTTCTCTCGCTTGGGGTCAACGGTCCTACTCTGAAAAGAGACCTGAGAATTTGCTTAAGAGAAAAAGTTTATTAGATTTTTATTACCGGAAGATTCCGGGGGATTTTTACAACATAGGTCTTTTCTAAAAAAAAGAAAAAGTTCAATTACACCGCCCTTGCTTTATTGTTGGCGTGACTGGTTTTACCTAACATCAGAGAAACGAAAAACTTCTCCACCTCCTACAAACCTGAGATCATACCGACTGATTTGCCGTGATTAAGCTCAGGGTGGATCTCTTCTTCCCGGTGATTTCGAGAGGTGGACTGATTTTGCCTGCCATATTGCTTCTGCTGGCCTGCCATCTGCTTTCCTTTGCTCTTCTTGTCCTCTTCGATGATCCTCAACTCTTTGGCCAGAGTGGCGCAGTTTGCGGTTCTGTGACTTTTGCAGCCATGGTACTCACAGAAGGCTACCGGAATCTCTCCTGGATAAGGCTTCTTTGGTGGAGGCAGATATCCTTCTTTGACCGCCGCCGCATACCTGCCTGGATCAATCTGGACGGCAACTCGGGCGTTCTGAAACTGAGGCGCCTGGGATGGAGCTTTGTAGTAAGGCTTGTATCTTGAGCTTCCTCCCGATGAACTTCCTGATATGTTGCCGGAAGAGCCATTCCCATTCGATCTCCTTTCTTGTCGTTAACCGCTTTGAAGCTATTTGCTAAATCTCTGGCCTTATTTTCCGCCACCTCTGACTTTAGAAACTCATGAATCATTTCGGCTAGCTCTCCATGGGTTTTGGGGCTTTTGTCGCGATCTTCCCGGCGAGTCTTGGCTGTGCTAGCCCGTTCCGAAAGCCTTGATTAGGATCTTTCATCAATGTCATCGATTTCTGCTACCTGCTTATGAAACCTCACGCTGAATTCTTTCACCGTCTCCCCCTTCCTCTGTTTGAGATCCATTAGTTCTATCGTTTCCTTTTGATCTTCTTGCTTGCGGCAAAGTATTGCTGAAACTCCTCAGTCAATTGCTTAAAACTTGAGATCGACTGCGGGGGTCTTGTTGAGATCCAACCGAGCGCTCTTTTGGATAATGTTCCCGGAAACAAATTGCAGAGGGCGAGAGAACTTATCCCCTGTGTGTTCATCGCGAACATAAACTTTGAACGTGAAGAGCAGGGTCCCCCGTTCCATCATACTTTTCAACTGCAGGTGCAACGAAGTGAGGAGGAAGCTTTGCCTTCCTGATTTTCTCGGAGAAGGGGTAGAGAGTAGAGAGTCATGTCGATCGAATCATCTTCCTCAGTCTCGTCGCTGATGATCAGAGTTTTCTCTAGCTGCTCTTTCTTCCGGCTGTTGCTCGCCTCGGAGTCGCGATTTTTGAGCGATTCAAGCGCCTCAGTCATGTCCTCCCATTTCTTCTGGTATTCTACATCTCGCTGCATCAGCTCCTGCAGAACTTCATTCCCCTCCACTATCCTTTCGTCGATGGTTCTGACTAAGCTTTTCAGCATCTCCTCCAACGCTTGCTTGGAGATCATGTTTTCAGCTTCTGTTCTGTTGTTTTCGGTTGCTTTCACGTATCGGTCTCGCCCTCAGTCGGGGGGTGTCTTCCTTGTTCTTGGAGCCATCCTTGCACGCGTACTTTCCTTGCTTTTCCTGCAAAAGACACAACCTCAGAAGTTTCAAAGCTTCGTTGTTTCGCTCAAAATCAGGTACCTCCGGTGGACTCGTGGTTGCCAAGAAAGATCTTGAGCCATTCGTTTCCCACAGACGGCGCCAAATGAAATAGTAAGTTTCCCAAATTCCCTAAGCTCCTATCTAAATCTCTAATCGAATCCCTACTCTACTGCTAGGCCTTTGTGCTTCATCGAGTTACCTTGTTACTGAGTGCTCGAGCTTTGAGAGAGAGAGAATCGCGCAGATAATGCAACAGTATGTAATCTCGAATGTGAGAACGTATGTTTTATTGTGGGGTTGTTGAACCCTATTTATAGTGTTTTACATTGTCAAATCGAGAGTTGCCAGCCTGTCCTTCTTTTTAATTGTCAGGCTGGCATTTACATATAAGTGGGTTATTTAATTACCCATCCGGCCGGATCAGATGATCCGGTCATATCCTTTGTTCTAAGATGTTCCTTCCAGGCACATGGAACCGGATGCTCTATTCTTCCTTATTCTCGTACTTTTCCCTCTTCAATTCCATTATACAATTTGTTAAACTTTGGCGTACATATATCTTTTTTTTCTTGATTGCCCCACCTAATAGAATATTCTTAGTGAAACCAGATTTTTAAAATTTATGTCCAAATTTGATTATTAATACTTTCATGTAAGTACAATGAATGTAAAATTTATTTTTAAATAAAGTATATATATATATATATATATATATTAATGTACATTTAAGAATAAAGTGAATTTCATAAGTATTCAAATATAAATTATACATATACTATTAACTAATTCAATTTAGATAATTATTAGAAATATGGTTACGGGATTAGATGAAAACATGGGGTGTGGGAGAGTTTTCTTAAACAAAAGGGAAAATTACATGTCCCGCTCATGACGTTTGGCGATATTACACACTCCACCTATGTGGTTTCAAACATTACTTTGCTCACCCATGTGGTTTCCCCCGTTTTACATCTAGCAACTTTTCTAATTTTTGTTCAATTCAAAAGATGCTTAAACATTGTCCAAAATTGATGAAATTTTACATGGATGATGCTAAAGTGATATATTATGATCTTATGTCAAATCTGAAATTTTTAAGCTTAAATGTGACCTGTGGGACCCAATGAAACAAATGACATGTTTACTGGGTCCCACATGTCACATTTAAGCTTAAAAACTTTAGATATCTCACTTAACCAAAATATAACACTTTAGCATCATCCTTGTAAAATTTCATCAATTTTGGACCATGTTTAAATATCTTTTGAATTGAACAAAAATTAGAAAAGTTGCTGGATGTAAAACGGAGGAAACCACATGGGTGGACAATGTAATTTTTAAAACCACGTGGATAGAGTGTGTAATATCGCCAAACGTCATGGTAGGACATATAATTTTCGCTTAAAAAAACATGGGAGAGTTACTCTAGTTAATTAGAGTTAACTCAAGGACTAAAAAGTAAAAAACTATTAATTTAAGGATGTAGTTTTAAATATAAATAAATAAAATTTTAATTAAAAATTATTTAGATGTCAATACACGATTGGTCCATATTGGAATATGTTCCAGCCCATCTGTTTCTAGGCCCAAGTTTAATTTAGTTAGATAAAGGCTGATTTTCATTTTGTTAGGTTTTATATTTTTAGGTTGTTAAGATTTCCTAGATTTTTTATCTAGGTAGTTTTTATCTATAGTTATCTTTAGTAGTTATATATATATGGATGTACTGACGGATAAAAAGAACGATAGATGAAATTCTTATACGACAATTCTCATGAGTTTACAATTCTTTATAACACGTTTTACAAATTAATGCTTCCGCATATCACAAAACCTATTATGGTATCAAGAGCACAGGAGAATTGCTTAATCTTCTAGGTTTGAGCTTCAGCAGCAAGCATGGCCGACGACGGCAAAGGGAAGAAGGAGGCAGTGTCGATGTCATCCTCGAATAATGTCATCGACGTCAACGATCCTATATATGTACACGCAACAGAAAATCCAGGGCTTAGTTTGGTATCTAAGTTCAATGGAAAAGGGTTCTCGGTTGGAAATTCGATATGGTTACCGCACTTAAATCCAAAAATAAATATGGGTTTGTTGTTGGTAAAATCGAAAAACCGAAGAAGAAACAAATACCATTCGTTATGCAGCTTGGGATCGGTCCAATTCCTTGGTTGCGTCTTGGATTAAAAATTCGCTAGGAGCTGATGCACTTGGTGGAGTTCGGTATTGTGACGACCCGAAAGAGATTTGGGACACTTTGTGCGAGCGTTACCAACATAGTAACCTTGTTGTAATTCACAGCTTGAAGCGTGACCTCGCAGAAATCAAACAAGGGAACGATTCAGTCACAAAATATTTTAATAAGTTAAAGAAGATATGGAGTGAGCTCGAACAGGCTCGACCGCAGAAAAAATGTACTTGCAACGGGTGTACTTGCGGTGCTAACAAATCAAATAAAAAAGCACTAGGTGAGGACAAGCTGGTGCATTTTTTGATGGGTCTCAACAGGGATTACATTTCTATTCGTGGTCAAATACTTGCAATGAAGGAACCGCCTAGTCTTGAGAGGGCCTTTGCGCTTGTTGTTCAGGAAGAAGAGCAAAGAGGAGGAAAAGCTACTACAGAAGATGCTATGTCTTTCTATGCTCGTAAATCTGTCAACACAGAAAGCTCTAGGAACCCTAGCGGCAAGTGCAAGGGTGAGTATGAAATACCCCGACCTTAAATATAGTGATTAAAATTATCCTAATAGGTATTTAGGGCTTAATGGTGCTTAAGTAATGTTGGAAAGGAAGAATAAATCCAAAAGAAATAAAGGAACGCTTAAAAAGCGAAAAACGCTAAATAAGCATTAAATAACCATAGGAGGTATGAGACCTCGGTTAGCGTATTATATGGATTCCTAGGACTTAATAAGGCCAAAATAATATAAGGGAACAAATCCCGAAGAAAACGGATCCTTAAAATGGATTAAAAGCATAAATGAACCTTAAAGCACGTTTTTCGAGGAAACCAGGAAAACGCGACTTTAAGCGGGTCAAATAGACTCGTAACAATTTTGGTCAACCAAATAATCATTAATAAATATTAGTGAAGGTCTAGAACCAATAAAATCTATAAAACGAGAAAATAGTAAAAACTGTAAAAAAACGGGAAGTTATGGGGTGAAAACATAAATAAACCAAACTAGTGTGCCCACTATTGCAAATAGAATTTTAAAACCCATAATAGGGCTGTGTGTGAGCCGATTTCATTTCCCCCTCACACACCCTTAATTACTCCTCATTTGCAAAAGACAAAACAAAAGTAAAAGTAAAAAGTAACTTATTACTTTATCTCACCTTCTCTCTCCTACTCTCTCATTTCCTCACCACACTCCACGTACTGCACCTCTCTTCTTTCTCTGCTTTCTTTCTTCTCCAAGCAGGCCAGCCATGGCGATTTGAGAAACCCATTCAACAACCAACCCATTCAACAAAGCCTCCCTTCTAAGTACTCAAACCTCCACCAAAAATTACAAAATTTGTACCATTGCATTCCTCTCATCAAGGAGAGCATTTCCCTCTTTTCCAAATTCGAAAATACCCAAATTCATTACCATGGGAGTTCTTGCCTTTGAAGAGAATACCACCATTAGAAGCCTCTCCTTCACCTTGTTGGTCTAAGGTAAAAAGAAATCCGAAAATACTAGTGTTTCTTGCTTTTATGTACAAAATAGAAATTCTAAGCCTTGAACTTCTATTCCTTGCTTGCCCAGCCGATTTTGGCTTCCTTTGAAGGGTGGAAACCCTACTCATGTTGCTATTCTACACTCCTTCTACATACTTGCAAGGTAATGCACTTCCTAAACCCTAAAATTTACCTTAAGGCTTCAAAGATAATTTAAGGACTAGTTTTGTATTGAAATGGGGTTATATATCAATGGGCTGTAGCTTTAGAGGATTGAATCTCCCTAACTGGTGGGAAGAAAAGAAAAGGAAAGAAGAATGGACGAATAAGGAGAAGGAAAGAAAGGCTAGAAAAGAACAAGGTAAATTACACTCACCTTGTGTAGTTTTTGTATGTGTATTGTAACAGATTTTTAGTAGTTGAAATGAGCATTGTAAATGGAATTGAGTAGTGGTATAATGTGGAAGAATACCAAAATGTTTTAAAGCTTTAGAAGACATTTAAAAGCTTGTATAAACCTTGAGGAAAGAAATGGTATGTGCAGGAATGAAATGAGTGTTTAGTGTTTAGCGTGTACATTGATAATGAATATATTGAGCAGGTTGTAAACTGAGATGATGAGTAAATTGATGTGGTGAGAATACTTAGAAATGTAGGGAAACTCTGTCAAATTTTTGTTAGGAATTTAGTGGACTTAAGTGTTGTTTGACAGAGAGGAACATGGATGTGTTCAGAGAGGAAAATGTGAGATTTTCACTTTGGTTTGTATTTAGGAGGAAGAGGTGTAGTTGGGTAGTATTGGAAATGGTGTAATGTGAGGTGTTAACTAAGTTATGCTAGATGGGGAAGCATTTAGCTAGTAGAAAGAATGAAGGAAAAATCTGTAGCAGCAAATGAGGAAGAAAAACTGTAATAGGAGGGAAAATTAGCAGTGAAAACGTGTGAGTTATCAGTGGTTGAGTGATGAGTTTGATGATTGAACTAGAGTAGCTTATAGTGTCTAAGTAGTGTTAAAATGTGCTAGATTATATATAGGAAGCTTGGGGAAGAAGTTGGTAAAATTGAAGTTGAAGCAAAGCTTTAAAACTGGAAATTTGCAACAGACTAGATTGGTCCTCGTTTGCAAACAAGTACACAAACCAGGACCACCTCTTAAACTTGGCAGAATGCTTTCTCGCTGGAATGGTCCTGGTTTGCAAACAAGTACGCAAACCAAGACCACCTCAAAAACTTGACAGAAAGTATCGTTGAAGGATGGTCCGGTTTTGCAAACAAGTACACAAACCCGGACCACCTTAAAAATACGACAGAAAGTTTTCTAAAGTGATGGTCCGGGTTTGTAAACTGGTACACAAACCCGGACCACCATAAAAACTTGACAGAACATTCCCAAAGTGTTGGTCCGGGTTTACAAACTCGGACACAAACCCGGACCAACACACAAATGCTACAGAAAGTGTAAAAATGGAATTTTAAGATGGGGAATTGAGTGGTAATGATAGTATAAGGTAATTAGTACTTAATTAATGATGTTTAAAGGTCATTAAGGGTATGAACAAGTTTTAAAAGTAATGAAGAGTAAGTAAACAATGTGTAAATGTAAGAATTGTAAAGACATAGTAACTATAAGTCGGGAAATATAAAAGATGAAACGAGTTAAGTTAATTATAGTTAATTAACCGCTCGATCGCATGTATGTGATAGGATTTGATTAGTCGAACACCGAAGAGGAGTCGGTGAGTCCAAATCAACGGTGCAAGGTATGATTTCTTCATGCTCTGTATCCTAACCTGGTTACCCCGATTTGTGTGCTATTTGATCACCTAAATAAGATAAATGCATGAATCGGACTATATTGCACCTACTTGTGCTTGTTTAAGTTGTTCTTGATATGTATTGTCTTGAACACCAGTTTGTATAATTCATGAAATATATGAATGATGATGGAGTGTATTTGTATGTTGTAGTGTACTTGTGTATCGTATTGTACTTTGTATGTATGAGTATGAGAGTATTGAATTATTGTGTGGCTTGTGTGTGAATGACTTCTACTAATTCCTAACCACCTAACTCCTAACGTAAGTATTGAGTAAATTGGAATGAGTAGAAGTCCGATATAGTTTCGGCCACGCGTGAGGATGAGGAGACACAAGAGGTTGGATCCGATTCCTGGTTCTTTAACTGGTCCACGGCCCAAACCCCTTAAATGGGTAGCATCCTGGATTGGTGAACCAAGTAAGCCCGGTGGTGGGACGGTGTAGTCCCTGCCCGGAGGTCCCGACGACTTAACTTGAGTAAGTAGTAAGTAAAGTAAGTATTGTATGAGTAATGGTCTTGGCTGGTGTAAGTCATTGACCCCGAGTAAAAGATAATCTCCACCCGATTAACCCGGGTGGACCAATGAAGCTAACAAGTACGGTGTATTGAGAATGTATGGTGTATGTATTGCGTATGTATTTCGGAAGAAGGTAAGTATGTATTGGATGGCTTGTATTGTATTCCTTGTATGTAATGAAGTGTGTAAATGTATTCCTTGTGAAAAGTATTGTAGTATTGTGTATAAGAGCATGTATGCATGTATGTTTGAATAAAATGAATTGCATGTATTCGACCAAGTGGTCGGCGTACCCTCGCTAGTACGCGGGGTATGCGGAAGTCATATTCAGCGTAAGCTGACCCCCTAGGGGGAACGTTTTAGTGTGCAGGTACCCGAAGCGGATATGGTCAAGGTAAGAGACCGGTGGCTACACTTGGATAGTTAGAAGTAGAATGTAGAAGCGTACTAAGTGGCACACCCCTTGTACTTAGGAAGTAAGTAGTTTGTGAGGAATGGGTAGTGGTTAGACTCTTAATGAGTATCTATGAAATTGAAAGAGGTGTTGTATTTATATAAGGATCTTAGTAAACTCGGTGTATTATATTGTATTGAACTTATGGAGCATTGTAATGAATGGGAAGTTCTAGTATTCGATTCGGTAATTGGAGTATGTAATGTAAGTGTGTAGTACTCGGATATTCCGGTCCATCAGACCGATGTTGTATGTAGTAGGAGTAGCCTTGTTAGTCACGTGGGTGGCTAACGGCATTGTATCACCCACCGTGTGTATGTAAGTATCCGCTGCGTGAATCTGGATGTGTAAAGAGATTGAACGGTAATGACGGTATTAGCGGTAGGGGTGTTACAGAGTATGATAGGAAGAAATTGGAATGCAGTCTCTGCAAGAAGACTGGACATAATTTTGAAGCCTGTTTCCAGAGGTTGAGCTGTACCTACTGTAAGAAGAATGGGCACTGTAACACCCCGTCCTAAGCCAATCGTGGTTATCGCAACTTAACAGATAGTACTTAAATGTCGCAGCGGAACTAACTAACACCAGGACCTTGCCACGGTCTGATATACAAGAAATACCGTCACTTAAATATTTACAACCGCATAATCACATTACATACGCCAACCGAGTTTAAAGTATCTCCAAAAACCACACAATGCTTCACAAATTCAACTACTAAAAGACGGGTGCACAGGCGCTACCCGTACACAAAATAAAGTCCCACCTAGGGATACCCGCTCCTACTCTCGTGGTGCGACTTCATGGGTCTCTTACCTGCAAGTGTAAAAACAGCCCCAAAGGGGGTCAGCACGAATGCTGGTACTCCCTCTCATGGCCCCCAAGCTAACGGGGCTACGACGACTAATTGTCGATAGCATGGAATTGATTAAGTACACAAGCATGATATGAAGTGCAATAAACAACAATCCACAGATGAACATACATAGTTCACACACAATGAACGACACAAGCGTTCCCTTATCAAGCGGGTTAGTAACCCCCTCCTCAGTCCTGATTCCTTAACCTCAGTTCCATATCTTACCTCAATCTTAACCTTAACTTATTCTCAGTATACAAACCGTTCCTAGAAGGGAATGGTTGTAGCTTAATCTCAAACCTAGGATTTAGGTGATCCTACCGCACCATCTTAATGCCACCTACCCTGGACGGGAGTCTAGCGTAGCTGAGCCGGCAACCGGCCCTAGGCTACAAGTCCGAAGACAAGTCCTTAAGTGGAGGGCGGATCTGATTCAGATACCGTCCCCCTTTCCTTAGCATGCATGACCGGAGTCAGTCCCGGGTTCCTCACTCAAGTTCCAGTTAGTACAAATCTTACACACCATGTGCTAGTTAAACCTTAACGGGTATTAACCAACAGTTACCAATACTTATTCATGTCCTTAACTCCGTAAGTACCAAACTTAGTTAGTAACAATCTCAAGTCTCGTGCGTTAGTGTAAAGAAAACACATTCACAACGAGAACAAATATAACCGGTTACATGCTTTATCTTGTCTTAGTCATAGCAATTAAACAGATAGCACACAGGCCGAGGGACACCTCGTTAGCAAGCAGGTCACAAGAAAGATTGTATCGTTCACCGTCGATCGTCCCGGTTGTTTAATACTCCTCCGGTTTCCAACTTTCAAGTCCTAAAATATCCATCCAACTTAGATGATTAAGTATCTATACATTGCTTAACTTATTTAACTCATTTAACCCTTAGTGGTCCCCAATTAACACTTCTTAAGTCTTATAACTTAACCTTGCAACTTAACCTTAAACTTATGAACTTATACTTAACTTAACTTAATCCCCTTAGGTTCTTAGGTTTATAATCATCAATGTCCTCTGAATGGTGTACCATCAATACCATTAAACATCCTTAGAATTTAAAGTTTTTTTTTAAGTGTTAAGGGTCGTCCGACCCACCGTCCGACCCACCAACTGGGTCGGACCCTTCCAGTAACTTTCGGGTTTGAGAAACTCCACTTGTCCGACCCGTGTCCGACTCAACCAACTGGGTCGGACCATTCCAGAACATTTCCGTCTTCTAAGCCTCATCTGTCCGACCCATGTCCGACTCAACAAACTGGGTCGGACCACTCCAGAACTTTACCGTCCTTTAAAACACACCCGTCCGACCCATGTCCGACCCAAGTCCTCTGGGTCGGACCGTTCTAGAACCATTCACTGGCGTCTAACAGAGGCCGTCCGACCCAAACTTGGATCGGACCCCTGGGTCGGACGCCACCAGAACATGCCCAAACATTGTCAAATCTTCACTAAACTTTTCCTCAAGCCTTCTAATGTGTTCTAACATCATTTAGACCCTTAAACCCACCTTAAATCATCCTCCATACTCATTAAAATAACCTCCAAAGATCATTCCAACCCTTACTCAATTCTTACAATAACTACCAACACTTAACACTTATTTCTTTCCTACATTTCAACACCCCTTTCACCTAGAACTTCTACTAGCCAAAAGTTCCCTCCTTAAGAACTTGACCACACCATATACACCACTTTCCACCCCTATTACACTTTCCAAGCCTTCCTTAAATTCTAAACTCTAGTTTCTACCTAAATCATCTCAAAGTTTTACACTCATTCACATCAAACTTACTAAAGTTTCCTAACTTCTTTTATGCATTTACTTAAGGTTCCTTCATAAGCTTGTGCTTCCATCCATCAACACATTATCTCCTTCCTAGTTGTTTACCAACATTTACCTAAGTCCTAAATACCCAAGTACATTCTTTTGATTCCTAAATCCTTCATAGTGATGCCTAAGTCATTATAAGTCATTCAAACACCTTAATCTCACCCTTTTTCATCAAGACAACCTCTAGAACTTCCTAGTACTTCCTTAGTCATGAAATCTCCTTAGAACATCTTAAACACTTAAGTTCTTCACTAAATTTTGCCATGGGTTCTCTAGTATATTGTTGCACCCAAACACTTGGCTTTTCACATCAAACAACCAATATCACTTAAATTCTCATCACAACACCCTAACACACAATTTACACCACAACTACACCACATCATTACATAGTGTATAAACTTAAATGCTTGGAACTTAGGCCCTTAAATGACAATAATCTTAACCACTGAATTTCCACATATATTTGCCTTTAACCTGCGAATACACACAACAAGGCTCCCATTGAAATAAAATGCTTCTTGTAATTCATCTCAACATTGTTTGACTATCTCTTTCTCATTGGCTCCTTAGTCACAAGTTCTCAAACATAATCATTGTTTCTCCTAGGTTATATATAGCCCTTTTCTAATGTAAACTCTACACTAAACTCATCACATATCTAAATCCCATTCCCTTAAACAATAAAACACCTTAGGTAAGTAATTTACCTTGTTCTTTTTCAAGCTTTACAAACTTTCTTCCTTAGGTTTTTCCTTGCTCAATCTCGGCCACCACTTAAACTCTCCTTGCCAATGTTCTAACCAATATCCAATGACTCCAATGAGTACTAGATAATACATTAACCCTAAGGAACAAACCCTAGGTTAAAAATGTGCTTTAAGGTATTAAGGTGATTGTTTTACCTTGGTTTCTCAAGAAAAGCTTGGATATGGAGCAAGAAGGACCTCCTCTATCCTTTGGAGAGTAGAAAACAAGCTAGAACAAGGCATTAAAATGAATCCCCATGAGTATGTATTTTCGGTCATGAAGAAAAGTGATGGAAACCTAGATTTTCTTACACTTTCTTTACCTTAAGAGAATGGAGAAGCTAATGGAGTCTCCAAGCTTGAGTTTCCTCCTCTAATGGCGATTTGCCTTGGCTCCAAAATGAGGCTCTTGAAGTTTCGAAAAGATAGAAAGAAGGAGCTTGAGCTAACTAAGAAGAATATGTGTTTTGTTTTGGTTTTGGAGCTAAAATGAGTAAGTAGTACACAAGGGAAGGTAGAGCTAGCATGGGGTTGTTCTTCACGTCAAAGAAGAAGAGAGGAGCAGCAAAAATCGGTGAAGAAGAAGAAGAATGAAGAAAGGAGGAGAGAGATGGCTTAAAAGGTAAGATTTCTTTTAAAAGTAAATAGTAACCTTACTTACTTTTTCTCTTCTTCTCTTTTGTTATTTGATCAAGTGGTGAATCATCACCTTAAAAATCGGCCACCCCCTAATTAAGCTAGTCATGGTCTTGTTTGACCAACTAACTAAACTTAATTAACTAAAGACTAAATTAGTCACTATTCGGTTACTATTCACAAAACAAGGCACATTGTTGTGAAATTTTTGATTTCCCATTGATTTAGACTTCCTAATGTGATACTAATTAGTACACATGTTAATTAAAGAGTAATGATGGACATTTAGCCACTCAAAACCCATTTACAAGACAATTTTTCAAAAATGTGCTTTAAGACTCCTTAAAGCACATTTTATGTTTTAACTTGTTTTCAAGCTTGGTTCCTTTGTTAATTGATTTAAAATGACCATTAGGATATTACTAAGGTCTTAGAACAATATTTGGGTACTCACCCAAGTCTCTCCAAGCTTAGAGCACGTTTTTGCTTAAACTGCTCTTTTGGTGTTTCCTTATTTTTTCTTTGGTTAAAATGGTTTCTTAATGTTTCTAAGGCATTATTTTGCCTCCTTATATCATAGTTTATCACTTAAACACCATATCTAAGTTTGGGGTATTTCAGGCACCTCGAAAGTGACTGTTACCACTTGCACGGCAGAGACAATGTCCTTGCCCGGAAAAAGAAGGCTTTTGCTAACAGTGTCAAGGTTGAGGAATCAGTTGAACATACATCACAGGACGGTGGGTTTACAGTACAAGGTACACAGGACGGCGGGTTTACAGCCAAACAAATCCAACAAATTGCAGAGATTGTTCGAGCAACAACTTCCGCATCGAAAACAGAAGAAACTAGCTACTGCATTCTATTTTCGGGTAAGTATTCCTACTGTCTCATGAATTCGCACAACAGTTTCAAAATAAAATGGGTCATCGATTCAGGGTCTACAGATCATATTTCTGGAATTGAAAATGTATTTGAAAATCTGAGAGAAACACGAGAAGGCAGAAGTGTTGTCTTACCTGATGGACGGCTTTGAATTGGGTGAAGTTTGAGGGAAGTGTGAAACTGGGTGACGGATTGCACTTGACGGAAGTTTTGTTCATCCCAGACTTTCATTTCAATTTAATTTCAGTGACAAAGTTAAATGATCAGCTCGACTGCACTGTGATGTTTAACAGTAGAGAGTGTTTTGTTCAGGTCCACTCTTCAGGGACGACTAAGAGGCTGGGGCGGCGAGTACAGGGCTTGTACGTTCTGGATTCTTCCGTGAACAGTGACAATCTGCAGAGGAATAAAGCCTGCGCTGAGTTGATGTTGGTCCCCTGTCAAGTTACCGATGGGCTGCGCAAGAATCAGACGGAGACTGGATCAAAGTCGAGCCCGGTTCCTGTTTGTGCTGGTTTAGAGGAGTTACGTTTGGGCCAGCAACATAAACTCAGTTCTAGGGCTGGAGATTTACATATTAAACTTGGTCATGTGCCGTTTCAGAAACTTGTTGCAATGAGATTAATAACAACATCTGATTTTTCTGATGGTTATTGTGATGTTTGCTACAAAAGTCGAGCTCAACGATTGCCTTTTGATAATTCTTCTATCAAGACGAAACGGGCATTTGAAATGTTACATGTTGATATATGGGGACCATTCAAAGTTGAAACGCATAATGGTTATAAACATTTCGTTTGTTTCGTTGATGATTTCACCAGAACAACATGGATTCATCTTATCAGACAAAAGAGTGAGGCTTGGGAAATAATTGTCTGTTTTGTCCGAATGATAGAGAGGCAATTTGAAGCGATGATTAAAGTGATTAGAACAGATAATGCTAAGGAACTTGTGAGCTCTTATGAAGGAAAACTTTTCTTTCAGAAAGAAGGGATTATCCATCAGACTACATGTGCATACACCCCACAACAAAATGCAGTGGTTGAACGGAAACACAGGTATTTGCTCGAGACAGCAAGAGCATTGTATTTTCAGTCCAATGTTCCGCTTCTTTATGGGGGGAGTGTATTCTGCATGCGTCTTATCTGATTAATAGGCTTCCCGCCAAGGCTCTGGCAGGAAAAACATCGTTTGAGATTCTATATGCTAACAAGGTAACATATGATAAGATAAAACCCTTTGGATGTTTGTGTTACAAAACCTTAGTCAACAGAGGAGCAAGTTTGATCCAAGGGGTGAAGCTTGTGTTTATTTGGGAAATGATCCGAGGAAGAAAGGGTATAAAGTTTTGAGTCTTGTTACATGGTCCATAGAGATTTGTAGAGATGTCAGATTTCACCCTAATGTTTTTCCTTATCAAGAGAGCATTGCAAATTTTCTCACAACCTATGAAAATGAACAGAATGACCAGCATGTAAATGATTCTCATCGGTTTTTTGATGAGGACAATATGGACACACAAGCAGAACAGTTAAGCCAGCCGACTGCAAGAGAGATTGTTGAATAACCATCCTTGGTTCGACGCTCCAGTAGAGAGAGTCACAAACCTAATTACTTGAATGATTATGTTTGTAATACTGTTTTTCAAGCGGTTTTGGATGAGAGGGTTTATAGAGGTAACGAGTCCTCAACAAATCTTATCATGGGATGTGAAAGTCTCACAGAGCTTACACCAAATGTCTCTTTTTCCTTGCTGTCCAAAGCTCAACATACAGTCGCCGAGGTTCCAGATCTGAGGGAACCCACTACTAACAAAGATGCAGTAAGGTATCCTCATTGGCGTAAGACCATGGATGCTGAGTTAGAAGCTCTCAATCATAATGACACATGGGATGTTGTTACCCTACCTCGAGGCAAGAAGGTAATAGGGTGCAAATGGGTTTACAAGGTTAAACTCAGATCAGACGGGTCGTTAGAATGGTATAAGCAAGGTTAGTGGCCAAAGGTTTTACTCAGCGACACGGGCTAGATTATAATGAGACTTTCTCTCCAGTTGTTAAGATGACAACAATCCGGGCGCTCATTGTTGTAGCTCTTAACAAAGGATGGATTATCAATCAACTCGATGTTAATAATGCTTTCTTGCATGGTGAGTTGGATGAAGAAGTCTACATGAGAATACTAGATGGTCTTGAGGTACATGGAGATAACAAAGCTTGTCTACTTAGAAAATTGTTGTACGGTCTCAAACAAGCATCACGTCAGTGGTTTTCCAAGTTAGTAGGTTTTCTTCGCACACTTGATTTTTCTCAGTCAAAAAATGATTATTCTCTTTTCTTTAAAGACACGGATGTTGGGCGCATATTTCTTGCTGTTTATGTTGATGACATCGTGGTTGTTGGGGCTGCACAGAAGGAGATTGATTGTATCAAACGGGCTCTTGACTCAAATTTTAAGATCAAGGACCTAGGAGTTTTGCATTATTTCTTGGGTATAGAATTTATTCCAACAAAACAAGGGTATAGTCTATCCCAACGAAAGTTTTGTGCTGATCTTATAGAAGAGTTTGACTGCAAACAAGTCAGTTGCGCACGAGGGCCTATGGTTTTGGGAAAGCAATTGTTATCCGATGATGGGGTTCCATTACATGATCCTACCCACTATAGAAGACTTGTTGGGAAGCTGAATTATTTGTCTAACACACGGCCAGATATCAGTTCAGTTTCACGGTTCAGACACTGAGTCAGTTTATGCAGAGACCAACTGACGTACACATGGAGGCGGCATTGCATGCACTACGTTATGTTAAGGGTACAATTACTTACGGCATCGTTCTTTCTGCTACAAGACATTCCAAGTTAGATCTTGTGGCTTACTGTGATTTAGACTGGGCAGCTTGTCCAAACACAAGGAAATCTGTTTCAGGGTACTATATCTTCTTGGGTGACAGTCCAATTTCATGGAAGACCAAGAAACAGGGCTCTGTTTCCCTATCTAGTGCAGAAGCAAAGTATCGATCGCTTCGACGTGTTACAGTAGAGTTGACCTGGTTGGCTCGTGTTTTATCTGAACTTGGTGTTGATGATATTATACCGATCCCAGTTAAATGTGACAATCAATCAGCCATTCATATAGCACGCAATCCAGTGTTTCACGAGCGCACGAAACACATCAAGATCAATTGTCATTTTGTGCATGAGAAAATTCAACAAGGCCTCGTTGATGTGGTCTACACACACACTTCCACTCAATTAGCTGATATGATGACTAAGGTTCTTCCAGGGACACGCTACAAGGAACAAATCCATCACATGGTCATGCGCGAGTAGTTCAAGCCTTGCTAACTTTTCTTATCTGCGGCTTGCGGGGGGGGGGGGGGGTGTTGGAATATGTTCCAGCCCATCTGTTTTAGGTTTTATGTTTTTAGGTTGTTAAGATTTCCTAGATTTTTTATCTAGGTAGTTTTTATCTTTAGTTATCTTTAGTAGTTATATATATATGTATGTACTGACGGATAAAAGAGAACGATAGATGAAATTCTCATACGGCAATTCTCATGAGTTTACAATTCTTCATAACACGTTTTACAAATTAATGCTTCCACATATCACAAAACCTATTGGTCCATGTAAGGAGGGTAGCATACCTTCTCGACTGAGAGTGGGTAATCTCTCTTCAATAAATACTCTCCTCCACGCGCGCCTGTTAGGCACCGTTCGTTCTCCACGATACAGACATCAATCTACTTTTGAAAAAAATTAGAACAAGTGTCACACTATTATTGGATTTCATACGACCAAAGCTGATATGGGTGACTAAGATGGGTTAACCAGAGTTGCATTTATGTGAACGCAGAAAAACCTGCGTTCGGAAGTCACCAGCGAACGCGCTCTTAATAATATCCCGAATTGATCGAGAATGTATTTTCTATCCTTCATCTACACCCTGGTTAGAGGCGGCGGCTGCTGCGGAATAACAGTGGTACAGCGCCGACACATCAAAAACACAACTAGTCATGAAATCCGGAGCGGGGATAAAGGAGAAGACATTCTGCAGCATGATCAGGTTACACGACGACGACATAGAGCGCTGCTACGGGATGAGATGACTGGTGTAGGTGTACGAGGGCCCGGCCGAAGAATATAATAATTTGAATTTGAAAAAGAGAGACGGAATGGAGAAAGTGCACAATAATGTGGAGGTGGGTTCTAAAGTGCCGACGGAGAGAGTTGTTAGGATCCAGGTTGTTCTAACCAAGGAAGAACTAAAACCAGTAGTTCTTGATTGTCGTAAGACGACTTCTTATAGCTGTAAACGAGAGGGCAATTTTGTGTCCATGCGACAACATGATCTGCTGATTAGGTTGTTGGAGTTAAAGAAGAAGAGGTCGGGGTTTTGAAATCAAGTAATAATAGTTGTATTCTATGAAGTTGGAGACCAGCCTTGGAGAGCATTCTGGAGAACGATAGGAAGATAGATTGATATAGTACAATATGTAGATGTATAAAGGTACCCTCTGAAATCTGAATGATCTTTGCCACGGTATGTATATATGTATGATTGAGCTGTTTTTCTTCAACATTACGCTCATGATAAATTCATAAAGTATACATATGCTTTGTAACGACCAGAAAATAATAATAAAGATTATATATATATATGTCTAATATATATAATGAGAAGATAAAGATTATCAGTATATTTTATTATAAGGAGGATAATAAATTAATTTAGTGGCCCATTATTATATTCAGGTCTAAGCCTAAACCCTAAAGTCGATCAGTTTCTTATTTATTCCAACCTGGGCGCCGTTCGACTCATCTCCTTAATTTCTTAATCAGATTGGTGTAGTGCTGCTTTGCGTTTAAGAAGGTAATTACCGCCACTTTTCTTTATCATTATAGAAGCATACAAAAGTTGTATGCAAATCTCGACCGTGATCAGTCATGTCGTGTTCCATTGTTTTTGTCCAACTCCCTTGACGAGCATTGAATATGTCCAGTGTTTGCGGCTCTCAGATTTTGGCTCCGTAGGAATATTAAACGTGGTCTCTTCACGAGTTCAGCAATCAAGATTTACCGGTATGAATTTATTCAGTTATTGTGTTGTCAGGGTTTAGATTCTGATAGATAGTTTGTCGGTTTTGACATTCGTTAAATTTATGATATTATTCCCGCAGTTTCAGAGATTCAGTCGGTTCCGAGAAGGACCCACCACTACAAACTAAGTGATATTTAGTAACATACACCTTTACTAACACTTATTATAATATTACATTAGCGCACTTTCCCTCTCTAAGCGGGGGCTCCCACCTCTCTCTACTTTTTGAAGTTTCTCCTCAACTTACGCCTACTGGCCTAGCTGTCCAGGCGGCGAGCTTGCTTTTTGTGTTTCGAGCCTACCGGCAATCCCAGCAGTGACAGGATATCTCCTCCAAAAATTGACTTTCGACAATAGTGGGTACGACGGAGCATCCAGAAGCTTCAAAAGTGTAACTTGAAACAAAAGTGGTGTTTTTGATACGCCGCCTGGAAAAACACCAATCAAGCATCAGTTGTAAAGAAATATTAAGGAAAACAACACCTTCGAGAGCTAAACAAACAGGGAAAGGAAAAGAAAATCATGGCAGCAAGTGAAGGGAACGTTGATGAGCTGGTGAAGAAGTACGGCAACTTGTCTCTCACGAAAGAGGAAGGAAAAAAGATCGTAATGGATGATCTAGAGGTGAGTGTTAGGCCCTCTTCTTTCGATCTCTGCTTGGTGGGGAAACTTTTCTCCACAAAGATGGGCGACATAAAAGCAATGGAGACAACGCTGACGAAAGTATGGCAAGTTAAGGTGGGGCTTAAGATACGGAATATTGGAAGGAACTTGTTCCTAATCCATTTTGGAGACTCAGAGGAAATGAACACTGTTCTAGGAAGGGGACCCTGGTCTTTTGACTCAGCCTTGCTGGCCCTCCAGAAAGTTGACATGAGGAAAGCACCAAAGGACCATTCCTTTCAATGGGTGCCTTTTTGGGTACGTATACATGACGTTCCTTTCTCTTATTATCAAAGAGATTTTGCAAAAAGGCTGGGAGATAATATAGGAAGATTTCTAGATTTTGAAGAGGCGAGGGGAGAATAATGGGGGATTTTTTAAGACTAAAAGTGCTGGTTGATGTAACGATACCCATTAAAAGGTGTATAACAGTGGTTATGGGAGGGAAGGAAACCATGCTGAGATTGACATATGAAAAACTCCCATCAATATGTTTCAAGTGTGGCTTTCTCACGCATGGCACTAAAGAGTGTGACACAACAGAAGGAGGAAATAAGGAAACTATGCCGTATGGTGCGTGGCTAAGAGCTAAAAGCATGAAAGCAGGTAAAAAGGATGAGGTAGAATTTCCCTGGCACCTATTAAAAGGAGGAGGTGAGAAAAGTGATGTGAAGACAAACAAGGAGGAGAAGGGGGAAAGCAAAACAGAGGACGTGATGAGACCAGTATCAAAGGAGCTCAGGCTGGTTCCTTGGGAGCCGACCCAGAGTACTATGACCAAGAAGAGGAAGTTGGACAGAATGGTATGTAATAATCCTACGGAGGAGATATGGGAAATGGAAGTGGTGGAAGGTGTGGGAAAAAAGGATAAAAGCATGACAGAAGGTAAGGAGGAAGGTACCAAGGTGACGGCAGAAGGAAATGAAGTTAACAAAACAAACCGACCAGAGGCAACCTCGGGAGATACTCGGGGTTGCCTAGCACAATGAGTATCTTAGCGATGAACTGCCGAGGGTTGGGTGAGCCTTGGGCAGTGAGATGGCTCTTGGACACCATCCAAGAGGAATCACCCAGCTTAGTTTTTCTATCAGAAACTAAGCTTGCAAGTTACGAAATGAAAGGAATAAAGACAAAGTTGAAAGACTTCTATGGTCTATCAGTTGATAGCGCAGGGCGGAGTGGGGGTTTGGCTGTATTTTGGAGGAAGGGAATTGAATTTAAAATCAACTCTTACTCGCTTCACCACATTGATGGTTGGATCGAGAAGGGTGTGTTGGGGGAAAGATGGAGGTGTACGGGTTTTTATGGGTGGTGGGACCAGAAAGAAAGATACTTGTCGTGGAGACTAATTAACGAGTTGAGAAAGGGTGAGAACAAGCCTTGGTGTATTTTTGGGGACTTCAATGAAGTGTTGTTCGAGTCGGAGCAAAGAGGGAAAGGACGCAGAAACAAAAAACTGATGGAAAACTTTAGGAAATGTTTGGAGGAAAATGATCTGGAAGATCTAGGATTCACTGGTGGGAAGTTCACCTTTTCCAACCTGAGGGAAGGGAAGGAAAATACCCAAAGCAGATTGGACAGATTCCTTGCAAACTCAGAGTGGTGTGCTATGTTCCCAAAAGCAAAAGTTTTCAATATGAAATGGGGGAAATCAGACCACAAACCAATAAAATTAATCCTGCACCCCCAAAGAAGACTAGGGCCAAAACCGTTTAAGTTCGAAGACTGTTGGGTGGGTAATGAAGAATGCAGGAAGATTGTGAAGAGCTCTTGGAATAGGAGACCAGGAGAAACATCTAACTATGTAGAGAAGGCGATTGAGATGGGGCAAAAGTTGAAAAGATGGGGGAGAGAGAGATTACAGCTGGAGGGGAAGCTAATAATGGAAAAAAACCACAAACTTCAGGTTTTGATGGAAGCTCAGGAGTTGAATTCAAATGAAGGAG